>JAWNNM010000906.1:0-385725 GCA_035044965.1 Lordiphosa andalusiaca
GTAGTTCATAATCGCTGTCGTATTCTAGCGTTTTTAAACAGTTCGTGGTGTTGTTTATTGTTTTTATATGTAGCCTAGAGTCTGCTAAGCATATATCTAAGAAGGAACTCGCTCTTTCAAAAGAAGGACTTTCAGATGCATAAAGACTGCATTTATAGAAGAAAGCGTTGTCGTCCAACCAGCGTTTAAGAATGTTGCCTTTTTGGCTGTTTGTAGGGTTTCCCCAATCGGAGTGTTTGCTGTTAAGATCTCCTACAACTACGTAATAATTGTTGCTGTTTTCGAGTTGAAGTATTTCGAAAAGGGTTTTAATATCATTTTCAAAATGTTCATTATTATTTCAGCTAGGGAAATAAGCTTCTATAATACAAAGGATGCTATTATTTGCCATTGGCACTTGTATTATGCTTGTTTCTAATATTTCAAGGGCATTTATTGTGAGTTTGCTAAAAATTTTATATTTAATTGAATCTTTGATAAGTATGGCAGTTCCACCCCCTCTTTTAGCGTTAATTCTATCGTTTCGAATAATGTTGTAGTTTTTGAATCGTAGTTTATGCCTATAATTGAGCTTTGTCTCATTTAAACACAGGATATCAGGCTGGTGCTCATCTAGGAAATTTTGTAAATCTACTCTCCTGCTTATTTTTATTAGAGAGTTGACATTGATAGTGATAATTATGAGTTTTTTAGATATGATTTGATGAGTGCTGTATCTGTTTGAGGTCATAACTAATCTAACAGTGTGACAAACACTAACTTAAAATTGTGGATCTGACTGTGTTTTAGGTCTAAACAGTATCGGTATTAAGAGGTGGACGTGGGTGGGAATTTTTCAAATCTGAAACAAACTTGATCTGCGTACGGCATGCATCTACCTTCATGCAAAAACTTGTAGCTCTATCTCTTATAGTCTCGGAGATCGCCTCGTTCATACAGACAGTCAGACGGACGGATGGAAAGACGGACATGGCTAATATAAATGTTTCCTTCTCCCTGTTACATACATTCGTACAACTTCATGATCGACCTTAATATAATATAAGAAGCCGCCAATAGAACCGGATCTGCTTGACATTTTCATTAATAGTTTAGGAGAAAGCATAGAACAAATGTTCATAGCGAAATTATTTTGGCATTCACTAAGGAGCATAAGGACGTAGCCCGCTACTTCACAATGGGCGACGGGTAGCAGCCTGGACTAAGCTGACACAGCAGTTAAATGTCAATGGACCTGTGGTAAAATAGGCAGAGGAATGACGTCAAGTAAGTAACCCCAAAACATAATGCGTGTTTTTTGGGGCTAGCTGTGTGGTCTGCAAGTGTGGAAAGACAGCAAAATAAGCATTAGTATAACCGAGGATGACTGGGAAGGAAATGACAACAGAGAAAATAATAATAGCCAAAAAGTCAATGCACAGTGTGCACAAAATTAAACATTTTCAACAAATATATGGTTGTACCATCTCTAACATGCATAAAGCTGCCACCACTAACTATTTTTCATTTTAGCCTAAATTTCTAAAACTAGCAATCAAAGTCAGAGCAAGTGCTTACTTGATTTTTCCTTTTTAAGGCTTGTGCGGCTTGACTTTAAAAATGAAAAACTATAGCAAAAAGTGTCCAAATAAATTGAACGAAATTTGCATTTTGAGCACAAAGGTATAAACTTTATTATACATATTTCATTGGTGATTTATTTTATGTGTGCCTTTTTGCAATGTCAATTTGTACTTATGTGTTGTTTTATAGTGTCTGCGCAATTTTTCTTGGAATTTCACGTAAGGTTTAAGTTGTGGCGCCCCTGTCAGCCCCTGCTAATTCTTTTTCCCCAAAATAGGTCCATATTAAGTGATTAAAAAAGTGATTACACCAGCTGCCACCAAGGCAGTAATACTCAAAAATGCAGTAAGTGCCGATTTGCCAGAAAAGCCAATTTTCTTCTTGCAGCTGTCACATTCTCTGTAATGCATGTTTTTCTGTGAAGTATTTTTGTTGTTTCGTTGCTTTTTCGTTGTTATTTTGGGTAATTTTGTGTTTGCTATTAAATATTTTAGTTTTTTAATATTGTTTTACTTTTGTAATTTTACACTAGGACCTTTGCATGACTGCGTTTTTACTGAAATCTGGTGCCGGGAAAGTTGTACTATTCACCAAAAAGCTAACAAAGTATTGGAAAAAGTAAAGGACAAGACCATTGTAGCGTCTATCAGGCAGAGGTTGTAGCGATCCAGGAGGCTTCTAACCATCTGAAAGAACTAGTGGTCAAGGAAGGAAATGTTTTCATTTTCTCAGACAGTCAAGCTGGTTTAAAGGCCCTTGACGAAAACACTAACAACACAAAAACACTTATTGAGTGCCGCAAATCTCTAAATGAGATGGCTCAGCACTTTAAAATACGTCTCGGATGGGTGCCTGGACACCGCAACATCGTGGGCAATGAGACAGCCGACCAACTCGCTAGACTTGGCACTACAGCCCAGCTCATATCGGATAAGAGCACGATTGGGGTGCCTATTGCGTCTTGTAAGCTAAAAATAAGGGAATCTGTAGTAGTATGGCATGAGCACCCTCACTAACATATGAATATGGCATGAGCACCCTCACTGTAACTGAACACTAACATAGCACTGTAAGTTAACATTGTTCAACATTGTGAAATAAATGGCATTCTGCAAGTGACGGTCAACGAGGAAGCGTGTGTGTGTTCCCCACAAATCTACCCTCAAAATGGCCACTAACCGCTGGAGATCAATTCACTCTTGTGAAATCTCTAGGCTCAAGTGGCACACTCTAAATTTTAAAAGAACTTTAACACTACTGCGTCTAGGTAGACAGAATGTCTTCCTACTCGTAGGAACTCTCACAGGACACTGCCTTATAGGCAGGCATGCCGCTAGACTTGGCATCAGCCACAATGACTACTGCAGAAGCTGTTGTTCAGTTGATGAAGAAGAAAGCGTCCAGCATCTCCTATTACACTGTCCAGCGCTCAGTAGGAGGCGATTCGCAATCTTAGGTCAGCACTTCCTACCTGGACCTATTTTTGGTCTAAGTGAAGGAGCATCACCGCTCCTACCATCTCAACCTAACCCAACCTAAAGGACAAGATTCAATATGAAGGATGAAGATGAAGCACACCCGACAGAGTTATCCAATTGCATAACTTATATAGCTAAAAAACTTTCTAAGTTTTGGGCACAGCAGAAGCGGACCCAGTCTAGAGAGTTACAAAAAAAATTCCCAGCTACGATATGGTATATTAAGCCAAGAAAAAGAATTCAGGCAGAATTCTTGTGAGCGAGTCACATGCTGAAGTCGAACTGCAAAGTTTACAGACTACAGCATAGCAGAAAAATATCTCGAACTGCACCCAACACAGATTTGTTTCACAGGTTGCCTTTAAGCTCTGATCCATTTATTACTGGGCAAAGAACATTGCCTTGTAAACCAAAAACTGTTTTAATGAAAGCTGTGTTTCAATTAATAGAACAATAAGCGAAAAGTGTATTGGGTTTGGTATATTCACAATCTATTAAAAAAATAATAAAAATAAAAAAAAAACTCTCAAAAATTGTTCAGTGCACAGCCACACCCACTTTTTAATTTTATCATTATTACATTTTTAAACACTTATAAACACTTCAGACCGCTATCTTTTTTGGAAGTATTTTTTGCCGCACTCTCCATAGAAGCGCAACCACTGTGCAATGCTGTCGGTTGCGGCATGATCGGATGACTATATCTCATAGCTCCCATAGGAACAATCTGTCGGAAAACTAGTTTTAGTGAGAAACGTCTCAAAACTTTGTAGTGAAAGATTTTCTTTGCTTTTTATAATTCTGCATAATTTGATGAAAATCGGACATATATAGTATATGGTATAGCTGCCATTCAAAAGATAGGTGTAAACAAGAAAGAAAGTCGGAACAAGCTCGACTATAACATATTCTGTACCAACGAAATTATACGCTCAGCATACATTTTGAAAGCAGCGGTGCTTCTACGCTGTAGCAGCATACAACCATTTACTCATAACTCGACAACCGTTCATCCGATCTTCACCATTGGCGGATTGTTAAGTTATCTTTAAAACTAAATATGTCTAGAAGGAACAAACTACCTATCTTTAAAACTTTGGGAGATATGACGTTTTTTGCAAATTGCGGGGGCTGGAGGGGGTATGGTCAAAATTGAAAATGATCTTGATCTGCTTGCAGACATAAGAAGCATATGTCCCATACATGTAAGGATCGGATGTGATCCAAGTTTAATTAAGTAAATGGTTCATATACGACAGGTGAATAGCTTAAATTTAATCAATAGCACACGACGACTTAAGAGACAGTAGATGACTGATCACCGCAACAGACAGCAGACGACTGACTCCGTTCGCTCTGCCAGCGCTGCATCAACTGGGATGGGTTGGCAGTCCTGCTGAGCTCTGCCATCTTACATTCGGCCATCCTGTTCATCTTCATCCGTCCCGGATGAAAGTAACTCCTCGTTTTCTGTGACAAACTTCCACAACTTGATGTTATCACAGCTGGTTGCTGTGACGTTCGGTCCTTCGACGTTTGAGGCTGCTTTCTTCACATCGTATCGGCCGCTGCGTTTGACCTTTACGATCTCATACGGACCTAAGAATTCGCTTGCCAACTTGCGACCTGCAACGAATTGAGTACGCTTAATTGCAACTAGGTCGCCCATCTTGTAGCCATGTTCGGGACGACGTTTTTTGTCAAAATTCTTCTTGTAGGCCTGCTGCGCCTTCTGTATATTGCGCTTGGCCTCAGCACGTAAAAGATCACGCTCATCGTTAAACTTTTCTACCAGTTCTTCATTCAGCAACTCCAGTACTCGATCATCAGCTTTTTTAAACATCTTGGTCCCAAACATAATCTCGAACGGGGACGTCTTGGTCGACATGTGTACATGCGCGTTAATGGCCCTCTGGACATCGGGCACATGTTTGAACCACTTGGAAGGTTCCTCTGCTGACAGCTTTGCAATGATGGATAGTATTGAGCGGTTGATCCGCTCGATCTGCCCGTTGCCTCTGGCAACACCTGTGGTAGTCCATACGTGCTCTACCATGTTTGCGCTCAAGAACTCTCCAAACGCAGTGGAAGTGAACGCAACGCCTCTGTCACTTACAAGACGCTTGGGAAAACCAAAAACGCTTGCCCATTCTCTCAGCTTCTTGACCACTTCTTCTTGACCCGTAGACTTCGTCGGAAACAGCCAGACGAACTTAGAAAAAGCATCGACTACAGCCAGGATGAACTTGTACTGCTTAGACGTTGCATCCATTGGCCCCAGATGGTCGATGTGCAGCGTGTGAAGTGGAACATCCCCTTTATCTATGCATTGCAAGAATCCTTCTTGTTTGCCCAACTTTTTGCTGTGGATTATACAGAGAATACAATTAGCAATAAACCTTGATACCTTTACTTCCAAATGTGGAATGTAAAACTGCTGCCGGATATTGTGTATCGTCTTCTGAACTGCGAAGTGACCCGTTTCGTGAGCATTCTTGATCACCTCTCGTTCCATCATCTTTGGTACGACCAACAGTTCGCTACCATCCACCTCTTTGAACAACAGTCCCCCTTTCAGCTTAAAGTCTTCATACGGAACATCTTGAAGGATTTTAATGATCGCTTTGATGTGATCATCATCCAACTGCGCCTTCCTCAAACGAGCCGTCAACTCGTTTGCAACTGAGAACACATGTTGTGGGTATCGGCTTAAGTGGTCAACATGTCTCATCTTTACGCCTGGTCGGTGCTCCATATCAAAAGTAAAGTCCTGTAGATACAGCACCCACTGTGCAACTTCTCTTGGAACATCGTGCTTGCTTGTAGTCTGCTTGAACGCAATACAATCTGTGACCAACTTGAAACGAATGCCAAGTAGATAATGGCGGAACTTCTTAAGCGACAGATATGCAGCTTTCACCTCCAACATAAAACTATGCTGCTTTTCTTCGGCTGGCGACGTTTTCTTGCTCCAAAAATAGACAGGGTGAAGCTGTCCATCAAACATCTGCAGCAACATAGCTCCATAGCCCTCTTTAGATGCGTCTGTATGAACTTCTGTGGGTGCATCTCTTGCGTATATTCGCAAAACCGGCTCTCTTGTGAGCAAACTTTTTAACTCCTGTATCGACTGCATTTCTTCTGGACCAATCTTGAATTCGACATCCTTCTTTAAAAGATTTGTTAGAGGACGAGCTACTTGCGCATAACCCGGCATAAATTTTCGGAAAAATCCAGTCAGACCAAGAAAGGATTGAACAGCTTTGATATTTTTAGGCTTTCCGAAACGACTGACTGCTGATGTCTTCTCTGCTCCAGGCCAAATTTTGCCATCCTCAACAAAATGACCAAGGAAGCTTATACGCTGCTGTAGGAAACTGCACTTTTTCCATTTAATTTTCAGATCATACTTAACAGCTTTTTCCAAAACTTGTCTCGTTTTCTGCAGGCATTCTTCTGCTGAGGCGGCATACACGATTATGTCATCCATGTAGAGCTGCATAATGTCTTCGTTTACAAGCTTTTGAAATATGTGGTTCACGAATCGAATAAAGGCTGCTGGCGAGTTTCGGAACCCAAACGGCGCTTTTGTGAACTCAAAAAGTCCCTCTCGTGTCACGAATGCGGTGTATACTCTGCTGTTTTCCTCAACGGGCACATGGAAAAACCCATTTTCCAGATCCAAAATGGTAAAAAACTTCGCTCGTTGTAGTTTTTCGAGAATATCTTCAATCATGGGTACAGGAAAGCGATCCTGCAGTACCATCCCATTTAGAGTTCGATAGTCGATGCATACCCTCAATGTGTAGTCTTTCTTTTTTACCACAACGACTCTACTGGCGACGTGCGAGGAAGATTTTCTGACAATGCCTTCTTCTAGCCACTGTTCAACTTGCTTTTTAACGGCTTCGGCTTCATCTGCTGATAAGCGAGTTGGAGAGTGGCGAAATGGCTTCACAACTCCATCTGGAACGATTTTCAGCTCGATCGGACATTCAACGTGTTCAACTGGCGACTGGTAGCAACTTTCAATCAACTGCTCTACACTCTTCTGATATGGAGGTGGAGCTGTAATGGGAGTCGAATCTTGAAACACATTATACACCTCAATGGGATACTCATCTGTGGACTTTGGTTCTTCTTCAAGGTTTTGAAATGAAAACCCCTTTGAATCGGCAGTAAATTTGAATTTTCTAATGAAATCATAGCCCAAAAGGGCATTACAGTCCATTTTATAATTTGCAACTACCAAAAACTTGTGTTCTGTTTCCAGCTGATCTACTTTTACACGTGCATTAAAAAATCCAATCGGCTTTGTGCTTGCATTGCCCAAACCACGCAGTGTAGTTGTACTTTGGCACAGTTCAATATTGTTCAATTTGTTCAACATACACTCTTTGAGAATTGTGACATCTGAGCCTGTGTCAACGAGGCATTCGACACTAATATTGTTAATTAAAATTGTTTTTAGGCGACTTTGATCCGAAATTACGCGCACTTTGTCAACTTTTTTCTTACAATCTCGAGAAATGTGTCCATTTTCGTTGCAGTGAAAACATTTTGTTTCCGCCTTACAGTCTTTCCTTTTGTGCTCTGAGGAGCCACAGTTGAAACAAAATTCTTTCTTTCTGTCCACTGCCGGCTGTTTACTTGTGGTGGCCACTGTATTTTTTTCACTGCTCTTTTTCTCGTTCTCGTGAACTAGTTCGTATACTTCATACTCTTCTCGTAGTTGTTTATATGTCTGGCAACGATACATCGCATATTTAAATTCGGCTTTGATTTGTAGGCCATTTACAATATGACGCAACACGGCTGCTTCTTCGACATTCCCGACACTTGCTATTTTTTTCATGTGCAGCAAATACTCATGAAATGATTCCGACTTTTTCTTTTTTCTTTCGCGTAATTGTTGATGAATGTCTGCACTATTCCAGTGACACTCAAACTCTTCGGTCAACTTTTCTTTCAGGCCACTAAAATCACCCACACACTCAGATTCTAGGAACAGTCTGGCAGCACCGCACATCTTGCCTCTCGCTTGAACATATTTCTGCTTCTCGTTCAACCCGTATGCTTCAGCATTTCTCTCAAAAATTTCAAACCATGTTTCAACTGGCACTGAATATCCGTCAAAATCACTTATAACTTTATCAAAATTATCCACCGTAATTTTCACTCGGCTGTCTCTTTGTTCGTCAACTTCAACTTTCAGTGCAACCAACTGGATAAGTTGTTGTAATTTGGCACTGACGTCATTGATGCTCTCTGCATCTGCTGCTTCACTGTTCGGCATTGTTGTTTCTTGTGTCTCTCTCTCTGCTATGATGTCGTCTGCACTCGCGTCAATTTCCACTCGTTTTTTCGGCGTTCTCCTTGTCGGCATGTCTATATCAAACTGTAAATCTCGCGGCGTCTCTTTTGCACTTATTCGTTTGTAGGTATTTCACAACGCGGTCGACTGAAATACACACACAACCATACAACTTTTTCTGGCAGCTTCTCTTTTGATCTCACGAATTTCACAACGCAATAGACCGAAATGCTCACAACTGTACAACTTTTTCTGGCTTTTTTGGACTGAATGTTACAATTTCTCGACTGATCAACTTTCAACTGGACAACTTTTCATTTTAGAAACGAACAACAGCCTTTTCAGCACAGACAACTTTAGGGTCAGCGGTCAACTTTTACATTCACGAGCGTACGAACGGACGAGCCCCCAAATGTAAGGATCGGATGTGATCCAAGTTTAATTAAGTAAATGGTTCATATACGACAGGTGAATAGCTTAAATTTAATCAATAGCACACGACGACTTAAGAGACAGTAGATGACTGATCACCGCAACAGACAGCAGACGACTGACTCCGTTCGCTCTGCCAGCGCTGCATCAACTGGGATGGGTTGGCAGTCCTGCTGAGCTCTGCCATCTTACATACATGTCAAACCTTTATCTCTTACAATATCGATTATATCGACTCGGCTGTTAATGCTGATTATGAATATATAAACTTTATGTGGTCGGAAATGATTCCTTCTGGATGTTACATACTTTTGCACAAACTAATAATACGTAATAATACGTTATGTACCAGAGTTTAAAAACAGTCTTAGTAAGAAAAACTTTTTGTGTTTGATGGTAGCATCCCGAAATTGTATTTGTTTGTTTCACATGCTTTCACCTAATTCTAAACATTTTGTTCAAATCGGATGAAATCATGATATCATATGGCACCCATACGAACGATCGGTCGGAACATGGGTCGTTGTGGAAAAACAATTATTTTTGGAAATATTTAAGAGAGCACTTGCAATGGTATAAAAACTTCTTCGTTTATATATTTTATTCCTCTTTGTATATGTAGTTCTGCAATTTCTTATTTTCTTTTTTACCTCTTCATTATCTCAATCATTTCTTTGCCGGGTTTCACATAATTAAACAATTTCAAATAAAAAAAAAAATTTAGGAAAGTTAGCTTCAGCTCGGCCGAAGTTTGTATACTCTTGCAGCAAGCTTTTTAACTTATTTGAAGGATATATCCACTGAAAACAAACAAGTTTTTCTCAATAAGACTACTTTTCTGACTCTACTTTTGTATGACAGCTATACTATATAGATGTCCAATTTCCACCAAATTTGGCAGAATCATGGAGGACCATTAAAAACTAGTAAATACGAAGTTTGGAGCTAAAAACAAAAAGTTGTTTCACTAGAACTAGTTTTTCGACCGATCGTTCCTATGGCATCTATATGTTATAGTCATCAGATCCGGCCGGTTCCGACAAATGTGCAGCGTATTTGTACCTGAAAAGCTGCAAAGTTTGGTGGCGATAGCTTTAAAACTGACGGAGGAGATAGCATAGAAACAGACGGACAGACGGACATGGCTATATCGACTCAGCTCGTCGTGCTGATCAAGAATATATTTACTTTATGTGGTCAGAAATGCTTTCTTCTATGCGTCACAAACATCTGAACAATATCAAAATACCCTCTGCAAGGGTATAATAAAATCGAACTATTTTGCGTTGGCTGTTCTGGTATTCGAACGTTTTGCATTCGACTTGCAATTCAAATGTTTCATTTCAAAATTGTTTTTCTTATGACAAGTCGTTGAACCTAATCAGTTGAATTAGCAAAACAAACAAAATACAAACTCTGAAAAAAATGAAAAGTGCTTTAATAAAGCTGAATAAAATCTCGCTTTATTTTGATGGCATCTTATGAAAATTTACGAGCAAAGGTTCCAAGCAATGTGAATTCAAATCGAGTAATTCTATCGAATTTTTAAAACCTGAACAAGGAGCCAAATCGACATCGAGCAAATTTAGTGTAAGTGAAAACCTGATCGGGTCTGTATACTTGTTAAATGGTTTTGTTAGCTCTAATATCGACTCTGACAGGCTGTGAGTCGGGGACTCCACTGAGTCGGAGTCGTTATTAGTTTATTTTGTAATTTTGATAGGCGTTCTCTGTTAGGCAGCCTTAGTAAATAAGCCCTTTTATAATGTTGACAGCCTTTTTTTTTGTCGACTATTGATAATTAAATAAATATAGATATGAGCCTTAACATAGCCCCACAAAACACAGTCTAAATGCGCTATATCGTACTATCTCGACAGCCAATTGGCCGGGCTTAAACGTGAAATCAACTGTTTACCGAACTCGCTTCTCAATTGGCCCATTGTTTGGCGCGCTGTGTAGCATGTCAGCCAAGTCCAGCTCTTTAATTTCGAGCAAAAAAGTTTGTATTAATCGCACGTTAGTGCTCACCATTAACATTAACGTTCCTGTCTTAGTCAGCTTTATTAAACTACGGTCCAATGATGCCATAGTCAACACCAAACAGTGTGTTTTTCGGGATGCAAAGACAGATCATTAAATGCTTCTGGCTGCTTTTTAAACCAAATACGGCCATTTTGTCTGCTCATGTATGTAAGGATCGGATGTGATCCAAGTTTAATTAAGTAAATGGTTCATATACGACAGGTGAATAGCTTAAATTTAATCAATAGCACACGACGACTTAAGAGACAGTAGATGACTGATCACCGCAACAGACAGCAGACGACTGACTCCGTTCGCTCGCTCATCTTTGGTACGACCAACAGTTCGCTACCATCCACCTCTTTGAACAACAGTCCCCCTTTCAGCTTAAAGTCTTCATACGGAACATCTTGAAGGATTTTAATGATCGCTTTGATGTGATCATCATCCAACTGCGCCTTCCTCAAACGAGCCGTCAACTCGTTTGCAACTGAGAACACATGTTGTGGGTATCGGCTTAAGTGGTCAACATGTCTCATCTTTACGCCTGGTCGGTGCTCCATATCAAAAGTAAAGTTCTGTAGATACAGCACCCACTGTGCAACTTCTCTTGGAACATCGTGCTTGCTTGTAGTCTGCTTGAACGCAATACAATCTGTGACCAACTTGAAACGAATGCCAAGTAGATAATGGCGGAACTTCTTAAGCGACAGATATGCAGCTTTCACCTCCAACATAAAACTATGCTGCTTTTCTTCGGCTGGCGACGTTTTCTTGCTCCAAAAATAGACAGGGTGAAGCTGTCCATCAAACATCTGCAGCAACATAGCTCCATAGCCCTCTTTAGATGCGTCTGTATGAACTTCTGTGGGTGCATCTCTTGCGTATATTCGCAAAACCGGCTCTCTTGTGAGCAAACTTTTTAACTCCTGTATCGACTGCATTTCTTCTGGACCAATCTTGAATTCGACATCCTTCTTTAAAAGATTTGTTAGAGGACGAGCTACTTGCGCATAACCCGGCATAAATTTTCGGAAAAATCCAGTCAGACCAAGAAAGGATTGAACAGCTTTGATATTTTTAGGCTTTCCGAAACGACTGACTGCTGATGTCTTCTCTGCTCCAGGCCAAATTTTGCCATCCTCAACAAAATGACCAAGGAAGCTTATACGCTGCTGTAGGAAACTGCACTTTTTCCATTTAATTTTCAGATCATACTTAACAGCTTTTTCCAAAACTTGTCTCGTTTTCTGCAGGCATTCTTCTGCTGAGGCGGCATACACGATTATGTCATCCATGTAGAGCTGCATAATGTCTTCGTTTACAAGCTTTTGAAATATGTGGTTCACGAATCGAATAAAGGCTGCTTGCGAGTTTCGGAACCCAAACGGCGCTTTTGTGAACTCAAAAAGTCCCTCTCGTGTCACGAATGCGGTGTATACTCTGCTGTTTTCCTCAACGGGCACATGGAAAAACCCATTTTCCAGATCCAAAATGGTAAAAAACTTCGCTCGTTGTAGTTTTTCGAGAATATCTTCAATCATGGGTACAGGAAAGCGATCCTGCAGTACCATCCCATTTAGAGTTCGATAGTCGATGCATACCCTCAATGTGTAGTCTTTCTTTTTTACCACAACGACTCTACTGGCAACGTGCGAGGAAGATTTTCTGACAATGCCTTCTTCTAGCCACTGTTCAACTTGCTTTTTAACGGCTTCGGCTTCATCTGCTGATAAGCGAGTTGGAGAGTGGCGAAATGGCTTCACAACTCCATCTGGAACGATTTTCATGTGCAGCAAATACTCATGAAATGATTCCGACTTTTTCTTTTTTCTTTCGCGTAATTGTTGATGAATGTCTGCACTATTCCAGTGACACTCAAACTCTTCGGTCAACTTTTCTTTCAGGCCACTAAAATCACCCACACACTCAGATTCTAGGAACAGTCTGGCAGCACCGCACATCTTGCCTCTCGCTTGAACATATTTCTGCTTCTCGTTCAACCCGTATGCTTCAGCATTTCTCTCAAAATTGTCAAACCATGTTTCAACTGGCACTGAATATCCGTCAAAATCACTTATAACTTTATCAAAATTATCCACCGTAATTTTCACTCGGCTGTCTCTTTGTTCGTCAACTTCAACTTTCAGTGCAACCAACTGGATAAGTTGTTGTAATTTGGCACTGACGTCATTGATGCTCTCTGCATCTGCTGCTTCACTGTTCGGCATTGTTGTTTCTTGTGTCTCTCTCTCTGCTATGATGTCGTCTGCACTCGCGTCAATTTCCACTCGTTTTTTCGGCGTTCTCCTTGTCGGCATGTCTATATCAAACTGTAAATCTCGCGGCGTCTCTTTTGCACTTATTCGTTTGTAGGTATTTCACAACGCGGTCGACTGAAATACACACACAACCATACAACTTTTTCTGGCAGCTTCTCTTTTGATCTCACGAATTTCACAACGCAATAGACCGAAATGCTCACAACTGTACAACTTTTTCTGGCTTTTTTGGACTGAATGTTACAATTTCTCGACTGATCAACTTTCAACTGGACAACTTTTCATTTTAGAAACGAACAACAGCCTTTTCAGCACAGACAACTTTAGGGTCAGCGGTCAACTTTTACATTCACGAGCGTACGAACGGACGAGCCCCCAAATGTAAGGATCGGATGTGATCCAAGTTTAATTAAGTAAATGGTTCATATACGACAGGTGAATAGCTTAAATTTAATCAATAGCACACGACGACTTAAGAGACAGTAGATGACTGATCACCGCAACAGACAGCAGACGACTGACTCCGTTCGCTCTGCCAGCGCTGCATCAACTGGGATGGGTTGGCAGTCCTGCTGAGCTCTGCCATCTTACATGTATCTATGGAACCAGAAATGAGTTTCGTCGCTGAACACGATTTTCACTTTTTAACCGAGCATGAATTTTAAAAAATTAAATTCAACAATCTGCTTGCGTTGTTCGCTGGTTAGTCGATACATTGTTCAATTTTAGACCAAACTGAACATGTTTGACAGCAACATGTGACACGAAAACCATAGAGAAAATTGCTAAAAAAATCACCCTTTAAAACAAATTCTTAGAAAAACGAGAGCGTAAGTTAAAGTCGGTCCTGCACGATTTCGATATACCAGTTACTCAGGTTAATTTATATTTAATAGCCTCTGCTTATTTTACTAAATAGAGCATTGACAATAACGTGATAAAAATCAATATTATGTTGGCATCAAGTATGAACCGATTATAATAACCTTTATGTGCCATTTATTATTCAAAACGAAAATTTAAGAAATTGTAGATATTGGAAGCATACACAAATACGAGCTTGATATCTTCAAAATTGTTGGAGCTATTTAACATTTTTTATTCTGTGGTCGGGAGGGAGCGTGGCAAAATTTGAAATAATCTAAATCTCTAGATCTGCGTTACACACCAAATTTTTTTGCTTTAGTTCTTCTAGTTTCCAAGATATAGGACGGTGGGACAGACAGACAGGGCTATTTTGACTGATCAAGAATATATATAAGTATTTTATGTGGTCGAAAATGCTTCCTTCTGCCTGTTGCATACTTTTGTGCGACTTAAGTATATCATTCTTATCTACGAATAATGGGTGGTGGTTAAAGCAGAGGTAGGTATGTAGGTAGTTCCGGCTGACCCCAGATGGGGTCACACATAGACCTTAGGGTCCTTAATGAGGCCGGGTGATTATTTGCTATGGTTGGAGTGGACCTCAGCGCCCCCGTAATATAGTCCAGTGCCTGTCGCTGGGTCTTCTCCATCAGCTTTAGGTATGTGGCTTTCTCCATGGCTTGCCACCATACCAGTATACCGTGTAGCAGTATCGGTCGTATTACTGAAAGAAAAGCCAGTGCATCAGACTTGGTGATAGGCTCCAAGTGCTACTCAGCATCTTCTGGGATGCATATAGTGCGTTGGTTACCTTGTTCACTCTTTCTTCCACATTCGGCTTAAATGACAGTTTACTATCCAAGATATTTAACGTTATTCTTCGGCGTTAGTGATATTCCATTTATCTTTGGTGGAATCCATAGCGGTACCTTGTATCTCTTGGTTGGTTAAAGAATAGATTTCTCAAAAAAAATGTAAGATACCAGAACTGTAACTCAAATTTATCTTCCATCGCGTTGCATCTGTGCAACCATTACTAGTAATATACCACACAGAGAAAAATATGACATTCAAAAATCGTCATCAAAGAGTTTTGATTCCGGTCTGTTTTTTCCGAATGCGAATGCAGCGCAGCAGCAGCGTGATCGTGTTGAAGCGCGGCCATTCCCACAGAAAAGTCCGCAGATATTGTGTCCGCACTTTCGGTAGAAGTTTTGGCAATGTTGTGCAAGCGGATGCGCATGCGGGGTATTGACATTGCATTTGCTTGTGGAGCGGATGCGCGAGCGATATTTTGTTATTTATTTGTTTATTGTTGTGTGAATATTGTTGGCGGTAACTCCTCCCCGCTTAAGTACGAACATCCTCGTTCGTTGTGTTCTTCTGTCGTACGATTGGGTTGCGAGATTGTCAGCTGGATGAATCTAGCAACCAAAATGAGGAGGCAAATTATCATGATGAGCCCAATTGAAGAGGCTAGGGTGTGTGACGTCATTTTGAGCAGGTTTATGGCTCGAGTGTTCTTAACGTGTACTTCTTTGAGTATTTCTTCAAAACGCCGGATGGTCTCTTCGGGGTAAATGATTGAGGGTAGAGGCCGATAGCCTATCGACTCCCATGAAGTGGCCGTCAATTCGGATCATTGAAGAATCTAATAATAAAGCTCCCAATAAGGTTTGATAATTTTCCTCTGTGCTCGACTGATTCTATAAACTGGTTTAGGGTTGGATGCTTTCTATTTTATGAATATGTTGGTTGTTGATTCTGGTGCATGCAGCTGGTTTTCGTTCTAATAGGCTTGGGAGGCAGGTTGAGTTACTGATTTCTATGATATGGTTTATGATAGTTTTTAGTTGTGGTAGTTCAGTTGGTAGGCATTGATCGCTGATGATAGAGGGTGGTTCCTCTTGAAACAGCTGTACGATCTACCAGCCTCCTTTGTGGTGTTGTGTTTCTGTTTAAAGCTGTGCGAAAGCATAACATGACCTCGAGCCGGCTAAAAACTGCAGGCTTACTCAGTAAAAAGGTCACAGAAAAAACAGTCACATGTTTTTTCTCACATCTAATTACATTTTTGTTAATTATCTTATTCTTAAATTCCCCCTGTTTTCCTTGGTTATTGGCATTTTAATAATGTAAATTAAGGTGGTACCACTACAAGCTATATTCACTTCAGTTATTTGCATAGCTTCCTCCAGATTAACGTACGGAATTTCATCTTTGTCTATTTCTTAAATCTTGTTAAATTCGTACTCACTTAAGATATTAGGATTGCTTATATCTGCTTCTGCCCATTGGATGGCTTTATCGATACATTAACGTGATGTCTGGGCACTACCATTGTATCCTAAGCTATTGGCTAAGTTCTGTGTAAAGTAAATCATATTGTAGATTTTCCTGGATATTATGACTTGTTGGCTGTTCACTATTTCAAAGTCTCTACTGTCGGGGGATTCAGCTATCCACTTCCATGGGGCACCTAGCATTTCGATGTACCTCCTGTTTCTTTGCTCAACCTTAAGTTTATCGAGGAGATTTTGTGTCTTGCCTAGTTCTTGGTGGGCGAATTGGAAAATGGAGTCGTATGTCTTAAGTCTTGTCCGTATGGTGGAGTTTATCAGGTCAAGAGTCCGTTGATAATCTTCGAGGCTTATTACATGCAACAGTCTGTACGTTCCGTTTTGTACCTTGACTAACCCAGTGGTCATAGCAACTGTTTCGGAATTTGAGTAGTCGATGATTTGTACATCTGCTGTGCACAAACCGACCGAAGCTCTTAAATCCAAGATGTGATTATTAGTTTCGTATAAGTCCTTTGTAAATTGTCCGTCTTGTGCATTATTTTTCTCTGCACTATTTCCTTTTTAAACGAAAGGTTATTTCGAACTCGTATGATGGGATTTCACCAATTTTCAGAACAATTTAGTTCTTATAGACATTCTTTGGTTCCTCCGCTATTTCTATGAGTTTTCCCGGTGAACTATCGCTACTGTGTACGGTTGCTGTCAGTGTGTTAAGTTCAGAGTCGATTTGTATTGGAGGTCTACTTAGGGCGTCTGCTATAACATTTGCCTTGCCAGGCTTGTAGATAAGGTCATGGTTGTATTCTTCTAATATTGCCTTCCAGCGCTTATTTGGTGGTTAGGATTTTGTGGGCTAATAGCATATGTCACGGGTTTGTGGTCTGTAAATATCTTAACTTTTGCCGGTCCGTATGAGTAATTACGCAAGGTTTGTATGGCTTATTTGATGGCTAACATTACCTTTTTATTTGCGGCGTAGTGTTCTTCTGCTTTACTCAATGTCCGTGACATAAAGATGATCGGTCAATCGTCCTGTGCTAAAATTACTCCTGTTGTGTAGTCTTAACAACCTTCGGTCAATTGAAAATCTTTGTTGTAGTCTGGATATGCCAGCATTACATCCTCGGTAGTGAGAGTTTTTTTCGAACTTTTCAAATGCTTCATCTGCCCTTTTATAAAATTCGATGGGAGTTTTGCTTGAAACGTTCTTTCCGGTTTCACTTTTTTCGCATAGTCCTGAAACGGCGATAATACCCTGACAATCCCAGAAAGGAACATAGACCCTTAAGTGTCTTGGGCTTTGGGAAGTTTAGTATGGCCTTTACTTTTTCGCGGTTGGTTTTGACCCCATTTTCTGAAACTACAAATCAAAGAAATTTAACTTCTTTTTTGAAAAACTCGCAACTCAAACTTGCTGAAGATGATAATGTCGTCTATGTAGACGAAGCATCTGCGCGCAAGTACATTGTTGATGTCTGGGATTTATCTGCTATAGTTTTCTCCTTCATCTTCCTATAATCAATTACTACTCTATATTTCTTTTCCAATGATGCGTCTAGGTGTTTTGGGATTACCCAGATGGGTGCATTGTAAGGAGAACGTGAAGGTCTTATGAACCGTTGTCGAGTAGCTCTTTATTTGTTTTTCTACGTCCGGTCTGAGTGACTCTGGGTATGGGTAATATTTGGAGTGCACAGGTCCTTTGTCAGTTGTTTTGATCGATTCTTCTACTCTTGTGGTATAATTCAATTTTTCGTTTTGGTTAGGAAAACAATTTGGAACCTCCCCAATTACCCAATATTCCCCAATTATAGCGTGAAAAGAGGTTAATGCAGGAAGTATGAAAAACGGTATGTTCGTCCCTTCAAGACCGGATGAGTTTGCTATTGTATGTTGGGTAATAACAGCTTTTCCGCAGGTGGAACTAACAAGATCAGGTTGCACTATATGTAACTTATATTTGAGCCGCTGTCGATTACTGTTTTAGTCATCCCCCTATCGCCCACTCGACAGTCTGTACGGCAAGGAGGAAAAGATTAATCTAAGCATGTAAGGGCGCTGCAGTCGAGTGCCCCGACTATAAAATACCCTGTTTACTTGTTTTCATTTATTTGTTTTTGAATTTTTGAATTTTAATGTAGTCGGTTTTTGAAACTGCGATTAAAGCCTCATCCTAGAAGAAGGCTACATTATTTAGTAATTTCAGCGGCTTTATACCTAACGACCGTCAAACTCAATTGTTTCGCTTATAACTCCGGTGTTTTTTGTCCGATCTGATTGTACTTTTCAGAATAGATAGGCTCTAACGAAAATTGTGGATCTGACGGTTTTTTAGGTCAAGGATCTGACGGTTTTTTGGGAAAAGAGGTGTACGGGGGAAACTTTCCAAATCTGAAACAAACTTGATCTGCGTACGGCATACATCTACCTTCATGCAAAAATTTGTGGTTCTATCTCTTATAGTATCGGAGATCGACGCATTCATACAGACAGACGGACGGAAAAACGCACGGATGGACAGACGGACATGGCTATATCGACTCGGCTGAACGCTGATTAAGAATATATATACTTTATGGGGGTCGGAAATGTTTCCTTCTCCCTGTTACATACATTCGCACAATCCCATTTTCAATGGGAACAGGGTATACAAATGTAGTTCGGAACTATCGACCTCTTCCGCGGTTTATTCTGTCGTTTCTTGTAGTTGTTCTTGTTCTTCGTTGGAAATGTAGTCTGTCAAGGATTGGCCATCTATTTCTGAAAGGTCCTCTAGTGTTTGATAGTAGTCGTATTCTTCTAGAGTCATTACGTGAAAATTTCTGCCTCTTTCCTGCCTGATCCTCTATTGGATAAGGCGGAATAATGAACATGTCATTATTTGGCCCGTTCATGTAGGTAAGTCGGCCGGGTTGCAGGCTCTGATAGACTTCCATTGACTCAGGCCAAGGTGTCGGTTTAGGAGCTGATGGCCGTTGAGCCGGAAATGGCGAATTGCCAAATGGTTGTGGAACATGGTGGTTCCTGGGATAACATTGTTGCTGTGGTAATGGGTTGTATGTATGGTCCTCTCGGTTGCTGGGGCAGCAAAGCTAGGTGTGGGTAAAACGGTTGTCTGTTTGAGTACGGAACGGGTTGTTGACGCGCTCTTCTTTTTGGCATAGGTATCGGTTTCGCAAAGTTGCAGTGCTGAGGGTAGGTCTGCTTGGTTCCTTTGTTCCCAGGAGCCTCGGGGGGTCTCCTCTTATACCTCTAATGATTGTGTCAAGTGCCTTGGCTTCATGCGATTTGGCGAAGGTTAATTGATTCTCTATCCATCTCCATGCAGGTGATTTTGGTCAAAATAAGTGATAGATGGGAGTAGACTGCTTGGTAGAATTCGGAAACTGTCTGATTTCCTTGGATCAAGGATGTCATTTGGTACTCTAGTGTGATCACGTCGCATTTATCTGCGTAGTGAGTGGTGAAACATTTTGAAATGGCAGTCCAGTTTAGAGGTGTGTTATAAGACTCTAATACTGTAATTATACTCTGTACCGAAGGTACATAGAGTATTATAAGTTTGTGCAAAAGTATGTAACATCCAGAAGGAAGCATCTCCGATTCCATAAAGTATATATATTCTTGATCAGCATCAACAACCGAGTCGATATAGCCATGTCCGTCTGTCCGTCTGTCCGTCCGTCCGTCTGTCTGTCCGTATGAACGCACAGATCTCAGAGATGGTATAGGATATAGAGGTTTGACATGTATGGGACATTTGCTTCTTATGTCTGCAGGCAGATCAAGTTTATTTTCAATTTTGATCGAATTCGTTTACATTGGCTGGGTTTAATTCGACTGTTTGGTCTACTAGTGGCTGGGTATGAGGATTTATACTGTTATCTATCATTCTCTGCACCATAATTTGTAAATGTTGAAGAGAACTGTTAGACAACTCTTGATTGGCATCTGGTTGCCCATTTCCATTATTATTAAGTGCGCTGTGTCGGATAAGCTAGTTAGTTGAAGTTGATATTTAAGCAAATAGTGTGAAGAGAACTTTAAGTTTGGATTTGCTGGAACAAATTTACATTCTTCACGATGAGATATTTTTATAATTATTTTCTTGGACCTAAAATTTAATTTGGAATTTTTCTTCAGCTTGATTGTATATCTTTCTCATCTTGTATAGAATTTTCCTTTCACCTGTTTGATTTGTACTTTTCTTCTAGCTTATTTTTTTGACTTCCTAAAACTACTTACATAAAAATAAGATCCATCGCCATCACCGGTTGAGGGGTTAGCTGTCTGCTACTAAGGAACCTCTCTGCGAACACTCACGTACTGATGTCTGCGAACAGATCTGACAGACTCGATTATATTTACAGGGATGTCCCGACGCCGTTTGGTGTGTATGCTCCGTTTTGCATTCGCTACTAAGGCACCACGTAGCCAAAACCTCAGCGAGCCGGTTTCTGCGAACGGATCTTACAGACAGACAATCCTGGGTTCAAGCCGCTGAGCCCTGGTGATTTGCAGTCTCTTATAGTGCTTACTTCCTTCAATCCGGCTTTAGTCGTCCGGCAGCCAGTTGGGTGCCTGGTGTTAAACTTGTGGCTGGGGATTGCCATCACTATCACTGCAGCCACTCGAAGTGCTTGCATTGTGGTTTTGTAGCCGTTTGGGTACTTTTGTATTTGTTCGGTAACCGAAGATTTGCAGCTCTTTGAGGTGCTTTGCGACTTCCAGCTTCTTAAGGTGCGTGTTCTAAGGAATAACAGAACATAAGAGTGATATCGTTTTTGTAAACCGAATTGACGAAAGATAAGGGAAGAATAAATGTAATTTTTTAGTGAGTTTAATTAGCTTCTGATTAAACATAATCCGGACCAAGGGAACACCACGAGGAGGCCATTGTGAAAACAATGGGATCACAGCTTATAAGGCAATACAAGCCGACTTGAGCTGAATGGTTCAGGTAGCTCCATGTTCCCCAAAAGTATAATTCGCAAAAACAACACAAAGCGAATTACTAAAAATAAAAAAACATGTAAATTTAAGTACAAAAAAAAGAAGAAAATATCTGAAGTACTGTAAATCCATATTTGTACATAATTAATGAAGAATATTATTGTACAAGGTTCTGTACCTAATCAAAGCCCTCGATAAGACTTACTAAAATTCCACTGTGATAGCCATAAATAGTTTCGAATGTGCGCGCACTTACTATGCTATTGGGAATATTGGCAAATGACCAATCCATTTGAGTACTGCAATTGGTTGCTGATGAATCCAATTGCAAAAGAGACCTTTATCACCTATTGCTATCCAGAAAATTGTAGACAGTCCTACCACAACCTGAGAGTGATCGAAGATCGATATAAAAGTTTCCCAACACTAAAGACATACTGCCTAACAAGCTGGAATATTCTTGAATTAAATTTTCAAATTATTCCGTAAGCTTTGGCAATGGATAAGTCGGACTTTCATAAACAACCAAAATTTTTAAAGATTGATATTTTTACAGGCAAACTGGAACACTGGTGATGCCAAATTGGATGTGCTTGCTTAAAATCGACCGCTAGAACAAAGACTAACATTCTCAAGCATTTCATTTCTATTAAATATGGCAGTGCCTCTCTTAGGTCGAACTCCGCTAGCTACCAACGGGCAATCTATTCGCACTGCTGCAGAAAAGCCTGGCACCTTATATATTTATTTCGTTAGAGTATGTGGAAGCCTCGTAGAAACACAACATGGAAGATTGAAGCATAAGCTGATCGGAGCAATCATCATTAAAATGAAAGTGCAAGTTTTCAGTATTGTGGAAAAATGCATTAAAATTGGAGCTGTCAAATAGCGTATCAAAATGCGTAAGAAGTATCTATTCAGTTCGAAGTATATGAAACTCTAGCTCTGTTGGTGATTCTTGGTCGGATATTGGGGCCAGAAATTGCCCAACAATATAAAGGCCTGCCGCACTTGTAGCTCTAATGCAACCGACATACAAAGATTCACGGTGCATTCTTAAATCTGTGTGGACCACCACTTTGTTTTATGTAGCGCCCTAACTTTTAAGGATAGTTATAGCTTCTGCAACTACAACTGGAAACTGCTTACGCTCAATAGAGATTTGATCGTTGGATTTTTTAGAATATTTTTAGTCGTCACCAAAACTGAGGTCCAAGAAGGTTCAGCACGATGACTACACATTGCATGGGCATTCACTCCTACACTTTCCTTTATAAATTTTATCCAAAGAATTTGGGGCATTGGATGAATTGAATCCTAATTCCATACCGTATACCTGCGGCTCCATTTATAAGACCATCTGCTGTATCTACATTGACCGTCATCATATACTTGGCAAGAGAAGTACACAGTCCTTGTGTCTGCGATGTTCTAAGTCCCTTTACGTCTTCAAAACATCTGTTCCTAGCTGCTGCGTTAAGATGTGTAGCTTTAACAACATCTACAGCTTCTGAAATGTGCCCGTCAGTGGTAATCGAGGACAATTTTATCCCGTTATGATATTCTGTCAACTGTTTCGCTTATAACTCCGGTGTTTTTTGTCCGATCTGATTGTACTTTTTAGAATAGATAGATATTGGTTAGAGCCACTAGGCTCTGACGGTTTTTTAGGTTTAGGATGTCTAGAGGAGGTCTTGGTTTTTTGGGGACAAAAGAGGGACGGGGTGGAATTTTCCAAATCTGAAACAAACTTGATCTGCGTACAGCATAAGTCTACCTTCATGCAAAAATTTGTGGCTCTATCTCTTATAGTCTCTGAGGTCGACGCGTTCATACAGACAGACGGACGGACAGACGGACGGACAGACGGACGGACGGACAGACGGACATGGCTATATCGACTCGGCTGTTCATGCTGATCAAGAATATATACTTTATGGGGTCGGAAATGTTTCCTTTTCCCTGTTACATACATTCGCACAACTTCATGATCCCCCTTTTCCCATTTTCAATGGGAACAGGGTATAAAAATCTGTTAAATCTGTTGGGTGTAATGG
Source organism: Lordiphosa andalusiaca (assembly GCA_035044965.1). NCBI lineage: Eukaryota > Metazoa > Arthropoda > Insecta > Diptera > Drosophilidae > Lordiphosa > Lordiphosa andalusiaca. The sequence continues at coordinate 23,275 of JAWNNM010000906.1, forward strand.
TTTTAGCGTTAAAAGAATGGAATGATCAAATTAATTCAAACCTTTTGCACTTTATTAAGTATACTTTTAACAATATTCCATAAATTTTTCATGTGGAAATTTTGAAAAACCAGCCGGTGACAAAGCTTGCGCCAGAACGTCTTTGAAAAAAAATCGATTTGCGGTGATCACTATATCTCGTTCGGAAAATTATCTAAAATTTAAAAGCAATGAAATTTAGTTAAAGTATCATTAAATCCTCCCCCCAACGTTCCCTGAATGTTAGGAAAAATTATATTTCCCACGAAAAATTCCGCCATTTTGTGGGTGCGCAACCCCCATAATGTAAAAAAAAACATTTTACTAAACTGGGGGGAGGTATTTTATATGTAGAAAATGTATACAAAGTTTGAAATGAATCGATCTAGTAGTTTTTGAATGGCAGTGATCACGGACTTTGAAAAAGTAGTTTTGAGAAAAACGCCTTTGAAAAATTATAAGCACGCAGCTGTCGGAGTTATAATGTTAAAGGACGGGAGACTAATTAGACAATAACTTCAAGAGTTTTGCTCAGATCGACTTGAAATTTTGAGAGTATATTCTTGAAATGTTTAACAACAAGGTAAGACAAAAAATTCGATTTTTCGAAAATGTAAACCCTTCATAGAACAGAATATTAAGTACTAAACTAAGTAAAATGTAAAATTTTTCGGCAAACGCAACATGTCTAATCGATACATATCTTATTTAGTAATAGGAAACAGGCAGGGGCTATGGAAACACGCGTTTCTGAGTTTGCTCAGTCCTTGGACCGTTATTGTTTTCTCTGTATATTAATGATCTTCCTCAATGTTTGTCTGATTGTAATGTCCATCTTTATGCTGATGATGAACAGCTATATGTTAGTCGTCCTTTACCAGAGCTTAATGAGTGTATTAAAATTACGAACGACGAAATTTTGAAAGTTAGCAACTGGGCAAAATCAAATGGATTGTGTCTAAACCCAAATAAGTCAACTTGCTTGCTTATTTACAAAAAGCCTTTGTACGTCAGTGATCTTCCAAGAGTCGTTGTCAACAACACTAAAATAGCATATGCTGGGCAAGCCACAAACCTTGGTATCCAATTTAACTCCACTCTTACATGGAGTTACCATGTTGCAAAAGCTACTGGAAAAATATGTGGAACTATGTGGAAGACAGTTGTCTCTAATGCAAAAATTCATCCCTCTTAATCTTAGACTTTTAGTTGCACGATCATGTCTAATTCCAACCCTTTTTTATGGAATTGAAATATTTGGTTCCTGTTATGTTGGTAGCATGCAGAAACTAAAAGTGGCGTTCAATTCTATAGCAAGATATGCATTTAATCGCGATCGAAGAGATCATATTACTAGTTATGCAAACAACATTTTTGTTTTAAGCCTGGAGTATTGGATTAGACTCAGAATATTGATATTGCTACATAAGATTTAAACAACTAGAGAGCCTAACTATTTATTTGAAAATTTACAGCTTGTGTCATGAAGAAGACCCAACAATCTAGCTTGCAAATGTGTTAAGCTCGCGAGCCAAGACAAACATTTTTTCATACAGGCAGTTTGCTATTGGAATGATTTACCGCATGGTATTAAGGAGGAGCGCAACGCATTTCAAAGATAAATTATTTCAGCATTTACAGGCACACTTTAATTTTAATTCTAACTCAATTTAATTTAATTAAGGGCCGAATTCCACATAATCTTTTAATCTTTTAATTTATTCCACAAAATTATATAAAATATCCAAATTTAGTCTTAAGTCTTATTAAGTCTTAAGTCTTATTTAATTGAATGTTATACTCTAAAACCTTTTGTGACCAATGACTTAATTTATAAGCTATATGTCTTGTGTCATTGGGATATTAAATAAAAACAATAATAATAATAATAATAATATACATACATACTTAGAAGCTCTAAATTAAGAGCAGGCTTACAATTCGCTTACGGCTATGCCGTACTTACACATGTGTCCCCCGATGACAGCATTCCTGATGACGTAAGTTATCGCAGCTTGGCTAAATGTAGTTTATGTGGGAGTGATGAAAAGCATATGTATGTATATTTGTAACTGATGTCGCCTTCGTTTATCTCCCAACCATGATACCCTAGTCGAAGGCAAAATCAATAACTAGCAAGCGTTGATAAAGAGCTTACTACTTGTATATAGAATTTTATGCTTGTGATCTACTTATCCATTATATACATAGGAGAGAGAAAAGGCACTTGCCCAGAGGCGCAAATTCACATTACGGAATCGAGCACCTCCTTCACACTTCGAAGACAGTGTGCCAGACATCATCGACTACGACCCAGTATACTTTTACATTAGCATGGCCGCTTTGTGGACTGCCTGCTTTCGAAACCTTATTACCTGTAATCGAGAAAGTGGGCGATAGCCGAATGGTTTTCGGAGCTCCATTACAACTGCATATACTAATCTAGTAGTTGTAATGGACGGTATGAGTGGGCCGGCCACTTAACCACACACAATTTTTAAATAGTATGCGCTGTTGTAATGCAGATGCTTTACGACTCAATGTACTTTTCAGTATTAGGTATATTGGGTGGTAAAACGTTTGATATACAACTCTGTAAGCAAACGTATCCACAAAGCGGCCATGCTAATGTAAAAGTATACTGGGTTGTAGTCGATGCTTTCTGGCACACTACCTTCGAAGTGTGAAGGAGGTGCTCGATTCCATAACGTGTGTAAGCAAAGGGAATCACAAAAACCGAAACAGCGTTAGGCAACGCACGAAGCACGAAGCTTTGAAGTCGTTGCAAACTTCATATAAAAACACTGTACACAATGTATAGCGAGAGTGTTTTATACTTTGTAATGCAGGATGTGGGATTGCCTCATTTAGCTGTGCGCCGCTAGGAAGTAGCAGACAGTCCACCAAAGATGCTGAAGGTGACGAAATACTTCTTGCAGGAAGGGTATGGCCTTGAACACGTCTGCCAAGGTTGACGACCAATAACCAATAACAGCCTAATCAAGGGCAAATTCTGCTGCCAGTAGCTTGGGGAATTGTGGATGGCCTTGCCCTATTTGGGACCCCGCAGTAGGCTCTGGTGAAAATTTGGGGTTAAGATCAATTTTCACACAAAACGTACCAAAACGTCCCACTGGCCTTAGCAGAACACTTTGTTTGTTGGCTGCACTTATTAATTATCCAATTACCGAGATGGTTAACTTAACGATCTTGTTGATTGAAATAGATAATGCCACGAGGGGCTTATTGCATAAGGTTCGACAACGTGGTGGATCACAAAAATAACTTTTGTCTCAAGACAGATAAGAACGTCTGCGCGCAGTAAAGTTCCAATAGCAAGTGAAGCACTGCTTATAACCCTTCTTTGGGCGACCACGAGGGAACAAAGCTTTTTACAAGCGGTGCAGCTATGATGCAACAATAAAGGTGAGACGAAGTCAGTGTGATGCGTACTTTTGCCAAAAGCTTACTCTTTAAGAGTACGCGCAGCACTGAGCGTGGAGGTACTTTGCAGAGAACTCACACTGACGCAGCCGTACCTCTATTGTTGTATCATGGATGCAGCTGAATTAGCTCGACCTTCAGACGACTCTGACCTTGAGCTTAATTAGCATGGATGTTGAGCGGAAACTCAGCTTACACTGAGTGCTATTCATATTGTAACAATTTTTAGTTTGAGCTAATATCTGCACCCTCATAGGTTCATACTGAATGCCAAATCGCTTGACCAAACAGTTTGCAGTACAGTTACTCATTTTCCCCTACCGTCCGGCAGTAGCTTCCGGATTTGATGGGCACCCCATATAAAATCTGGTATGGGAGCTGGTATATCGGGCGGCTGTTGTAGTCAGTAAGCGGCCAAAGTTCTCCAGCCGGGCGGAGACTTTACGAACTACAAGATTATCAGCCATGCTCCCATTTTCGCTTTCGCAAAAACTTTGCGATTTGATCACCAAATCGTAAAAGTTGGTGCTCCGACATTAGGAAATCGCAAAGTTTTGCCGTTTTTAAACTGGCGACATCTGAGTCCGTGAAATGAAAAGTAAATGCAAAATATAGGTTGATGCACAAACCGACAGCCCACGTAACTATTTGTACTCAGTTCTCTAACCTTTTTAGATTTGTCTTATGAACTCTCCCACTCAATTCGCATTAAGGCAATATTTTAATCAATTATTTAATAGAGACACACAAAATTGAGCGAAATGGAAAACTGCTCACAAAAACAACAATTTGCGATTTGGCTATGGTATATATCGATATATGACTATCGATAGCATGACTAGTGGCGCTCATCAGCTGTTTTTGTTATGTGAAATGACACAAAACAAGTTGGGAGTGGAACATTATCGATGAAAAAAACTGGCGAGTTTCGGAGCGCTCTAAATTGAAATCGTACGAATTTGCGGAAATCGTAATTCGCAAAAATACGCGAAAGCCGGAGCATGGCTGTATGTAAAGTTTTGTGAACTCAATAACTAACATGTATATTTTTGCAACGCTATATCGCCAAATCGGACACTGAGCGACGAGTGCATGGCTACATAAAGGTAGCAAGATCTCGACATAAAACAAGAAAGAAAGTCGGTCAAGCCCGGCTATAGCATACTCTGTACCAGCGCTGCTACTGCTCTGCAGCAGCGAACAGTCGTTTGATCATAACTCGAAAACTGTTCATCAAATCTTCACCATTCCTTTGGCTGATCGATTACTAAATATGTCCAGAAGGAACAACCCACCTATCTTTAAAACTGTGGGAGATTTGCCGTTTTTTTCTAAATGGCGAGGGCGGCAGGGGGCGTGGCCAAAGTTGAAAATAAACTTGGTCTGCCTGCATTTGTCCCATACATGTCAATCTTCCATCTCTTTCCATCTCTGAGATCTGTGCGTTCATACGGACAGACAGACGGAAAGACGGACATAACGGACATGACTCGGCTGCTGATGCTGATCAAGAATGTATATACCCTATAGGGTCGGAGATGCTTCCTTCTCGATGTTACATACTTTTGCACAAACTTATAATACTTATAATACAGAGTATAAATAGCAAGAGCAATAATAGCATCCCATGTACATTATCAAATGTTAATAAAAGTTTTCCGACTCTTTCAGTGCTCGATGCAACGGGAAAGGTCAGCTCCGGACTCCTGCGAGGGTATATTAACCAGTTTGGAGACTTTGACCTATGCACACAGGCCGAAGCTGTCGTTAAGGTGGCTCCAGGTAATCCTAAGCGAGTACTCGGCAAATATTGTTTAGCTCAGATCGAGATGCATACAAAAGTGAATAGTTTGAGGGTACCGCTGCATATGGTGAAAGGTTTTGGACTTTGGCATTCCCATATAAGTAATGTGAGTATTGTTAAATTTGTGTACCCTTCAGCTAACATATTCTCTGATCCCCATTTATACAGCCTAAGCATTTTGTACCACGCTATAGCGTGGCCAATTGGGGGATCTGCGTGCCAGACGCTTGCTCTACCCATGTTGTTCATGACATTTTGGCCACAAGTCTGCGACCATATAATGACACTGGAGTCGAGTTCCACATCAAGGTAGAGGACGATGCATGTAGTCTAAGACGAAATTCAAATGTGTTTAAGCTTTCTTGGGAGGACAACAAATTTGGATTGACCGCGTGAGTAATTACTAACCATTCACAAGGAGAAATGTTCCCATAATAATTTAAATTTGATCTAGACTTGCCCTTACAGCACCAGGCATTATTTGCTTGATTGCGTTCATTTGGGAGAAACGGAATTGGATCAACGCAAAAGTCTTCGGCCATGATTCGACGGCTATGTCGGAGGATCAAAATGAAAATATGGTGGCGGAACCGAAAGACACAACACGGACCGAAAAACTCGATAGTTCATCTGGGCAATCAAATCACATGTTGTTAAAAATTTTACAAAGTGTTGTATCCGAATTTTCGCCGATACGCACTTTCCAGTCACTTGTATCTCTAGAATGTCGCGACGTTGACTTCCCATTGTTTCACTTCGTTCGAATTCTCGCTGTTTTCTTACTTTATGTTAGCCTAAAGTTTATCATGGTGGGCCACTTACCACTAACTAATCGCGAGAGTCTAGTGGAAACTGTTAACAGTTACTGGAGCCTAACGTTCCGCTTGCCCTTACTGTATAGTGATGCGCTGTTGTTGATAAGTGGTTTTCTCGCTGCATATCAGTTATCCATTAAAATGGAAAAAAAGTCAAAAATACGATTTGTAAAAAGTGTTGCCATGAGAGCTAGTCGTTACCTTCCCTCCGTATATGCTGTTCTTTGCTTCCAAACTTGGATCTTACCGCGCCTGGGAGCTGGACCTCTGTGGAACCAGCTTGTGGGAGAACATGCTCGTGTTTGTGAACAGCACATGTGGCGACCTGCCCTCAGCCTTCAAAATGCAGTCAACTTTGAAGAATCGGTATGTATAAAATATGGCATTGACACATCTGCATGAAAACTTGATCACTCTGAATGGAATGATATTTGGAGCGGAAGCCTTAAAATTTTCTAAAAATTGGAACTTATCACTGTGGTTTTGGTCTCTGAGTCAGTTCTCACGTCACTATTGCCATATATTGTCCAGCGTAAAGGCGAAAGAATGCTTAGGTCGATAGGAGCCGAGGCATAAAGTCGCAATCAAGATGCGCACAGTGTGAAATTTTGCCACCATAGGACGTCGAAATTTAATTTTAGCCAAAGTTTTAAAGGTATGACCTGAAACTTGGCATGATTTTTATGATAAATATAAGCTTCACTATAGTCATAAAAAAACAGCTCCAACCAGTTTCAAAGGGAACCAGCCCCAAACAATTCCTAAAAGATCAATTTTTGTTTTCTATTTGCTGTATTCATTGCATGTTTTTGTGCTGAGACTGACAATAATTTTTCAAATCTTAGTCTAGAAACTATTTTAAAAATCATCCCCATTTGGAGGTCGTTAGTGTTCTGCGAGCATGCGACCCCATTTCATCCGACACGAGAATGCGTTGTAAGCATGGTAAAGGATTTTGCCAGTTGGTTAGGGTGGGCGAGAAGGTTCTCAGACTATTTGGGATTAAGTCGCTCTATTTTAGTTTCGACCAATGTGATGTTGAGGTCATTGTGGATACACTCATTGTGAACATACCATGGTACTTCAGTGAGGCTTCTAAGAATTATTGGCAGTGATCTTTGGAAGATGTCTAGTATACCCCCAATGTTACTAGCCAATACGACAATGAGGCTTTATAATGCTTTTGTACAGTTGTACAATTAAATTCTAGCTTCAGAGGGGAACGGGAGCTATTTAGCTAGTGAACGCTGTTGGCTTTTGGCATTATTTGAAGTTTTTTTCACATTTTCACACATAGACTAGTGTTTGCGCCATGTGAGCCTTCTATCGAGGAGCCCACCTAGGTTGTCGATTGATTGCGCTTAGGGATAGCTGGTGTCAGCTGCTTCTGTTGGTCATTGATGTTCATAAGCCAGTTTGCTTTCAAAAGAAGCTGGAACGCAATTGCCGTGTAAGCTCTCATACTACCACCGCGACGTGGAGCTCCGAATGCCCCACCCCCTCTCCTCAGCTCACGATGATGAACTTTTCGGCCAATGCAACAAAAAGTACGGTAACGCTTACTCCAACACAATCCACCAGTACGCACTCAACAACAACAACTATGCAGAAACCAGCGTCAACTCAGCACGCGCTCCCTCTAACACATACACAAGTGAGCACCACACCCACCACCCGCTCGTATGTGCAGACCGGCATCGATCGGTATGTAAAAATAAACAAACGAAAATTAAGCCCGCAAAACAAAAGAAGCGGTAATACACCAACATTGAACAAAACAAGCGATAAACCTACAGACAAAGATCCCATCAATGGTAATGGGTTTCAAATTCTTGCCAAACAGTCTGACGCTGAGACTGAAGAAAAAGCTGCAAGTGCCGCAAAACCAAAGCCTCCGCCAATCTACATTAGGGATACTAGCTGTACAACCCTCGTAACAAAGCTTTTCCTGCTAATAGACAACAACAACTTCTGTGTGACATCAGTCAGCAAGGGCAACATACGGAAGTTGCTTATGCTTTAGAAGAAAAGGGATTTAAGGTCAAGTCCGTAATAAACTTAATAAACAGAGACAAAAAACCCCAGCCGCTTTTCAAAATTGAGCTGAGCCCGGATGACATAGCTCCTAAAAAAATGTAGTGCACCCAATTTACAAACTACCTTACTTATTGCATCGCAGAGTAACAGTTGAGGAATTGCACAAACGCACAAATCCAGTGCAATGTACCAATTGCCAAGAATTTGGACACACTAAATCCTACTGCGCTCTGCGATCTGTTTGTGTGGCATGCGAAGAGCTGCACAATACTGCCTCATGCCCCGCAAACAAGGAGGATCCCTCAGTCAAAAAATGCAGTAACTGTGGAGGGAACCACACCGCAAACTACAGAGGCTGCCAAGTATACAAAGATCTGAAGAGCAGGATTAATACACGCACGGAATTTGCTCGTTCCAATGGAAACCTTGATATGTATACACCCTTGCAATCGCCCCTGGAGTCTTCTTCACCAAAGCTACGAGATCGTCTCTTGCCACATCGACTACTTCCCAAGGCGTTTCTTTCGCAAGCGTCTTAAAACAAGGAACAATTTCACACGAAACTCGAACTGAGCCGACTCTGACAACAAAACCTGTGGAGCAGACATCAAACCAAAGTAGCTTAGAAGCCATGTTTCTATCGTTACAACAAACCCTGAAAGATTGTATGGTGTTTATGCAAAACGCAATGCAAGAACGGATGAGAATGCAAGGCCTTCTCATTCAACTGCTCGCTTCGCAACAACCCAAATAATGGCTCTCCTAAGAGTATCACTCTGGAATGCACATGGCATTCCTCGCCACAAAGTGGAGCTATCCAAATTTCTCCAAGACAACGAAATCGACATAATGCTTCTTGCGGAAACACCGATAATATAATATCCAATTATCAGGATATGCATTTTATGGCACAAATCACCCAGATGGTAAAGCTCATGGCGGAACTGGTATCCTAGTCAGTATCCTATCGGGATATTCGGAAACATACCTACAAGCCACAACGATATGCGTAGAATCTAAACGAGGCACTCTGTCTGCGGTTTACTGTCCCCCACGATTTACAATATCAGAAAAGCAATTCCTAGATTTCTTTAATACACTTGGTCAACGCTTCTTCACTGCGGGTGACTATAACTCGAAACATCCCCACTGGGGCTCCAGACTGGCTAATCCCAAGGGGAAACAACTCTACAACGCACTCATACGCGCATCAAAGAAACTTGACTGTGTGTTTCCTGGAGGGCCCACATACTGGCCAGCAGATCCAAAGAAAATACCCGATCTTATAGACTTTGCTATAACAAGAAAAGTCCCACAAAACCTGGTAACTGCAGAAGCCCTTGCAGACTTGTCGTCAGACCATTCTCCAATAATATTCACCCTTCTGGAGTGCCCTCAGATCAGACAATATCCTCGGAGACTGAACTGACTTCACACAAGACAAACTGGCTCAAAACCAAAAAATATATCAGCAGTCACATAAACAGCGAAGTAGACATTGAAAACTCAGTCCAAGCCCTCAGCTCTATCATTACTGCTGTTGCTCATCATTCAAACCCTCAAATAACAATAATAACACCCAAGCAAGATAGTAGATTAACGAACAGCTACATAGACCGACTGGTGTCTGAAAAGAGGCGTGCAAGAAGAGAATGGCAGCACCATGGGTCGCCAGCGTCAAAAAATCGTCTGAGACTTGAGGAACGTGTTCTTCGCAAAGCACTCGAAGCGGAAGAGCAGCTAGCCCATAGCCGTTACGTAGAAAAACTGTTGCCTACAAGCACCAAATTTCCCCTATGGAGAGCACATGCAAGCATAAAGCCACCTGCAAAGGTAGACACGCCTTTAAGAGACCAGAGTAGAAGTTGGGCCCGCAGTGACGAAGAGAAGGCAAATGTTTTTGCACTTCACCTTAGAAATGTCTTCCAGCCAAATCCACCAACTAATGGCTATGCAATTCCATTGGTTCCCATCGCCGCACAGACTGAACCAATCAAAGTTCATTCACTTGAAATAAAAAATGCTATCGGAGATCTACAACCCAGAAAAGCGCCTGGACATGATCTTATTACGCCTAAAATGATTATGGAAATTCCAAGTCCTGCCATAACATATATCTCAAAACTTTTCAATGCAGTACTGCGATGTGGATACTTCCCAACCCAATGGAAGAAGTCCATAATCATAATGATCCATAAACAAGGAAAGGATAAAACCCAAGCGTCATCATATAGACCCGTTAGTCTGCTACCTTGCTTATCAAAACTTTTTGAGAAGATTTTACTCCGTAAAATTGATTCCCATGCACAAAAATTTTCCTAGATGTTGCCCAAGCATTTGATCACGTATGGTTGGACGGTCTTACATTCAAGATAAAGACAATGCTTCCACCAAATACACACAAAGTCCTAGAAAGTTACGTCAGTAACAGAGTATTTACAGTTCGTCAAAATGAGTACACAACAGAAGAGTTCACCATAGGAGCCGGAGTACCGCAGGGAAGTGTTCTTGGTCCTTTCCTATTCGTACTATACACTGCCGACATACCAACAGACTCTCGACTTACAATAAGTACTTTTGCGGATGATTCGGCAATATTAAGCAGATCACGATGTCCAATTACCGCAACAAGACTGTGCAAGAGCATCATAAAGCATCATAGGACGTGTGGACCTATAGCTGGCAGCTATGGGGAAATGCTTGTGCGAGCAGCGTGGACATCCTCCAAAGATCACAGTCGAGAATCCTTAGAATCATCACTGGAGAGCAATAGTACATTCACAATGATTGTATCCACAACGACCTTAGCATCCCACTGGTTGAAACTGAAATTGAGGAACTTAAGCGCAAATATTCTGAGAAGCTTCATGCCCACCCAAACCAACTTGCAAAATCTCTCACCATGCTGGCAACGCATTCTCTTCTCCGAAGAAACGACCTACCAACCCAGCGGCTGAGTTGAAGTGCCGCAGAACACAAACTACCTCCAATAGGGGATAGTTTTTAAAATAGTTTCTAGATTAAGATTTGAAAAATTATTGTTAGTCTGTTTAAGAGAAGATCCAATAAATACCAATCAAGCAAAAAAAAAAAAAATAAAGATTTTAAAAGGTGCGGTTGTTTAACATCACTTTTCCCCAATAAATAAACTAAATAATTTAGCAACCTGAATTATGCCATCGACAATACAAATTTACCCACCCCACAAACCAAAAAACAACAAAAACTAAAAAAATTTTGCAAAATGTTGACCATTTTGCCACTTTAAACCACCAACGGGCCTAGCGGGGTTACATCGCCTCCAATTTCAGTTATTTCTAAGCCCCAAATAGTTAAATTCCGACGCACGCAGCCACCCAACCCATCAGCAACTTCGAAACAAGCTCGAAAATTTAAAAGTGCGCGCCCGGACCAGCTGTCGAAGCCAACGTCAAAAACGACGCGGCAGAGCAAACGCACAGTCTATTCTTTCTAGTCTGTCGCAACGCAGCCAACCAACTGCCGAATGAACAAGCATGTCCGTCGAGAGAAGATCGTGTTCGATGCGACCTGCTCGGTAGTTCACTGAGAAAAATCGGAAAAATCAATAGTGACTCGGCGTTGAAGTTCGTAAATTACCTTTCTTTGCTGTGACCGATAGATCAACAGAGGTTCTTAGATTGACCTCGCTCCTCACCAAGGGGAAATTGTACACCCAGTGTGCTTTTCGAATTGGTACCAGGGGACTTCGGTCACCCTTTGGCGCCAGTCTGGAGTCACCACCCAGACTCATTAAAACGTTATGCCCTTTTCAGGGCGTACAGGGTACGGTGGTTGTGAGCCTACCTTTGGCACATGCCACATAAAATAAAATCTCAGTGATTAGAATATTTCTGTCCGCTTTCACTGCTGACTAAAGTACACAAATTCACTCGTCTGTACAATAATGCACGCGTACGATTCTATTACCTGATTGGATTTTTGAACGGAATCACAAACCAATTGTCCGGAGCAGAACGCTTAACTATTTTATTGATTTAAATGCCCACTGTTTGCTTTGCCAAATATATTCTCGTAAACGCAGATCATGTACGCAAATCTATCTTCGCTCAAAGGCTTTTTCGCCGCTTTGCTTATCTGAGCGAGCTTTCTTATGCAACCACAAATACACACAAAAACCTTTAATATATACAAGCATTATCTGTGGCCTGGCGCACGCAAAAACAGGGTGTTCTTTTGTGTTGCAAAATACATTTTTGCTACTCAGTGCAGTGCCGTATAAGCGTACACACATAATAACAAACAAAACCTTGGCATCTAACCAAGCGTCACCTGTAACTTGGCACGCGCGCATAAAACAGGAAGACTTATTTCGTTGGCCCATAATTGCATTTCAGAGAACGATTTTTTTTCTGTTCTGTGATTTAAAACTCAACATCTGACACTAAAGAGTTTTTTAGTGCTAAAGCGAACTTCTTTGTGCGTCAATTAAAGGCGTTAAATGACCTTTACGACGCGGAAGCAGTGGCAAGCTTTGATGGGCCAGAACTTGTGGTGCGCACTGTATTTCTGGAAAATGTAAAATTGTATTTCATGGCTACTCAGACAAGTCTGGAGAAGTTGGACCTTATGGAGCTTACCTCGGACTCGCGCTTCAACTTCAATAAGGTGTACATAGAGGTTAAGTCGAAGTTGGTTAGCGAAATGGGAATATCGCGTGTGGCAAGCAGTGCAAATTCGACGACTGTGCGGCATACCATGGGAAACTGCGACCAGAGCTTACCAGCTTTGATTCAGATTTCAGATTGTATATGGATTGGCCAGATTTATACTCCATGTTTTCCACCGAAGTGGATGGTGTTCATGAAATGGCAAAAATCAAAAAGTTCCAGCATCTTCGGGGCAGTTTGGATGGTGTCGCCTTGGAATCGATTCGTTCTTTGGAGCCAACAGAGAATAACTTTGAAATGGCTAGGAATTTAATAAAAAATCGATTCGACAATAAATTGCTCCATTTTTAGGCACACGTTAAGGCGATTTTCGGGCTAAGTGAAGTTGAGAAAGGCTCCACTGCCAGCTTGCGTCATCTCAGTGACAAAGTGACTTCGAATCTTCGCGCAATGAATTCATTGGCTTCACCGCAGCAGATTCCAGATGGACTCCTGCATCGTACAAACTTAACAAACTTAACAAAACTACACTTATTGCAACATCATCTAACACAAGTTCATCTACCAGAAATTCACTGTGCATTTTTTGTGACTCAGTAGACCATTATATTTCGATATTCCCTCGTTTTCTCAATCTTTCTCCAAATTTGCAATACAAAGAAGCCAAGAAAATGCATCTTTGTTTGAATTGCTTGCGCAAAGGGCACATTGCAAAGCATCAATCTCTTTTGCATATGACTTCGAATCCCTACTAGCGCTTCCTCATCAAATTTATCTCATGATAACCATCATCAAGCATCAACTTTCCTCGTTTCAAATTCTCTGTGAAGCCCTCAACCTAAAGCCTCGAAAATTATGCCTGAAGATTACGTGCTGCAACATCGCAATGGAGTCATGATCCCATGCCGCGCTGTCTTCGACTCTGGATCTCAAATTAATTTCGTTACCGCTCGTCTTGCAAACCAACTTCAGCTCAAAGCTCGTCGCTCTCACATTTCGATATCTGGTATTGGTGAGTCGTCTCTAAATTCTGATGAGTCAGTGGATATTTGCGTTCAATCACAGGATACAAGCTATGTGGCTTCATTCGCAGCTATAGTGACGCACACTATCACTGATTATCAGCCGCAATACAATTTGAATGCTGATGGTTGGAAAACCGCAAATAACATCGTTCTCGCTAATCCTAAATTCTACAAGTCCCAACGCATAGATCTGCTTATCGGAGCCGGCCTATTTTTGCATTGGGAAAACTCATTTAGAGGGCAGCACATCAATGATCCAGGAAACTAAGCTAGGTTGGACAGTCTACGGAAGTCTTTCTCATGAAAAATCCAGGAATTCGTCGTTGGTCGTACTCTTTTTTGGCAATTTATAAAGAACCAGCCTTTCCTCTAGGATCTAAAATTGTTCTCAGAGATTTTTATGTGGACGATTTGATGACTGGTGAAGACACAGTTGAAGAAGTCGTGGAAATTAAGCGCCAAGTGAAGAAGGTCTTAAAATGTGGAAACTCTTCCATTCGAAAATGGTGCTCAAATGAGATGGCAGTTCTGGCGGGTGAACTTAAAGTCGACAAGAAAAGTTGTAAGAGTTCTACAATGGTGTGGACATTGCCAAGACTTTGGGCCTGGTATGGGATCCTCGTTCTGACAACTTATTGTTTAGCTTTTAAAAAATTGCCAGACCGATGGACCAGTCACGAAACGCACCGTTTTATCCACTGTTCCGCTCGGTTTAATTTCGCTAATCGTCGCAAAAGTCAAGATATTTAAACAATCCATATGGAAGGAGAAGCTAAATTGGGATGAAACACTACGTAAAGAATTGTTCCTGGCTCGGCAATATCTTGTATAGTAATTTTCAATTGTCAGCACCTTTAAATTTCCTCGATTTCTCATGCTTCCTAAAGCCTCGATTCAAATACATGCATTTTGTGAAGCAAGCATGTTGGCGTATGGTGCTTGCGTATATCTTCTATCGGGGGCTCAAGAATCGGTTTCGGTGCATCTTCTATGTTCAAAGTCCAGAGTGGCACCACTAATGTCACTTCGCAATATTATCGCAAAATTGGAATTGTCTGCTGCACTGATTTTAGCTGAATTGGTCTTTCACATCGCAAAGCACGTATCATTCCCTTGCGAATTCCATTGTTGGTCGGATTCGACAATCGCGCTTTCATGGACTCGTGAATCACCCTCGGAACTTAATGTTTTTGTCTCTAATCGAGTGGTAAAGATTCAAGAGATGACGAAAGGAATGGCATCATGTACCGGCTGACATTCTGTCTCGGGGCTGCACACCGAAGGAGCTACTTCATCACAATTTATGGCACACTTTTTGAAATCTCCCTGCTCAGAATGGTCAACAAATGTAGAACCCATTGAAAATCTTCTGGAACGTCGTCGTAAGGTCTTGCAAGTTATATCTAAGCACGACATATCTTTGGATTGCAAATATCATAATTCCATTGCCACCCTACAACGCATATTTGCTTACATATTCAGGTTATGGCTTCTTCACCGGAAGAAAACTCCAAGGCCCAAGGGTGTTCTGACTTTTGGGAATCTTTGCATTCAACAAGTCCATTTTGCGGCTGACTACGCAATGCTCTTTGGGAAGAAGTCGCTATCGTCCAAAAGCAGCATTCTCTCACTAAATCCATTTATCGATGCACATGGATTGATTCGAGTTGGAAGTCGTCTTCAAAACTCACAGTTGGATTACGATGCCAAGCTCCCTATTTTATTGCCAAAAGGGCACCCAGTTACCAGAGCGATCATCATTTATTAACACCAGAAATTTCTTCATGCTGGTCCTCAAAGCCTGCTTTCATCAGTTCGACAAACATATTGGCCAGTTTGAGGCCTCAAATCGTTGGCAAGCGTCATCAACAAATGGCTAAGATGCTTTGGTCTGAAGCCTCGATAAGCAGAGCATATTGTGGGAAGACTCCCTGCGGATCGTGTTAGGCCAAATCCAGCCTTTCACACAACTGAAATCGACTTCTGTGGTCCTTTTTACCATAAGGCAGAGATGCGAAACAAGGCACCTATAAATTGCTATATAGCCATTTTTGTTTGTTTTAGCACCGAGGCTACGCATCTTGAAGTCGTTCAGGATCTTTTGACAGCATCTTTTATTGCTCCGCTTAGGCGGTTCATCAGCATCCGAGGAAAACCACGAAACATCTGGACAGACAACGCAACAAAAACGAGTTATCAGAGTTGAAGGATCTATTTTTGAGCGATCCACATACCAAGGCTTTTCGGGACACCTGTCTTTCCCATGGCATTGATTGGAGTTTTATACGGCCACGCTCTCCACATTTTGGTGGGCTTTGGGAGGCAGCTGTTAAATCGACTAAATTCCATTTTTTTTCGCGTCGTTGGCTCATCTATTCTCACTGCAGATGAACTCCAAACTTTGGTGTACGAAATCTCTGCCGTACTTAATTTTCGCAATCTCTATGCCATTTCAGAAAGCCCAGATGACTCAAAGATTCTCACTCCTGCACATTTCCTCATAGGTGCAAGCTTCACAACAGTTGATGAACCAGACGTCACACAACTGAGGGAGAATCATTTGGGTCGATGGCAGCGTGTTTGCCTGTCGCTGTTGCGATGTTGCGCTGAGCGATGCAAGTGGCGAACACTACAACCAACTCTACAGGAAGGTGCCATAGTGTTGCTGAAGGATGACAACCTTCCATCCCTAAAGTGGCGTCTTGGTCGGGTCGAATCAACGGTTCCAGGCGAAGATGGCGTTTCCATAGTGGCCATTGTCCGTACTGCAGCTGGACTGGCCAAAAGAGCAGTAACGAGGATAGGTGTTCTGCCCGTTCTAACCACATCGGTTGAAAGTGGCGCTCTTCTAACGACTGGAGCATGTCCGGAGCAGAACGCTTAACTAATTTATTGATTTAAATCTAAATGCCATCAGGTTTGCCATTTGATTTGCCAAATATATTCATGTAAGCCCAGATCATGTACGCAAAACCATCTACGCTGAAAAGCTCTTTCGCCGCTTTGTTTGTCTGAGCGAGCTTTCTAATGCATTTCTAACGCATCCTATGCGCCTGCTATCGAAACCTCACTGTACATTTATTCAAAATCGTGCCTTTTCCCTTGTTGTTAATAATAGTGTTCAAATAATTAGCGAAGGTGAACATCGGCTCTTCTGTAAACACCAATGTGTGCACCAAATGTGCAACTCGCACGACGCCAATTTCCTAGCTTTTGTGCCAGTCTATCACCAATAATATCCAGAACAAGTAGAAAAACCAAAGTGATAGCTTTTTAGCATGACTTTAAGGTTACAGCGAGTAGGATGTCTAAGAGCGAGCCAGTTTCAATTTGGAGTACTTTCCTCGATTTTACTCAGCTGCTATCTTCAATTCTCGCCGACATCTCGATAAAAAAGAATGCTGCCGCGGAAGTGTGCAATAGAGGTTAGGCCAATAGCAAGAGCTCAAATCGAGTATTCGTTATCGATTATTCCCGATACCTTCTAGGGTTTCCTCTTTACGTTTAGCCCATCTAGTCCTCACAACTAACTCTTTCAACAATGCTTACTCCTAATACATCCTTTTGTATTACATACTTTTTGGAATTTATACAAATGCTCAGTAATTGTTCATTACAATCTATGATCGGACAAAATAATTATCGATATGTCTAGGAATGCAAAACTCTTCCATTGTCTCAGAGAAGACATGAACTAGTTCGCGACGGGTTGAGATTAGTTAAGTTCAGATTGCCCCAGCCAAACGAGGAGAAATAGCCGAAATCCGCCTCTACGCGTCCTGTCATCGACTGCACTTTTTATCGATAGGTTCCCATAGGTGTTTCTACTACGTTCAGCGTTTACTTCCGCATTCACAACAGCTGATCTGGTCTGCTTGTTTACCTTTTCACAGCAATCAAAATGAATTTAAGTGACATATTTTTACTAAATGCAATTGAAAAGCAACAATTGCCCTTAAAGCAGTTAAACATATTTTATTCATGTTTTATTTAAATTCATAATTAAACTTCATTTAGTATTCATTTATTTTGGATCACATTCAAGCTATAGTCCAACTTATTATAATTAATAATATAGAGTGCTGATTATTAGACTATTAGCTCTTGTTCCCCTTCTTTCTAAATATTTCAAGCAGCTCTTTATGAAAAGACTTCATCTCCTCGTTGGCAGACTTGATCTCTTCGGCCACCAAAGTCATAATCCTGAGCTTCTTTTCTTGGACTTCCAAAATCCGTTCCCCCTTGTCGTTTCGCTTTTTCTTGCCTTGTGTTGTCGACAGTTCCTCTTAGACAATTTGGAGGGAATCTTGGAGTAATGTTTCCAAGTTGAGGGCGTTCCGCCAGATGGCCCTATTTTGGTTTGTTCTTTTCTACAGACAAAATGTTAACACTATCAATTAATAACACATTGCCAAGTTCTTCTTTAAGTGTACTGTACTTTTTGGTCAGGTTGTACATTTTATTTTTGACTTCGGTAGCCGTCGGTCCAAACATGGACATTTGTTCTGCCTTTTCTGTTTAATGTGGGTGTTTTTCGGTACACCTCGAAGTGTTGAAAACGACCATTCTTGTCGATTTGCGGAATTCGGAACAGCAATCAACTCGATTTGCGGCAATTCCACTCGTTTTCGGAATTCGGAACAGACCCGAATATGTACAACCTGACCTGTCAAAAAGAACAGGTGGAGTAACAGCTAAAGAGAACTTTTCAATGTTTTATTAATTGATAATGTCATACATTTTTTCTGTAAAATGGAGCAAACAAAAATAGTGCCTTTTGGCTGAACGCCCTCAACTTGGAAACATCACTCCAAGTTTCCCTTCATATTGTCCACGGGGAACTGTCAACAACCCACGGCAAGAGAAGGTGAAACGACAAGTGGAACGGATTTTGGAAATCGAGGAGAAGAAGCTTAAGATTATGTCTTCGGTGGGCGAAGAGATAAAGTCTGCCAACGAGGAGATGGAGTCCTTCCATAAAGAACTGCTTAAAATATTTTGAAGTAAGGGAAAGAAAAATCTAGTCTAATAATCACCTCTCTATATTATTAGTTATTATAAGTTGGACTAAACAATTATGTTTTTGGATATTAATCTATAATAAATAAAGTTGAATTATGAATATATATAAAACATGAATGTTTAACTGCAACTGTTGCTTTTCAATTGCATTTAGTAAAAAAATGTCGCTTAAATTTATTTTGATTGCTGCCAAAAGGTAAACAAACAGACCAGATCAGCTGTTGTGAACGCGGAAGTGAACGCTGAACGTAGTAGAAACACCTTTGGGAACTTATCGATAAAAAGAGCAATCGATGACAGAACTCGTAAACGTGGAAATCGGCTATTAGAGCATTTTGGGCTGCAAGCTGAAGACAATTTGTATGAGGGATCTGAATAAGATGAGGCTGGGTCAATCTACAGTTCCAACGCAGTTGTAGAGGCGGCAAATGTAACATTTCCGTTACTCGACATTGAAGACTCTCTTTCGCAGGTTAGAAGATCGGGTCAACTATCCATTGACCAATGGTTTCTGGAGTTTGAAGGTAAGGCTGCCGCTGTAGAGAGGAACAACCCTCAAAAGTTTATTTACGCAAAGCAGTTGCTGAAAGAAGCTGCAAAAATGTTCCTGCGTAGTCAAGATGGTATTTCGAATTTGGGTGCGATAATCAAGCACAGTAAACTGAGTTTGGGACACAGATATTAATCCATTGAGGCTCATCGTATGCTGACAAATAGACGAAGATGACAGGGCGAAGATTTCAGAGAGAATCTCTGAATTTCCTTATCGAAATTCCCAGATCTTTTTAGTAAGATGAAACGAGCTTTAGATGTGGCGATCACATTTGGAACGGACATGCACAAAAACCATAAATCAGGCGAAAGCTCAAGGTCTCGTGTAGTTGTGAAGCATGAAGGAAAAAATGCCCACGCAATAACGAACGGTATTAGCAGTGGTGGAAAATGCATTTTCAAAGAACTACTTGTGGAAAAGTTGCATTTAAAATTCGTAGACACCGCATTACTACCGTATTTTTCAAGTCTAACGCAACATGTACATGTATATTCATATTTCCGAATCTTCATGATAATATGTGTACGTAGCTCAGTGGATATGTGTACAAATCAATAAACAATTCTTTAATATTTTTGAGTTCAGAACCCCAAGAGTTTTTTTATGCATGGCGAAAAATGGATGTCGTACGAATCCAAATATATCATAACTAAGGGCCACTAATTTCACTTATTTCAAATTTTTTGCCACGGGACTATTTCCAAAAACTGGAACAGGAAGTGTACAGGAAGGAAACTGAGATTAGGAGAACCTTTTAAAATATATATGGTGAAGATGCAAGCGTTGATAAGGCCATTACGGTACACAGTATCAAAATTATCCACGATAATAGCACACCAGCACTCAGAATGTTTGCCCGGCCATATGATTGCTACACATTTGACGCATTGAAGGAACTGGCGGATGATTTTGAGACATTAGAGAACGACAAGAAAAAGTTTTGGGAGGAGAACAGCCAGGGAAGGCACAATAGTGGCACGGGTACAAACCTCACGCCTCTGAGAGTGGAAGCATGCCGGCGTTGTTTGGAAGGGGGCCAGGCAGAACCACAACCGGCACCGAGAAGTGTGCGAACACTTTTGTGCCCAACCTAACACAGGCCTGCCTACGTTGTGGGCAGTCAGGCCATTGGGCAAGAGAGTGCAGGAACCAGCAGTTATTGTTTTGCTGGTGGGAAAATAGGAGTCCGTAGTGTTAACTGCTGTAGAGCATCGGGAAACGACCGACGCCTGCCGCAAGCGAGGGACGAGCGGGCGTCGACTCAACCAGCCCCCCGCGTTAATCGGTTGATTTCTGGACGAGGGGGAGTAGTTGACAGCAACAGTGCGTATAGGAGAGCACGAAGTGAAGGCTGCAGTAGACATGCGAGCTACGACATGCTTCATCAGCCAGTCGTTAGTTCATGGATTGGGAAAGGCAGTAAAATTTGTTAAAACAAGGAAACAAGTGAAATTAGCAGACGGCAGAAAAAGCGACATTTTGCCTGGAATTATAGATGCTTTAGTACTAGGATGGGATTTCCTGGTAGGACTGGGCATAGATATGTCGTGTAGTCGTAGAATAGTCAAGGGAAGCTATGTTCATTAGCAGCCTTGACTTAAAGAATGGGAATTGCCAAATTCCGATGGAGGAGGAAAGTCGTTCTTTATCGGCATTAGCAGTACCAGGCAGAGGATTTTTTGAATGGCGAGTAATGCCATTTGGTCTTAAGGCACCTCCAGCAACGTTTCAAGGGGCACTGGATAAGGTCTTTGTGCCCGTAATGATGCCAAAAGCATTTGCTTACCTAGACGATATTATCTTTATCGGCAGAACTTTGGAGGAGCATTTAGCCAATCTTAAAGAGGTATTTAGGCGACTTCGTGCAGCAAATCTAAAAATCAATCCCGAGAAGTGCGAGTTCTTAAAAAAGGAACTCAAGTTTTGTGCCATATGGTGACGGACCGACAGCGATAGCAGAGCTAAAACCGCCAAACAATGTCAGGGAATTAAGGCAATATATGGGTGTAAATTCTTGGTATCGACGTTTTGTACCAGGATTTGCTACACTAGTACACCCATTGAGTGCCCTGCTAAAGAAAGGCACGAAGTGGGAATGGACAGCAGAAAGGCAAAGAGCATTTGAGGTAGTAAAATAAATATTAATATCGGATCCAGTCTTAGCCTTTCATTTTACAAACGGATGCCAGCGATTATGGAATCGGGGCCATTCTCAACCAAGTCGGCGAGAAAGGCGAACGAGTCATTTCATTTGCCAGTAGAACATTGAACAGTGCTGAGAGAAATTACTCAGCTACGAAAAAGGAATGTTTGGCGATGGTGTGGGCAATTCGGAAACTGCGTCCATATCTAGAAGGGTACTGTCATTATCGACCACATGGCTCTAAAGTGAATTAATTGCATCGAAAGCCTATCTGGGAGGATAGCCCGATAGGCTCTGGAACACCAACAATACGAGTTCGAGGTAAAAAATGGGAAGGGACTGTTCAATGTGGTGGCGGTCGCATTGTCACGCCAAAAAATTCCGGATGAAAAATGTGGGCACCTAGCTGTGGAAAAAGAACCGCAAGAGCTTTCTAACGAAAACGATACGTGGCTGCAACAGCTGAAACAGAAGATGACGGCAAATCCAAAAAAGTTTCCTAACTACTTAATTGAGGGGGTAAATGTATTCCGACAGGTTCCTCATCGAGCAGGAAACGAGGATGTGGTAGCCTGGAAATTATATGTGCCAAAATATAAGCGGAAGCGAGTACAATGGGAAATCCATGACTCACCCGCAGCAGGTCATAATGGAAGGAGAAATCCATTGCAAGGGTGGCAGCTCGATATTACTGGCCGGGTATGCATCCGGACATTGGGGATACATTATGAAATGTGCCACATGTCAGCGCTACAAGGCTAGCCCGTTACAAATGGCTGGTAAAATTCTTACCCAAGTTCCAGAGGAACCTTGGTCCACAGTCTGTGCTGACTTTGTGGGTCCATTGCCGAGATCAAGGCAAGAAAATACCATGTTGTTGGTGTTTATCAACAGGTTCTCCAAATGGACGGAGATAGTACCGTTAAAGAAAGTTACTGCCACAAGACTACAGAAGGCATTTTCGGAACGGATTGTATCCCGGTTCGGGGTACAATGGGGCGCAGTTTACGAGCAAGGGATTCACAGAATCTACCGGGTATAGCCCGGCATTTATTATTCACGAGAGCCGCGGCTACCGAAGGCTATTTTCGACGAAGCCACGAGGGGATCTGGGCAGCCTGTACAAGATCCAAAGAAAAAAGTGCAAAAAATTTACTGAAATTTGGGAATTAGTTCCCGCCATTATAATATAATGC
This sequence comes from Lordiphosa andalusiaca, assembly GCA_035044965.1. NCBI lineage: Eukaryota > Metazoa > Arthropoda > Insecta > Diptera > Drosophilidae > Lordiphosa > Lordiphosa andalusiaca. Next base: position 45,981 of record JAWNNM010000906.1, read on the forward strand.
GGCGACCATGGAAGCTAAAGATTGGAGAAAAGAGCAAAAGCTGTCAAATGCAGCAGAAGGCTTTGCCGCAAAACTTGCACCCAGATTTGACGGACCATTTCACGGTTCACAAAACATATTATAATTCTTTATTTAATCATTTTCCAAAGGTTATTAATAAGTCGCGCAAGGCAGAGACGACATGGTCTCTGCGAACCGATGAATTAAAACGGACTGGATTAATGTCTTTAAAATGCTTTCGCATATTGAGTGAGTCGCGGACACATTCATTTGTATATAAGCCGAAAACTGCTGAGTGCGCGTCTAAGGCGAACACCCTAGTGGTCGATCAAATTTTCTTATTTTCCCTTTTAGAAAGAATCACGTACATTTATGGAGTTATTCTTTTTAAGTGTGGTGGTGTATATAAAATGTGAGTGCTTAATATAAAATTAATTTAAAATTAATTGGTGTGTTGATGATATACGATATGATTTTGGAGGTTGATATGATTCTGTACCGTGTGTACACAGAGTATTATAAGTTTGTGCAAAAGTATGTAACAGCCAGAAGGAAGCTCTTACTCGGATAATATTATTTTTATATTTAATCACGTGCAAAAGGCAGACGAGATTGGCAGAGAGGACAGATAGAAATAAGAAAAGGAACAAGAAATTACGAAAGGCTAACAGAAAGAATAGCTTACAGGGTCTCCTATACCTAGTTATTGCACACAGACACAAACATATGTGGCACTGATGTCGGTGTGACCACAATTTACCCACCCTTCCTGATCACGGACCTTCATCTGGATATTAACGTGATCCCTAAAGGAGAATAAACTCCTCGTTTACCTCACTTCATCCCTCGGTTTGTCACATGGCCCCATAATATCAACACTTTAGCAAGATGTCATTTTCACCATAAATATATTCATAGAAATCCTCAAACTAGACATAAAAAAACAAGAAAGAAAGTCGGTCAAGCCCGACTATAACATACTCTGTACCAAGAAAATTTCTTTTGATCATAACTCGAAAACCGTTCATCCGATCTTCTTCATTCCTTTGGCGGATCGATAAGTTATCCTAATAACTAAATATGTCCAGAAGGAATAAGCCATCTATCTTCAAAACTGTGGGAGATATGACGTTTTTTCTAAATTGCGGGGGCGGGAGGGGGCGTGGCCAAAATTGAAAATAAACTTGATCTGCCTGCAGACATTAGAAGCATATGTCCCATACATGTCAAACCTCTATCTCTTACCATCTCTGAGATCTGTGCGTTCATACGGACAGACAGACGGACAGACGGACATGACGGACATGACTCGGCTGTTGATGCTGATCAAGAATATATATACTTTATGGGGTCGGAGATGCTTCCTTCTGGATGTTACATACTTTTGCACAAACTTATAATACTCTATGTACCTACGGTACAGAGTATAAAAATATTTCGAGTTTAACTTTAGAAACAGGGTAGCAGATAAAAGATAAATAAATCTAGATTCTAATTAGAATGTATCAAATAATATTAAGAATAATATTAAATATCTAAATATAATATATAAATTAAGTTTGGTTGCATTTAATTAGGTTTAAAAATTTAAGTGGCAAAAAAAAAAATATTTAAAAAGATAGGGCAGGTAAAAGAAAATAATCGATGCCTGGTAGGCGAGTGTATTTCGCACCATGCAAAAGCAAGGCCGCCAAACAGCTGTGGCTAACTCGGTACTTTAAGTTGGGTAAATGTAAGCGACTCTCTTAAATTCATATTGCCAATGATCAACAACAAAACAATGTACACAAGAAAAATTAAGAGATATACCGCAAGAGCATAATCACTTACACTTAGATCCGGTGAAACTCCAAAAGCGCTTTCGGTGTCGCCGACTTCTGTAAAAGAACGTTATATAATTGTTGTTGGCAAACACAAATAAAACAAGTAAGGGCGCTGCAGTCGAGTTTCCCGACCACAAAATACCCTGTTCATTTGTTTTCATTTAATTGTTTTCTGAATTTAACAAAATTATCCCCAAATGTAGGCAACACTTTTTTCTAGTCCTGACCAACAAGTGGTGGGGTGCTCTTATCAGCTCAACTGTTTCGCTTATAACTCCGGTGTTTTTTGTCCGATCTGATTGTACTTTTCAGAATAGATAGATATTGGGCCTAGCTTGATGTATACTAAACCACGAGGCTCTAACTTGAAAATTGTGGATCTGACGGCTATTTAGGTCTAGGATTTCTAGAGGAGGTCTAGGTTTTTTGGGGTTAAAAGGGGGACGGGGTGGAATTTTTCAAATCTGAAACAAACTTGATCTGCGTACAGCATAAATCTACCTTCGTGCAAAAATTTGTGGCTCTATCTCTTATAGTCTCTGAGATCGACGCGTTCATACAGACAGACAGACGGACGGACGGACAGACGGACAGACGGACAGACGGACATGGCTATATCGACTCGGCTGTTCATGCTGATCAAGAATATATATACTTTATGGGGTCGGAAAATTTTCCTTCTCCCTGTTACATACATTCGCACAACTTCATGATCCCCCTTTTCCCATTTTCAATGGGAACAGGGTATAAAAATGAATTTAAGCAAACCGATTGAAACGATACATTATGCTTTTTTCCTTTTCTTCCGTTTCCAAAATTTCTTCGAACCTCCAAGTCATGGAAAACGAACGGAAGATGGGAGAATAGAAAAGAATTAAAAAAAATTATGCAATAGTTTTGGCTGCTCAAGTAAAAATAATTTTAACTAACATTTATGCACATTACTTTATGCTCTTAGGCCTCTTTCCAAGATCGAAACCTTTTTTTTTTTCAGGGGGTTATTTTTAACGACGATTTGGGGGTTAATTGGGTGGCATGTCGATCGCCATTTTTATCCGCAGACGCGGTTTTTCATCAGGTTTCCACCTCGTAACGATTCGCAATTTTCCAGAGCGTTTTTCAGCCCAATTTTTATGTTTTTCCTCCCGTTTAGCAGAACTCGCGGCTGAACCGAACTACGTTGCTAACCAACTGGAAACAACTGAGCTTCGCTCTGCCGTCTATTCGTTGCGATGCAGTTCGCTATGCGCTCCTCATCTCCTATGTACGTCTTCTCTTAGGAGCGCGGCTTGAAGCTCTTAAATTTCGTTTTGGTTATGGAAGAGAAACGAAATAACTAAAACAGCTGCTGCTTGCAGACGATTAGCACAAAAGGGTCATTGCCCCTTTCTGAGAATCTCCAAACAAATTCGAATGCCCCAAATTGGTGAATTTTGGTAGACGAATGGAAAGCAAAAATTAACCTATAATAATAGGTAACAAGCGCCAAACCTGAAAATAAGTTTGCGAAACAAAAAACATAACACATTCCCTATCTAAGCTCGTCTCGAGACTCACCCTTAGGAATTTGGCGCTGGTAAAATAATAAATAATTATGCAGTTCAGCCTGCGTTCACTTTTCCTTGGTGTCTGTATGGCGCTGTTGCTTAGGGTAGTGCACTCGCGATTAATCAATTCAAACTTCTTTTATGAAAATCGATTCACTTGAAGAAAAACTTTGAACGGCTGATGCACGTCTGCTGCTGTCGACCACCAAAAATGGAAAAGACCTAGACGACGCCCTATCGACACCAAGTAACCTTCTCGCAGGGCAGCGGAGAAAGTCGCCATATTCCTTTCGACTTAGAATTAGATAAAGTTGCTTTCGCGATCAGCTGATTCGCTTTGGGACAATGCAATTCAGTGCGAAATACTATTTTTGCCTGCTTTCAGGCTGAATTTCATAAAAAGTCGAAAAATTAGCGACAAGCTACACTACAATATCGCCATGTCCGTCTGTCAGTCTGTCTGTCCGTATGAACGCACAGATCTCAGAGATGGTAAGAGATAGGGGTTTGACATGTATGGGACATATGCTTCTTATGTCTGCAAGCAGATCAAGTTTATTTTCAATTTTGGCCACGCCCCCCTTTCGCCCCCGGAATTCAGACAAATCTCATATTCATATCTCCCACAGTTTTTAAGATAGATGGGTCGTTCCTTCTGGACATATTTAGTAATCAATATAACTTATCGATCCTCCAAAGGAATGGTGAAGATCGGATGAACCGTTGTCGAGATATGATCAAAAGACTGTTCGCTGCTGCAGCGCTGTAGCAGCGCTGCTTTCAGCTGCATCAAAATTTATGCTGAGCGTATTATTTCGTTGGTACAGAGTATGTTATAGTCGGGCTTGATCGACTTTCTTTCTTGTTTTCTATACCCTGTTCCCATTGAAAATGGGAAAAGGGGGATCATGAAGTTGTGCGAATGTATGTAACTGGGAGAAGCAAATTTTTCCGACCCCATAAAGTAAATATATTCTTGATCAGCATGAACAGCCGAGTCGATATAGCCATGTCCGTCTGTCCGTCCGTCCGTCTGTCCGTCTGTCCGTCTGTCTGTCTGTATGAACGCGTCGATCTCAGAGACTATAAGAGATGGTGCCACAAATTTTAGCACGAAGGTAGATTTATGCTGTACGCAGATCAAGTTTGTTTCAGATTTGAAAAATTCCACCCCGTCCCCCTTTTATCCCCAAAAAACCTAGACTTCCTCTCGAAATCCTAGACCTAAATAGCCGTCAGATCCACAATTTTCAAGTTAAAGCCTCGTGGTTTAGTATACATCAAGCTAGGCCCAATATCTATCTATTTTGAAAAGTACAATCAAATCGGACAAAAAACACCGGAGTTATAAGCGTAACAGTAGAGCTGATAAGAGCATTTATTTAGGATGTGTTTTCCGTATTGTATGTTTATGACCATTTCGATTTTATCTACTATGGTCCTCTCGAATTTATTATTTTTCTCTGTTCAAGTCTTTATTTTGACGAGTTTCGGATTTGTTTCTCCGTTTTCAATGAGGTATTCGAAACAGAGTATGTATTTCCTTAAATGTTTTAAATCTTTAGCGTTCAATTTATTGTTTCGTTTTTTTATTTTTCTTGCTTTTCCGTAATTGTTCGTTTCTGTCTTTTAAGGCCTTACATGCTCAGTCTTTCCGACTTGCTGATGCTGATTGGTCTTTAAGGAGACCAATAAGGACTTTTATTTGTGTTAATAGGTTTTGTTTTCAGCCTCCCCGTTCTCTTTTTGGGGTTTGTGTTGCTGGTATTTTTGCTTAAAGCTCTTCTTGTTCTCCAGTCTACTTAGCTTTTTTTTGCCAATTGCCTTGCTTTGTTTTCGGCAATAGTGATGGGCTTTGGCCCATCAGCAGGGCAAGATTCTATCGCTTCTTGGAGCGTAGGTCTGTCTGTCTGTTTGTTTGGGGTTGCCTGCGTAAAATCTATCTGTTCTAAACCTGTTTTTCCATTCTATTTTAGTTATTTTTGTTTTTTTTTTTTACTAATAGATACCTCTTAGATACCTCTTTTTGATTGATTTCTTATTAATCGAATAAATTTTAAGCGCTGTATTGGCAGCAACCAGTACAACAAGTATCAAAAGGAGAAAATAGATGGAGTCTAGGTGTGGAGTGGGATCCACAATTGTGTTTGTTTCTGTTGTTTCTTTTGATTGGGCTTTACCTATATTAATTTTCCTTACGTTTGTTATGTGAAAAGATTAATCGTGTTGCTTGAGAGGGTATGGAATCATGAATGTTTCACACAATACAGTTGACAAAGGCAAGTGTACAATATTAGTGGTATTCCTGAAAGCGGCTTAGATTTTTTAAAGCAAATCTAAATCAGTTGACGGAGTCACCCTTTTTGTGCACCAATTTGATTTACATTTCGTGAACAGCTGGCAGTGTGACCGTACAGCTAATTGGCCATGGGCGCTAAATCAAACAAAGGCGCGAAAGCAAAACATGCCTGTTATAGTGTGAAAACTATTTTTCTTAGCTTCTTAAATAGTAGCTGCATGACAGAATGTGTTATTTTATTATGTGCACCATGTTGCAACTGTAAATTCAATCATTTACGTATTTGATTATGGTGAATTGGAGTCACCCATGCTATTTGGCAGATCAAAAATGAATGAGGCAGGACGATATTGTGAAAGCATTCGTTATATAATATAAAACATACTTAAAGAATTGCGCAGATATGGAATCGCGAACAAGTCCGCCAATCTAATATAAGTTGCCAAATCAATGGTGACAAAAAGTTTAGAACGCTAATAACAAAAAATTAAAAAAAAAGCGAACAAGTCAAGCACAAGCTGTTAAAACTGGAGCACTTATGACTGGTCGTTCTTTGCTTTAACGAGACTCGATTTCTATCTTAAATCCATTAAATATAAATGCATTTAATTATTTAAACTTTAAGTGCAACAAGGTGTAACATTCTCGAAACTATCGACATAGCAGATTTTAAACTAACTCCAAGCGCGCCATGAAAGAACGGTCACACCAAAACGAAATCAAATCTATATCAGCCGCAAAGCTGATTTTAATTAAACTATTAGTATACACAATTTGTATGGAGCAGCTGTGAACAGCTAATTGAAGAAATCTAATTCGAATCTAAATCACTTTCAGGAATACTAATAATGGTATTTACACTGTATTTTTTTTGTTTGGTGCGTGTGAGTGTCTTGGGTTAATGAACTTAACTAAAAAAAAATAAATTTCTAACATCGCATTCTAAGGACAACCAAATTATAGTTGAGCGCACTTTGCTGCGCTGTCGGTCTTCTTGCTGGTAGTGGTTATGGAATTGTCCATCGTTGGTGCAGTGGGCGGCCTATGTTCCCTTCGTTGGCATAGTGGTTTAACCCTTGCTTCTTTTTGACTTGGGTTTTAACCTGCACTCTATGTAGTGCTGACGGCCACATCTCTTTGAAACATCACTCTTCTTGGTTAGACAACCGGTGCCTGGATTGGTCACCGTTTCCTCCTTCTCGCAGTCCAACAACCTGGTGCCGGTTGTGGCGAATATTTAATTTTTGTTAATTTTTATGTGCCGAACTTGGTGTTGTATGTTTGTTGAATTGTCAAACGTTTTCGGTTTTTGTTTTTGCGCACTTTGCTTGCACTTGGTAATGACTCAGCTAACTTGTCACTTTAATTAAACATTAATTGTTTGTTTCACTTTTTGCTTTAAGTTTAAGCACTTATCACGGTCGCCATGTAATAACTTGTTAAAGGGATCGTTACAAAACTCCTCAGATGACGAGGAGCCTAAGGCGAAGACTAGATTTCGGGAGGAAGCGCCGGTGGTAAACCGCATCAAGCGCTCCTTCTTTCGGGGAGACCACCGGAAGCATCACGCGGCGCTTGTGGTCACCTGGAGGGAGGCGGTGGTGGTACTAGGGCCTAAGTCCGGTATCATCATCGATGAGATGCCGCCAAGTCCTCCTAGGTGGGTGAATTGGGGTGAAAATGCAACCAGTGGCGCAGCTCAGGAACATGGACCCTGGCAGTGGCAGCCACAGCCGCTGCCGCCACAACAGCAGGCGCAGCAGCATGCATCCACCACGCAGCAGCAACAGCCGCATGCAGCGCAGTCGCAGCAGGGCGATGAGTCCGTAGAGGCGGAAGCCAGGGAACGTGGCCCCTGGCAGTGACCAGCACCTCAGCCGCAGCCACAACAACAGGAACAACAGTGGCAGGAGCCGTCCGAAGCTGAGGAAGGGGCGCACCAAACGCCGTTGCTGCAGCCCAAAGCAGCCAGGCAGCATCCGCAGTCGGCTGAGCCGCAACGCGCTGATTGGAGGCCAACATTTGTGCAGCGACTATCCCGCCCAGCCGATGTCACCGCGGCAGGACCAACCCAGCAGCCGATGTTCCAGGCATCCGTGCCGTGGAGGCCATCCAGATGGACACAATTGGCTCTTTCGGAGTGGCACATGGAGCTGCGGTAGGTGTTGGAGCAACCACTTGGTGCTGTCGACGGGGCGCTTCCTGGTGAAGCTCGGAAGGACAGTGGTCCGAGTGTTTCAGGAGATGCAGCGGCAGTAGCGAGATGACAAATGCGGGAAAGGGGTGAAGCAAAGGGAAAACAATGAAAGGAAATTGAAATAAAAGTTGAAATGGTAAAAAGAAGTAACGAGTACTTACATGAGCGGGGGATTTGCAGATAGCCTGGAGGGTTGGGCCGATCAGAGGTGGTGGCTCGCGATCTTAAGGATTTAATTATTAAGCATTCTGGCGCGGATGACGCAAACGCTGGTGAATGAATTTTTTTTGATAATGATGGCGGCCCGGTAGTAGATATGAGAGTTGTAGGCACTACCGCGTTCGATGCCACGATCATGGGAGGGTCACACTGTCCAGAATAGGGGGAATTGGGGAAAGGGGGAAATTTGGTGGCTAACAGATGGGGAAATGGGGGGAACTGTTCAAAAAAATACGTTAAAAGACAGGTTGAGGGAATTGTAAGTGGGGAACAGAAATTTGAATTTGTAAAACGGGGGAAGCGAACGAGGATGGCGAGTTAAGAGTTTTTGTTTACCAAAGTAAGGGAAAAGTTTGACGAGTCTATTTGAAGTCTCACAGTTGTTGGCAAGGGTTAAGAATAAGTAATACATATATATATAAATATAAATATTTATCTAAGTTAAATTGTAAATTTTATCTATGGCTAATATTATACTTAGGTTAAAATTAGGATAAGGAGCGAATGTAAATGTATACGTCGGGGAATGAGGGCCGGCCACATAAGGGTTAAGAGTTGAGGCGAATTGAGTTGCGAGTGAGCGCAGCAGAGCGGAGAGAGTTTCCCCTCCAAAGAGAACAGCAGAAGTGCAAATTGGTGCGGTCGTATCTACACCAACGGAGGCGGGGACCTGGGACAGTGAAAATTTATATTGGGCTGGCCGCGCATGGCAACAACGGAACTTAAAAAGCGGATGCAAAGCCAATGCGCCGTAGCAGTATAAAAAGGGACTGGCGGCTGGGGACGGGATCAGTCCATGAGAGTCAGAGTGCGAGTCCGAGTGCCAGTCGCCAGTGCGTGATTTTACAAGCGAGTGCGAATCACTAACGCAAGTGTAAGCAAGCAGAATTCATCGAGGAAGCACCGCAAGCGGCCACGGAGCATCCCGTAGAGTGCAGAGTGAGTGCTTGAGCCAAGCGTAAAACATCAAGCACAAAGGTTCATCGAATCTGTGTGTATCGACCGGTGAGCCAGACAAGCGTGTTGCCAGCGAGAGACAGTGCAAGCTCCACCCAGGCCAAGTGAGACATCGAAAGCTATCGGAAAGAAGCTGTGCGGTTTCCTTAAACGAGAGCAGACGATTTGTTCGACTGTGCCAACGTGTCGAGGCGAATCGTGGTGCCAGCGGTATCTGAGGTCATCCTAGCCCAGCCAGCCAAGGGTAGATTTAAGGCGCAGACTAAGCCAATATAGCGTGTAAGCAAGAAGGCTACGTCCTAGTCGTGTAAGCAACTCTTGGAGTGTCAATGAAGATTTTTTAACCATAACTGTCTTGTTACTTCAATACCAACTACATACTCATAAATTTGTTGAAGCGATCCACGACTGCCGTGAGCGGAAGCCAGCAGAATAAAAGGTTCGCTACAAAGGACATATCAACAAATACGAGAAAACTAGCTGGATGCTCGGTATACGTAGAAAAAGACCTCTGCTTGGAGAAACAGAAACAGAAAACGGTGCTACTACAGCTTAAGAAGGAACTTGCAAATGTCAACAACTCCCACAAAGTGTTTGTCCAAAGCGACGCGATTAATGTCAATGACAGATTGATACGCTTTAGCAACAGCAAAAAATATAGGTTTAAAAACCGACTAAAAATACAAAAATCAGCAAAAGTAATACAAATATATCATATCTCGTACCCAAACTTAGTCCTAAGGTATACAATATTTCAGGCTAAGTCAACAAGCTGAAACAGTCTCATTTCCTTAAGTTTATAAATCAACACGACATTATCCTTCGAGACATTTGCCGAATCCAATCTAGAAAACAGCAAGGACCATTTTAAAAACTACGTGCTTCATTGGGAGCTAGCGACCAGAACCAACTCGGGAGGCAGAGCAAGCGTAGGTGCTGTGTACGGAATCCGAAAATAGCTCAAGCAGAACAAGGTTCAAGACACTGCGCACAGTGGTTGGGCTTGTATGGAGCTGCGTTCATAAATACTTCCAGCTGTGATATCGGTATGCTATTTTCACAAAAATTCTAGAAAATATTTTGAAATAATAATAAAAAAAATTGGCCATCTCGCACGACTTGTCCTATAGCTCTCATAGAATCGATCGGGCTAAATTTTAATAACCTTGCTATTTTCTGTATGAAACTTGTTCATTTTATTATTATTACATTAAAAAAACAATATTTTGAGGCAAAAAGGGCGTGGTTTCGATAATTTGGTTTAACTATATGTGAATTATATGATATTTATAACAAAACAATGGAACAATAAAAATAAAATAATTACACACTATTCTAAATTCGAGTCATCTAGTAGTGAAGTGATTTGAAAGTGCTGACTTTTTTTTGCACATGGGAGCTTTCTTTGGCCAGTAATAAATGGATCTGAGCTGAAGGGCAATCTATATATTATATTATATATAGTCCGTATTTGTAGCAATCTGTGAGATCTTACGTGTGTGCTGCTTTCTATACACTTTAATGTACTTATTTCTCGACTCTGCAGCTTCTTCATACAACTCTCCAATTGGCACAAGTGCATAGCTTATTACCTCTGAAGCATGAACTAAAATGTTGTGTACTGAGGGTGGAAGATAGTACCAAGGATACAAATTAAAAAGCTCTTTGGCAGTGTGTTCTCCAAATTTGTCCACATTGCTTTCGTAACCTGATGCTACACACTGCATCAATGTGGAACTCCGGATTCAAATATTTTTATCGAGACTTGTAATTTCAGCTGCCAATTTCGTGTTGTTAAAGAATGCTCTAGCCGTATTGCCATCATTTGAGGTGCCTCTTCCCCCACCACTGGGTTTGTCCACTAAAAGTCCCATTTTAAGCGAAAAGCTTTCTGCATTTTGTATTTCCTTTGCAAAAGGGCGTTTTTTTCTTCTGGGATATAACTGGTTAACTCTTCAGGTCTAGTCTGTACGAGACCTTCTTTGACAAGCATTTTTCTAAATCATTCATCTCTGTTGGTTTCGCCTCACAAATGTAGCACTCAGAAGATGACGTTTGACAAACATACTTTTCCATCAACCATAGTTAGCTGCAAACTATGTTCAATTAGTATTTCTTTACCAGACACAATACATATCGTAGGCTTTAAAAGCTCAATTTTTTCAAATTGGAATCTCATTGGTCTGCAGTAGCGTGTAGATGATGGTCGGGGATTCTTTCAAATTATTTTCTTGTTTTTAGGATCATTTGCTGCGATTTTAAGTTGCAATGGCACGTATGATGTCACAAAAAGGCTGCAATCGTTCAATTCATTATTTTTTACATGTGTATCCAATACATTTAGCTCTCTCATCACGGACATGGAGCCGATATTTTCTAAATTGATTTGCACATCATTGATCGTTTCCTTTAGTTTTTCTGCATTGGTGCCCATTTTGGTGCACTTGACAATATGTCAGCGTGTAAACACACACTGACAGGAGTCGCCTTCCAAAATCCAATCGAAAAATAGAAATCGCAATCAAAATTAGAATTTCAACTTATTAAGTTCTTGTTAAGAACACAAAACACAAAAACACAGCAGAATTACAAGGCAAAGCAGCTACATCGCAATGCATATTTGACCTTGATGGCGTTAGTAATCCGATGATTATGCACACATCTGCAAATATCTGCAGCCAACTTTAGCTTTTTAATTATCTTAAGACACACACACATACACTGAAAAAGAAATGAATCGGGGGATCTTGGGGGAACACAACTAAAATTTTAAGTAAATTATTAAAGACTCACACAAAATTTAATAAAAACCGAATAAACTTAAGCATTAGTCTCAAAACAACTGCAACACAAGTTAACCTTTATTAATATTGGAAATTATAATAAATACCTTTAACTTTAAAATCCATTTAAACTTAATTAAAATCGGAAACGTCATTATTCGACTGACCACTTTGAAGTTCGCTTTTGTTGTGAAATATTCGCCTAGCGTGCAGCTGCGCTTTTTAAATGAACACGAGGTCACAACTTAAAAGCTATTTTTAGAAAGACCCATTAGCTTTCCAGAAAAACCCGGTGTGCCATTAAGAAGATAGGACATTAAAGAGACAATTTGGTTACATTTTGTCCAAATATTTTGGGATAGATTGTTTTATTTTTGGCATATGGACGCAACCACTGTGACATGTTGTCATCAATTTTTAAAGCCCATCCTTCTCCACACAGCGAGCTGGCAAATCATCTTCTTATGATTTTGATACATTTTCTATTATAATGAAACAGTCGTCATTTGGACTTTTGACTTTGACAGATTGGACTTTAAATGTAGCGAAAATATCAAATCGGAATAACCCTTATCGTCAAACAAGAATATCGTCTTATCGATATATCGATAACATGTCGACAACCCTAGCTGCAAGATTAGTGAAAACAAGATTATTCTTTGAGTGACGTGTATTTACATAAAGTACACATATTCTTGATCAGTTCGTCAGTTCGTCTGTCTGTGTGAACACCTACTTGGTTCTCGGAGACTAAAAGAGCTAGAGCAATTTTGTATGTAGACTACTATTGTGTCTACGCAACAAAAGTTTGTATCAAATTTTTGACACGGCCTCTTCAGCTACCGCAATAAAAAAGTCCTGAATATTTGGCAGTTTGGTGTATGTTACCAATATCTACAATCGCTGACATTTTCATCGAGATCGAATATTAAATAGCAGACCTGTAGAGTTAAATAAACCTTGCATTCGCTGTTTGCTAACATAATGTTGAAATGTTCACATTAATGTTAATTAACATAAAGGGAGGCTATCAAACATTAATTCCCCTGAATAACTGGTATTTCAAAATTGGGCTGGGCTGGGCGGACTTTAACCTGCGCTCTCGGCGAATCACCACTCACCTCTTTCAACAGTTTAATGGTTCGATGTTTTTTCCAGTGCTCTCCTCTGGCAGTAAGTCTATCGATGGAAGTACAATTATACGTTCTCGGACCACTTATAGTGTGGCTTTTTTATACGGATGCTGAAGCCGCTTTCTTCATATATGGAGCCTTACATGCGATATCCGTCGCAACGCGATATGTGCGGAGTAATCGGGAGCATTTGGCCCCGTCGATATTTCATGGAATTCAGTACGTTTACTCATGTTCCTTAGTTTTTGTTTGTTTTTGATGTTTAACTCTAATCTCTTCTTCTATTCACAGCGTCAGCAAGTTTTATCGGACCGCGAATCTTATTTACGCATCGCCACTTAGCCGAGCTACAGCTTATTTACTTGGAATAGGCGCTGCTCTGTTATATCGCAGCGAAAACGGGGTCTTTGTCATAGCTCGACGCTTCATGACTGTGGGATGGGCTACAGCACTTCTTGCAATGGGTTGGTGCTTTTTGATCCCGGCAGCCGGTATGCGAAGCGAATTTGTTTACATCGCAGCTGATGCCGCTTCGTATTTAGCCTGGAGTCCACTTATCATGGGCCTTGCGGTGTGCTGGTGCATTTTTATGTTACCCCAAATATCCAATTTATGGCAGCGATTTCCAAGCATTGCGCAAACAGTTCTATTTTTGTCGCGAATTGCTTTTCCACTGCAGCTTACTACCTATATGGTAGTGTTATGGAACACAGCCAGTGTAAAGGAGGCGCAAAAGTTTCACGTCACGAGCTTGGTAAGTGTTGTCGAACAAATTCGGATGATTTTCCTTAATTCCTATTATGTGATTTCTAATTGACAGATAAACCTTCATGAGCTGTGCGTTATTCTAATACTAGCGATTGTTGTCGCTTTTCTAATTGACATTCCCATGCGTCAAATAAGACGATTGGTCATAGATTACATATTCAAAGAACGATTGACAGCAGAAGAGCTTGTACCTGCACCTGTTGCTACCTCCGAAACTCTAGAGCCGGAGGAAGAAGAACCTGAGGAAAAGGAAACTGTTGATTATGAGCCGGAGGAAAACGAGCCCGAGGGGAATACCCAGGAGAAAAACGAAGACGAGGAAAATGAACCAAATGAAATCGAGACAGAGGAAACTGATCCAGAGGAGGATAGTATATAAGTTTCATTTCAATAGACTAACCCAATTGTTTTGACATGATGAAACGAAACGATTTGTTGAATTTTGTTCATTAAACATATTAAATCGAATTAATCAATATGAACGTGTAATATAATCGCGTACAAAATTCTTTGCACGGTATATTTTATGCAGATTTTACCATCCTGCAAGCAGAGATATTAAGCATCGGAAAGTGAATATAACCAACGATATCTTCCGAATGAGACCATCAAGGAACGCGCGTACTGTTGTGGATCCCATCATAATCATAAAGTTTAGCCACATTAGGGAAAAAATGAATTTTCTGCAATTACATCGGCAATTACAGACACGGGACCCAGAACCAACTAAAATTGGGACTCTTCGGCTTCGAGTCTGCTGCTCCAATTTAAATTAATGAGCAGCTTCGAAAGCTTCTCTCTGAATTCTTTACACGTCGTGCCATAGTCCACGTAAAGCGATGTCATATGCATCGAGAGCTTGCAAAAGCTCACTGAAATTTCCGTTGTGGCTAGTGAATTAATTTAAGGAACACCTTGCAGCACTGGGAAGCATCAATCAAACAAATTGCAAATTACCAACCCACTTCTGTAACACATCTGATATCTAATTTGATGTCTACTGTATGGACAAAGCTATGTTGTATGATCAGGTGACTGTCCCAGCAACTTCCAAGCACTACCTTATCTTCCTTACTTACAAAATAGTTTTTTATCTGAGCAACCACGCCAGTAACTATAAAAATTATGACTATATTTCTTCTGAATGTGATATTAACTTATGCAATTGGGTCTTCATTTACTCCTTCCTCTTCTTAATGAAAATTCTTAGTCGATCTAATGTTGTAGAGTCTATATAAAAAGTAAAATCAAATGCTATTGGTACTGATAACATTGATCCTTAGTTCTTAAAAATGGTTGCTCTTGAAAGTAAAGATTCTAAAATTTTGCCCCTTCCATAGACAGGTAGCGACTATAGGCCAATTTCCATCCTACCTTTCCTTTCAAAAATATTCGAGCAATTGATATACACCCATGGATTTCGTAAATTGTGTAGCTGTACTACGGCGATTTGCAAAGTGACTGAAGATACTCGAAGAGAGGTCGACAAAAGCCATATCCCGTTTCTAACTCTTTTGGATTGCAGCAAAGCATTTGATACCATTGATCACCTTATATTATGCATAAAACTTGAAAAGCTTTATAATTTTTCCACCACGGCTAAGAAATTAATGCAAGCATATCTAACCGGGCGTAGTCAGACTGTCGAATCCTCTTTGCTGATCTCCTTATTTTTAGAAACAAATCGTGGGGTTCTTCAAGGCTCAGTTCTTGGGCCATTATTATTTTCAATTTATGTTAATGATCTATCAATTATACTGTCCAAATGTGATGTTCAATTGTATGCTGACGATCCACAAATCTATGTGAGTCGTCCGGTTAGTAAAGTATTAGAATGTAGGAGTAAAAAAATAATTTTGGTTTATGGTAGGCTTGGCAATCTGCCGTCAGCCTAAAGCGTTTTCGATCACGTTATTAGAATGTATAAGTGTTTTCAATAGTGAGCTTACTCTAGTTGGCGAATGGGCTGGGAAAACGAACTTCACATCAACTCGGCAAAGTCCAAAATAAGCCCACCACAAGCAATTTGCGAAAACTTCAAATAAAAAATTCTTTGATTGAATATGTAGATCGTGCAAAGAACTTAGGTATTTATTTTAGCCACAAACTTCCATGGAACGAACAGCTTCGATTCGTGATTTCATGCCAAAGCATTCCCAGTTTTATTTTACGAGTCTTGGAAAGAGCAATGCTGTCAGCAGGCGGAAACTGCATGTTGCTTTTAATAATACTGCCAGATTTCTGTTTAACAAGAAGCCTTGAGAGCACATCTCGGAATATGCAGTACAAATATTTGACCTAGACCCGAATTCCTGGATAAATTCTCGAACAATAATTGCAATTCATAAAATTATAACATTCAGGGAATCATATTAACTCTCCGAACAGTTGAGCTTTGAGCTCGAATTTTCTTCGTTAGTTAATGATGGATTCCTTGTGAAAAGGCAAACTGATTTCATTTACACCGACTTTAGCAAGGCCTTTGACTCTGTCAACCATGATCTTCTCCTCTTTAAGCTCGATCGATTAGGATTTCCCTCTTCTTTTCTGCTTTGGGCTTCGTCCTATCTAAAAGATAGAACTCAAAAAGTTCTGCTTCGTTATAATACTTCAAAATCTGTGACTGTAACCTCTGCTGTACCTCAAGGTAGCCACCTGGGTCCTCTGTTCTTTACTCTATTTATCAATGATCTTCCTACAATATTATCATATTCTCGGATACTCATGTATGCCGATGACGTTAAACTTATTCTATCTTTCAACAACCCGATTCATTCTATTGGATTGCAAGATGATCTTAACTCCTTGCAATCTTGGTGCTTGGTAAATCATTTGCATCTGAATTGCTCCAAGTGTATGTTTATGACTTTCCATCAATGCAAACCATTTCTGGTTTCCTATACGATTGGTAATGAACCGTTGCAACGTATTTCGTCTGTCGTTGATCTTGGAATTCTGTTTGACCCCAAATTGAGTTTTAATCACCATATCTCCACTATTGTTAACAAAGCGAATGGTGTACTTGGATTCATTAAACGTTGGTCAAAGGAGTTTAATGATCCCTACACCACTAAACTTCTTTATACAGCTTTAGTCCGTCCCGTGCTTGAATACTGTTCATCCGTATGGTGTCCGCAGTATAAAAATCATGATGATCGTATTGAATCAGTTCAGAAACAATTTTTGCTTTTTGCCCTTCGTGGCCTAAATTGGGACCCTAACCTCCGTTTGCCATCGTACTCCAGAAGACTCTTGCTTATAGACCTTCCTTCGCTAGCTAACCGTAGAACATTCTTAGGAGTTTCTTTTCATCACAAGTTAATCATCGGTGATGAAGATTCTTCTGAACTCTTACGTCGCCTTAACTTCTCTGTTCCTTCTAGGCCAACCAGAAACTTTTTTCCTTTAATCTTGTCTAGATGCACAACTGATTATGCCCCGCATAATCGATTTCAGGTTTTATGTCAAGACTACAACGATCTTTATCACCTCCTCTCAACAGATCTCTCTCTCTCTTCTCCAAAAAACGTCCCTTTACACTTATCTCCGTGAAAATCTCTGACCACTCCCAGCTGTGAATAGGGGCATAGCTTGCCGGACTGGCTAATAAATTTTCCCCCAACGGGTCAGAGATTTTTCGGTTATACTTTTAGTTTTATTTTAAAATTTTTTTAATTTGCAATTTCCTATTTTTTTTTTTGGTCACTCTTCCATTTTATCTTTAATTATAGTTTTATGCCTTTTTTCCTCTATGTATTTGTATGCCTGCATTTTCTTATTCTTTTTTTCTTACCTCTTCACATCTCTACAGGCCTGTTCCGGGCTTCACACAATTTATTAAACTTCAAATGAAATTAAATTCGAACGATTTTGTGTTCGCTGTTCTGATATTCGACTTGCAATTTGACTGTTTCATTTCCAAATTGTTTTTCTTATAACAACTCGCTGAACTTAATCAGTTGGATGAAACAATCAAAATACAAACTCTGCAATAGCTTAATATAGCTGTTTAATTTCTGGCTTTATTTTAATAGCACTTAATGAAAATTACGAACTTACATCTGAGTTCACATGCTCCAAGCAATGGGATTTCAAATCGAGTAATTCAATCAAATTATGAAAACCAGAACAGGTAGCCAAGTCGAAATAGAGATTATTTAATGTAAGTGAAAAACTGAACAGGCCTGTATATTTGGTATATTTGGTTGTGTTAGCTCTAATATCGACTCTGAGCACAACAGGCTGTGAATCGGGGCATAGCTGGCCGGACCGGCAAATAAAAATCCCCCACCGAGTCGGAGTCGTTATTAGTTTATTTTGTAATTTTGTTAGGCTTTCTTTTTATGCCTCCTTAGTAAATAAGCCTTTTTATAACAAATTTGTTGACAGCCTTTGTTCGTCGACCATTAAAAATTAAATAAAATTTGCAGGCTCAAAAAATAAAAACAAACAATCTGAGAGCAGTCCCGAAAAAAAATTCTCTCTTTGTGAGATCCATTTCATTCCATGTGCTGTTCGTTTTGGGAATACGTTGCCGCACAACATAAAAACCAATATGAGTACACCGCATTTTTAACAAATTTAAACAATTTGCTTTTAAATAAATTATATATCAGATTAAGTTATCACAATAAAAAACGATAAAGCTAAGCTAACTTCGTCTGTGCCGATGTTTTTATTGCCTTGCAAATGCTCGCTTTAATTTGGTCAGAAAAATAATCTTTTTTCCAGAACGACCCATTTTCCGACCGATCGTTCCTATGGGAGCTATATCTAGTCATCCAATTTGCTCAAAAATTTGTAGAATTAGGTGAAAGCATGTAAAACAAACAAATGCAATTTCAGGATGCTACCATAAAAAGCAAAAAAGTTTTTTAGCTAAGACTTTTTTTCAAACCCAACCTATCCATTTAGATTTCGACTTTCATCAAACTGGGCGGAACAATAAAAAAGAATTAAAAACACATGAATACAAAGTTTGGAGACGTTTCAATGGAAAAGAAAAAAAGTATTTCTCACTAAAACTATAAAGCTATGAGATATAGTTATCCGATCTGGTCGGTTCCGACATATTAGTAGCGTGCAGCAAAAATAAAACTCTGTGCAAAATTTCAGCTCGATAGCTTCAAAACTGAGAGACTAGATTGCGTAGAAACAGACAGACTGAAAAAGCACAATCGACTCAGCTCGTCACGGTGATCAACACTTTATATGGTTTATTGGGTCGGAAAGGAATAATTCTATTATCCATTTATTATCCGATCTTTATGAAAATTTGTGAGATTGCATATAGTGCAATTGTGCATACTGCAAAATCTGAGCTCGATAGCTTATAAATTGTAGGAGATATTCAACATTTTTTATTGCGGGGGCGTGGCCAAAATTTGAAACAAACTTGATCTGCCTACAGACAATACTAGCTCACATCAAAAATTTGGTTGCTCTAGCTCTTCTAGTCTCTGAGATCTAGGTGTTCATACAGACGGACGGACGGACGGACGGACAGACGGACGGACGGACAGACGGACATGGCTATATCGACTCGGCTATTGATGCTGATGAAGAATATGTATATGTACTTTATGATATCGGAGATGCTTCCTTCTGCCTGTTACATACATTTGCACGACTTTAGTATACCCTTTTTAATCTACGAGTAACGGGTACAAAAAAAAAAAAATTATAATACAGTAAGATAAAAATTATGCTTTTGGAAAAAATCCAGCCTAAATCCAGACCCCTAAATTTGGAAAGAAGGGACTTCTGTAAGCATCACCTCATACTCACTTAATCAACTGTACCCTAGGCTCGAGTTCTATGGGAACTTGTGTACCAACAACACCGAGCGACAACAATTTAAGCTTTATTGTGAATGGTTCAAGATAAAAATCTACAAAAATTCAGAAAACACAGACAGGGTCAATGGGAACGTAATATCAAAAAATCGCGATATTCGTTAAATTGGTTAAGGTACCTCCAGAAAAGGTCAAACCTTAATTCTTGCATGTCTTTAAAAGTGCACGGTAGAGCTTTATTACAATCTAAATTTATAATGATATAATGGGCTAAGAGATGCTACTCTTCGGCCAACAAACCGAGATGGAGCACCATTTAACCATTTCACCCACGAACCACGCAATAGCAGCAGACCGAACAGCGCTTTCAGAACTACAAAAGAAGCATTTTTGCGCCGACTACGAGCAATTTCGTTCAAGCAATTGACCTACGGCAACATTGACCTCTGTATATAAAGCTTTCAAAACTTATGAAATTAATCTAATGGTTAAATATCTTCATTATCAGTAGGAAAACAGATATTATCAATCAAAAACTTTACTTCAAATTAGCGCGGCTAATCCATCGAAGGCATTTTATATGGAATTTGTTCTATTTTCTAGCTTGCAATGAAGCATTTTACTTATAAAGCTAGGTACGGAGACGCTGAGAATTTTCTCGGAGCCCATTTATTTACATAGCTCAGAGAATGTGCAGCAGAAAATTCTCAGAGCACATTCTCAGAGCGGGTACGGAGACACCACAAATTTGCTCTAAGAATGAGCATGGCCTGCCAACTCATTTTTTGGCCAAACAGCTGATAAATTCTCGCAGGTGGGCAGTGAAATTATCAAAAATGTATGAAAGCAAAAACAACAAGTAAGTGCGCTTCAGTCGAGTGCCCCGACTACAAAATACTCCGCTCATTTGTTTTCAATTATTTGTTTTTGAATTTAAATGTAGCTAGTTTTTGTAACTGCCATTAAAAACTCATCCTGGAAGTCGGCCACAATATTTAGTGATTTCAGCGACTTTAGACCTAACTAACGTCAAGCTAAATTGTTTCGCTTACAACTCCGGTGATTTCTGTCCGATCTGATTGTACTTTTCAGAATAGATAGATATTGGGCCTAGCTTGATGAATACTAAACCACAAAACTTAAAAACTAACACTTATTTATTCCAAGAGATATTCAACATTTTTTGTTGTGGGGGCGTTAGGGGGCGTGGCCACAATTTGAAACAAACTTGATCTGCTTGCAGACAATACTAGCTTACATCTAAAATTTGGTTGCTCTAGCTCTTCTAGTCTCTGAGATCTAGGTGATCATGCAGACGGAAGGACGGACGGACAGACGGACATGGCTATATCGACTCGGCTATTGATGCTGATGAAGAATTGATATACTTTATGATATCGGAGATGCTTCCTTCTGCGTGTTACATACATTTGCACGACCCTAGCACCCCTTTGTACTCTACGAGTAACGGGTATAAAAACAGTACAAAAGTCATTTAGAGAACTCTACGGAGGACGAACAAGTGGCGCAAATCGATGCGGTCAAATAGCAACTAATTTTGTGAGCAAGAGCATTTCGATGCAAATTGCACACCTCATAAATGCTCCTCCTCCTTCAGCGCCATACAAAATGACCCCATAAAAACAACCTTGGCATACCCCATAGTCTCTGCATTCATCAAAGAGTCTTCCAGATTACATTTTCACAAAAAGATTAACTTATCTTAAGCGCGCATTTTTGTTATAAACAAACAGCTGACCAGTGCAGGGTGACCGTTTCAGATTCAGTGACATTTTGTTGTTTTCTGGCCACACTACAGTATTGAAGGCCACTCTGAGAATTATGAAACAAGCGTGAAACAGCGTCTCCTTACCTAGCTTAAGATTAATAGCATAATTTTGGTGAAGCTGCTAATACCATAAATGGTCAATGATGTTCCAAGGCAGTTGCTTGTGCAAAAAATATCTACAGTTCGCTAACAAAGTCTTAGTTGGTGAAACCAAAAATGCAGTTTGGTCTATTTGTCGATAAAGTTTAAGGCAAATATGTAAGGCGGTAACCTTGGACATGCATCACGGTGTGGCATCCCTCTTACCTCAATGCAGGGGCATACTTATTTGCTCATACGTCAGCAAGCAGCAGCAGGGGAATAAAGTTGTCATTCGAAATAGAAGTTGTTGTCGGAATTAAGTTAAAAGTTGTTACTCCCGTCTATTAAGTTGAACTCTTGTCTACATTTTAATTTAGTTAGTGAAACTCACTGTCAACAATAAATGTAATCTATTGTTTAACTGTTCGTGCCAAATTTTTAACAATAAATGATTGAATCTGATTGAATATGATATGATGATTGAATAACTAAATAAATCTTACATGGGGGCTCAACCGTTGCGAGCAGCTGTATAAATAAGTAGCAAATTTAATAAAGTGAGTGAGAAGTTGAGACCATTAAATTGGTTGGCACAATTTCAACGAAAAAGCGAAAATTTCAGTGATTTTGTGAAATAATGATGCATTCAAACAAGAAGAAGAACGCCGCGCAAAAGCAGAAACCTACGCAGGCAAAGCAAAAACAAAGTAAAGAAGTAAGCGAAACGGATCACAACTGTACATTTGGTGTACAGACTAGAAATGAAATAAATATCTGTGATGTTTGCAGTGGGAAAGAGACAGCGATAGTCAGTGTGTTTAATCGAAAAATGGCAGGTGCAGAAGGAGAACAAGAAGTGCGCGAAAAAAATTCAAGAAGCCCGAAGAGAAAAACATGAAACAGGCAGTGAATGTGATGAAATCGAAGCTAAAGTGGCGGCGAAAATCAAATGAACAGAGTGGACTATAAAGAAACACACACATACGTGCGTAATGGGGAATTGGCAGATCTGATTAGAATCTTATCAGAAAAGCCAATATAAAGGTGGTGTGTCAATCGAAAGTTTTTCAAAAGTGGTTCCCGATTTCGACGGTGATACAGCTTCAGTTCGCCAATTGTTGGATAATTTTAAATTATGCCGAAGCGTACGAATTAAATGAAAAACAGAAATTTGTGAATGCAAGAAACAAGATGACGGGAACGGCAAAATTGTTTTTGGAAACGATCACAGTGTCAAGTTATGAGAACTTATGCGAAATATTGATTGATGAATTTGACAAACAGCTGAGCAGTGCAGAAGTTCATAAAAGGCTGAGAAGTCGTAAAAAGCGCGGGTCGAAATATTTGCATGAGTATGTATGTACTTCAGATGCGTAAAATAACAGCACTTGGTCAAATTGAAGATCAGTCGGTAATAAATTACATCGTGGATGGCCTAGAAGTGCGTGATGATCTGAAATTTCCGTTCTACAGTGCGTCCTCGTTTAAAGAGCTACGACATCGCTACGAGTTGGCAGAGTCGGTAGTCAAAAGCAGTTTGTTCAATAAACGTCGGCAAGGTGTTGATAAACCTAATGAAAAACAGCAACAACAACAACAACAGCATGTAATGGATGGAAAGGATATATAAAACTGTAGGCGGCCAGCTTCCTCAGATGCCTCCCGACGTTTAGCCATAAACATCAGCTCGACTACAAATCTCCCTGGTACAGAAACGCGTGGCCACTTAAAGTTAACTTGTAACATACAACGTTGATGTTTGTTCAGTTGAACGAGAAGTTGGTAGTGTAGCGCCTAGCGGAGCACGCGCTGGTTCCGGCTCAGAGGACGTCGGTAAAGGGATGGGTTCAAAGGGGAATGTACCACTGTGCTACTCTCTCGCTTGCTCTACATACAATTAAATTAATTTCGCGTGCGATTAGGGAAGATAGGGAAGATCTTCATAAAACTCATTGACAAAGGACAGCAAACAGAAAGCAGAAGGGGACAGAAAAGATTATAAACGAACGGACCTTACGTAATTTGACAGAAGGAAGACAGTGCCGATGTTATTGCACTGGCTAACGCGGTTTGTGTGGCTGTGCCGATGTTGTTGCGACAGCTGATGTTGCCCACCCTGCCTGATCACCATTCCGCCAGACCAAAGGTTAGGTCGGTGATCCCTAAGAAACTACACAAACTACCTCACCGACATATTACGACGACGCATGGCTCCATCCAAATAAAAAGATTAGAACATTTTCAAAAATAGTTCACCAATTTTAATTTAAAAATAAACCTCATATTCTAAAAACACGATTAAAATCATTTCTTTGAAAGGCAAGCTTAAACTAATAAATAAATATGGTAATATAAAATTAATAAAATTATAAGGTGGGCATTATGTGGAGGTAAACGATTAAAATGACAGTTTTAAAAGTAAATTTAAATTAATATTCAGATTTCAATCCATTAGAAGAATGAAGATAAATTTGGTAAATTTAATAAAATAATAAATGCAAGAAGTAAATGGGCCAAGGCAAAAAAAAAGAAAATTTTAATGATTGATATGCCGAATTAGTAGGGTATATCAATTATCAAAAATTATGGGCTCATTTCACTTTTAGCTTCTCTTTTTATGTTCGGTGATCTCTTTAGCGTACTCTCTTGAATTTTTTTGTTGGGTCTCTTAAAAGGTTTGGGGCTGAGAGAAAATAGCCCTTTGGTTCCACTTACATGAAAATAAATCCAACGATGAAAGCGCTTCCATACGAGGGTGGAACTGAAAATTGTAGATGGGAAGGAGCACAAAAAAAAGAACACACAAAAACCAAAAGGGAGGACAACTTTGAGCAGAATATATAATATATTAACCTGCGGCCAAATCACTTCGTTTTTTTTTTTCTATTCCTTCTTTCCTTCTTTTCTATTCATCTTTGCTGTAAATTGTTCTCAGTGAGAGAGAGCCGTATTTGGCGATCATATGCATGAATAAAAGAAGGAAAGAGAAGAATTTCGCTCGAACAACAAAAAAAAACCCAAAAAGGGAAAGCAAAAAAAATTTGTTTTTGTGATGCAACCAATTTAATGCACTTAATTAGCGTTGCTGGCGCCAAAATAGAATATTTTTATTTTCTTTTTGCTTTCTCTTTTCTTTTCCTCTCACTTCCACTTAGGGATTTTCGGCGGGATTTTGGGCGGGATTTCCTCGTTTCTTTTAGGTCTATTCTACCTTTTTTTTTTCCAGAAAAAAAATTTAATTCTAATGCAAAAAAAAATGGTTTTGGTGCGCTTAAAGACGGGGACTGGCCTTGGTCATTTCTGGCCACTTCTCGCAACGATTTTAGCCGATCTCGGGTTGAACCAAACGCGCGCTCGACGGACGTCCGCCGGCTGATACGGTTTCCACACTGGAGGTGGCCTCTGAGCTTTCCTTTTTGTGTGCAAAGCCTCTGGTTTGCCGAAAGCTCTCTCTGGCTGCCGTCTTTGGTTCTACCTCGCTGGGCTAGTAAAACGGGGAATTGCAGACGAAGAGCGATTTGGGAACTTTAAGAGAACGCACTTTGATCCAACGCTGATGGACTTTGCTCTATCTTTTTGATTTTGGCTTGGTGGTTAAATCCACATTGGCTGGCTCGTACTTAGCTCCAAATTCGGCTTATTGCTTAGTGCCACACCTGCAAAACAGGAGTGGAAGCGAATGCCGAAAGCCCGATGAGAATGGATTCCTAATTATGTCGCTTAAATGCCGGCGACAATATCACCATAATTGCCAACTTACCGCTTTAGAGGAGTGGCACTTTCACTAATTACTTTTCCTTGATATGACGGCTGGAATCACTTTGACAATACTAAATTGATGTTCACAGCACTTGAAAATAATTTTTGGGGTAGTTTGGAATGGATTTGCATGCGCTAAGAAAATGATGAACCTTTCTTGGCGAACTGCAAACTAGACTAGCGAGCTGCCTGCTCCAGCGGCTCTAAAGAAAGCTATTAACAGAGCCTGTGAGATCGTCGCCATTTTTAGCCTACAATCTCGCTCAGTTATCTGAGTATCTAAGTCGCTCCATCTCTTACCAATTATAGGGACTAAACGAGCGCTAGGCGGCGCTGACAACCTGAAGCATTGCCTATTTCCAGGCTGCAAAAAGTATCTTAAAGATTTCTTTTGGCGACAAGCGCACTACAATTTCCCCCCCACCAAAATCACACTTTGGGGTGATCAACGCTTGGAGCGGAACTGCGAGTTGCATTTCTAAGTATTTATTGTTTTAAGTCTTTGGCATGGAATTTGCCAACCATACGTCCTTGTAGGTCTTCAACTTCATAATATGCGTTTCCTAGTTTCCGTTTGATCCTGGCCTTTATGAACGCTGGTGCCAACTTGGCACTAAATCCTTTTTGGAAATTGCTCTGCTGGAAATTTCGTCTAAATATTTCCTGACCAACATTAAAGGACACATCTCTACATCGTAAATTATAATTCCTTTCATTACGTACATGTTGAGCTTGCATCACCTCTTTTGCCTTTTTACGAATGATATCAAAGGAATCGTCTTTACTAAACTGCACTGTTCTGTCTTCTAACATATGTAATTCCCTTAGGAGTTTGAAACTTGCCCCATCGGTAATCATATGTTGGCCAAAAGCCAATCGATATGGACTAGTATGTATCGCAGAATGTACGCTACTTCGAAGAGAACAACAAATGCTGCTGAGATGTTCATCCCAATTCTTTTGATTCGGATGTACATAAGATTTTATTGCAGCTATCACTGACCTATTTACTCTCTCTGAAGCATTAGCCTGTGGAGCATAAAATGCAGTGTAGGTATGCTTTATATTGTATTTTGCTAGCAAGGAGTTAAAAGCGTTTGACTTGAACTGAACGCCATTGTCAGAAACAATGGTTTCAGGCACTCCAAAGCAGTGAAAAAGATCCTGCTCCAGGAAAGGATTTATTGCTTCAGCAGTAAATTTCTTGACTGCTTTAAGAAAGGGAAACTTGGATAAATGGTCCAAAACAACCAATATCCCTATATGTCCGGATCGACTGCGCGGATATGGACCAAGGAAGTCTACGTACAACTTCTGGAAAAATCTTTCCGATTGACCTGTGTAACCTAACGGTGGTCGTAAAGTATAGTTTGGGTATTTGCTACTCTTGCACACGTCACATTTGTTGATGTAATTTTTAACGTCTGTTACCAAATTCGGCCAATAATACCAGCGTCGTAGTTTCTCTAACGCCTTGTTTATGCCACAATGTGACGACAAAGGGTCTTCGTGAGCCCATGTTAATGCGGTAGGTACTAAGTCTCCTGGTAACCAAAGTTTCCAAACATTATCGTCAGATACTTTTTCCTTTGAAGCATGCTCTGCCCGACGATATATATAATCGTCTACTACTCGAAGATCGGGCATTTGAGTTGCGTTTGCCAAGATCTTGGTCCTAATTGCTAAGTATTCTGGCGTCTGAAATGACTTGGACTTCAGATCAATTCCACTTGGAACACTTAAAACTGATAAGTCCTCAGTAAAAGTCCGAGAAAGAGCATCCGGAACTACGTTTTGGGTGCCCTTTCTATGATGGATTTTGAAAACAAAGCCTTGCAGCTTTAAGGCCCATCTGGCGAGTCGTGAACTGAGATCGCTCTGCGACATAAGCCATTTAAGGGAGGCATGATCCGTAATGATCGAAAATTCCTGTCCCTCTATATAAGCTCTGAACTTTTTTATTGCCAATACAGCTGCCAGGCATTCTTTTTCAGTGACAGTGTATTTTCTTTGGCACTGATTCAGCTTTCGAGACATAAACGAGATTGGGACTTCTGCACCCTCAATACTTGTCTGCATCAAAACAGCACCAACACCAGTGTTACTTGCATCGCAGTGGATGGCAAAAGGCTTGCTGAAGTCAGGACTGTGTAAAACAGGTGCGGTACTCATTTGAGTCTTAAGTGTTTCGAACGCTTTCTGAGCTTCCTCGCCCCAAACGAAACTACGTCTCTGTTTCAAGGTATCCGTTATCGGGGATGCTAAAGCAGCGTAGTTCCGGATGAATTTGTGGTACCATCCGGTAAGTCCCAGGAAGCGACGAACTTGCTTAACTGAGCGGGGTATAGGAAAGTCGACAATAGCCGAGATTTTCTGAGGGTCAGTGTTTATGGTACCATAACCTATTATATGACCTAAATATTTCACTTCCTTGCGACAAAACATGCTCTTCCCGACGTTTATTGTCAAGTTCGCTTTTTCTAGTTCGGTAGCCACAATTTTAAGTACCTCTAGATGCCTTTCGAAGGTATCGGATACGATCAGCAAGTCATCGAGATAAATAAAAACCTCATTTCTCAAGTGAGCTGGTATTATTTTGTCCATTAACCTTGACATGGTATGTGGAGCGTTAGTCAACCCAAACGGCATTACTGTGTACTGGTATAAAGGCCTACCAGGCACTGTAAAAGCAGTTTTGTCTCTGGATTTGGGCTCTAGGGGGATTTGCCAAAAGGCATCCTTTAAATCCAAACTAGTTATGAATTCTGCTGCCGGAAGTCTTCCTAAAATACCATCTATTAAAGGCATAGGATATGCGTCTTTGACGGTGACCTCATTGACCTTCCTACTGTCTATGCAAAGACGAACCTTTCCAGGCTTTTTCACTAAAACTGCAGGTGAAGACCATGCACTATTCGATACCTCAATAACTCCTAGTCCCAGCATACGGTCTAACTCATCATACATAAGCTTCTCGGTAGCTGGAGACACCGCATAATGACGTTGTTTAATGGGCTTTGCATCCTCCACGTCAATTTTATGTGAGATAAGCGATGTTTTTCCTAAGCCTTTCTTAGCAAATGATGGGAATAAGTTTATGGTGTTTGACAACAATGTTTTCTGTTGAGTGGTTAACGGTCTTATTTGTGACTCTTCAAGTGCAGACACACTGGGCCCTTCCGGTACCAGGTGAAGTGGTAATAATTGGAATTGAGTCCAAAAATCAATTCCAAGATATAAGTCACCGGACAGAGTAGGAACAATGTAGAAAGTTATTTTGTTAGTCTCGCCTCTATAGCTCACTTCAGCTACGAGTTTTCCAGCTATCTTTTGAGACTGGCCATCAGCGGTTCGCACTGTGGCTGCTAATGTTTTATATGGCATATTTGCTAAAACTTCTAAAGCAAAATCGCCTCCTATGCAGCTAATGGAAGCGCCTGTATCTAATAAGCCAACCACAGCTTTTCCAAACACAGTCACTTGTGCATATGGCCGATAATCGCCAATTTTGCCAACAATGGCCGACAGCAATAGCTTTATTTCAGCATGACGTTTATGATTAAATAACTTCCTACGAAGACGAGAACGGGACGTGGAAATATTTTGAAAATCAGTGCACGCACTGATAGGTAAGTCAGGGAAGTTTACTAGATCTGGGAGTAATTGTTGAGATTTGGACGGCGTGGCTAATCGGTGTTCGTTCCCTTGGAAACAAACTGTTTGCGTGCACTTTTCGGCTGTACACGAGCCGATAAGTTTTTTGCTTGACCAGAATTACATTTGCGGCAGCTGGGCTTATACGTGTCCGCTTTGCCACAACCATAGCAGAATACTCTTCGATCTGCAACGCATTCTTGGTATCGGTGGCCTTTTTCACCACAATTCCAACAAGTTGCTTCGAAGGCTGCCAGCTCATAATCATCTTCTTCCTCCTCTGAGGACACTACACCACCTTCGGCTTGAGTTTCTACAGAGCAGACTTGCTTGCGGGGCAAAGGACGGGATAAACCACTTAATGGACGAGCTTTGTTCATGGTTTGCATAAAAATTTCCCGAGTGCGCACGAGGGTTCGCAGCTGTTCAATTGTGGCTGCAGGTTCATACAGAATCTCGTGTTGAGTTTCTGGAAGAAGGTTAGCCCGAAGGGTCTCAACTAAAGCAGGTTCCGACATTGGCTCTACTAATTTATCTGCTAGTGCAGCTATGACGCCATAGAAGTCGTCAAAGGACTCATTCATGCGTTGTTTGCGCTGCTCAATCTCCGAACGAATATTGCGATCGGTTCGCGAATCTTTAAACTGGCCTCGGAGTGCTAAGCATAGTTCGGACCATCGCACTTCGCGAACACTTTTGTGATATCGCCAATACCACTCACTGGCTCCACTTTCAAAAAGGTTGCTGGCATATCGCGCAACCAAATCTAGATTGCCATCCAGAGTTTGAGCTGCTAATGCCTCGACCCTGTAGAGAAAATCGTCAATAGACATTGGTCCTTTTCCGGTAAATCGGAGCTTCCAATTGAACATGATTTGGCTAATTTTTTCTGGCCTCAAATCATTCGATATAGGGGTATGCAATACTGAACGAGCATTACTGGATGGGAGCACCGTTTGAAATTGAGCCGACTGACCTTGAATTTGGACATTAGGAGCTGGGGATGAACCTCCAACAGAAAGCGTAGAACTATTCTGGAGTCCTGCTGTTATGGCTTGGGTTAATCGGTCTGTCTGCTCCGACATTACAGCCGCAAGGGTTCGGGATTGCTGAGCCATTGAGGCAGCAAGGGCTTCTGAAATGGCCCTCTGCATAATTTCCGCCATCGAAGGTTCCATTGAAGTGGCTGCCGGAGCTTGAGATGAGTTTTCATCTGTTGGGGGCGGCATGTCTAAGTCTATTAATTCTGTTGTTCGTTTTTGTGATCTAGTCACTAATGGTTGTGCCACAGAAGGAGTTCGAGGGTTGCTTTTTGTACCTTGCTTAGAGCTCAGATTTTCTAAGGAAGAGGAGTTGGAAATATCTAACGGCTGTTGGCACACTGGGCAAGTTTTCTTATCTCTTGCTCTTGTACCAAAACATACCCGATGAAAATAATGACCGCAGCTTATTCTTAGCTGTTGTGCTTGATATAGGATGATTTTTGTGCAAATACCACAATGCTGACTGGGATCTAAGATATTAGCCAAGTTTTCGTTGCTATGAACCAAGCTCATATCTAACAAATTTCAAAAAATAATTTTTTTTTTTTTTTTTAAATAACTAACATTTATCAAATAACTTTGAGGTGTAATTTAAAACAAATTTAAATTATCAAAAATAAATAAATTTCATATATATGATTGGAGACCATGCAATCGCTTTCATACGACTGTGTTTACTTGCATTAGCTTTTCTGTCAAACACGTAGAAAGAGGAAGAATAGAAGGGAGTTTGTGAGAGCATATTCTTATTAAGTGGCAGGTTGTGGCACTAGTCCACAAGGATCTGACTCTGACAGAAACCAAATATACTATCACATTCTCAATTAGAAGCCTGTAACTAATTCTTTATACTCTAACAAGACACGAAGTTCAGCCGACAAACATCAGGCAATAGACAACAAATATTCATCCTGACACTCACGATCTTTTATAAAAGTTAAGAATGCTTCATAAGGCTAGAAAAATAAATAATAAAGTGACAGATGGGAAGGGATATATAAGTTGCTTGGCAACCGACTTATTTGGGAAAGTCGTGTTGACTCCAACGAGCAACTCGAGGGTGCAACTGCCCCAGTATATAATTTATTGGCTGGCCGTAGCTCAAAAGTCCACGTTTAACCAGAGTCCAAATATAAAACATCCTGGGGATAGCAGAAACACTAGGGATGAAATGGTTTAAGCCAATTATAGATCACGGAACTATATCTATGAACAGTTATATAGCATCTCCAGTAGATCAAGCTAAAACACATCAGTTAATTGGTGACATTTGATTCTAGGAAATAAAGTCAAATATTAGCTGTTATTTCTCCATAGATACAAAACAATTAACAGGACATAAGGGAAAGACGAAATCAGACGAGTTTTATCAAGTTTGAATCAGATGTTTTTGATCCATTTCAGTATTTTGCATTTAGGTCGGGGCTTGCCGGTCAGAGCTACCAGAGTTGGCTGCTTCTGGCCCCAAAGTTGGGCGCCAAATAAAATTATAATATAGATTATAATTACTGTAACATACAACGTTGATGTTTGTTCAGTTGAACGAGAAGTTGGTAGTGTAGCGCCTAGCGGAGCACGCGCTGGTTCCGGCTCAGAGGACGTCGGTAAAGGGATGGGTTCAAAGGGGAATGTACCACTGTGCTACTCTCTCGCTTGCTCTACATACAATTAAATTAATTTCGCGTGCGATTAGGGAAGATAGGGAAGATCTTCATAAAACTCATTGACAAAGGACAGCAAACAGAAAGCAGAAGGGGACAGAAAAGATTATAAACGAACGGACCTTACGTAATTTGACAGAAGGAAGACAGTGCCGATGTTATTGCACTGGCTAACGCGGTTTGTGTGGCTGTGCCGATGTTGTTGCGACAGCTGATGTTGCCCACCCTGCCTGATCACCATTCCGCCAGACCAAAGGTTAGGTCGGTGATCCCTAAGAAACTACACAAACTACCTCACCGACATATTACGACGACGCATGGCTCCATCCAAATAAAAAGATTAGAACATTTTCAAAAATAGTTCACCAATTTTAATTTAAAAATAAACCTCATATTCTAAAAACACGATTAAAATCATTTCTTTGAAAGGCAAGCTTAAACTAATAAATAAATATGGTAATATAAAATTAATAAAATTATAAGGTGGGCATTATGTGGAGGTAAACGATTAAAATGACAGTTTTAAAAGTAAATTTAAATTAATATTCAGATTTCAATCCATTAGAAGAATGAAGATAAATTTGGTAAATTTAATAAAATAATAAATGCAAGAAGTAAATGGGCCAAGGCAAAAAAAAAAGAAAATTTTAATGATTGATATGCCGAATTAGTAGGGTATATCAATTATCAACAATTATGGGCTCATTTCACTTTTAGCTTCTCTTTTTATGTTCGGTGATCTCTTTAGCGTACTCTCTTGAATTTTTTTGTTGGGTCTCTTAAAAGGTTTGGGGCTGAGAGAAAATAGCCCTTTGGTTCCACTTACATGAAAATAAATCCAACGATGAAAGCGCTTCCATACGAGGGTGGAACTGAAAATTGTAGATGGGAAGGAGCACAAAAAAAAAGAACACACAAAAACCAAAAGGGAGGACAACTTTGAGCAGAATATATAATATATTAACCTGCGGCCAAATCACTTCGTTTTTTTTTTTCTATTCCTTCTTTCCTTCTTTTCTATTCATCTTTGCTGTAAATTGTTCTCAGTGAGAGAGAGCCGTATTTGGCGATCATATGCATGAATAAAAGAAGGAAAGAGAAGAATTTCGCTCGAACAACAAAAAAAAACCCCAAAAAGGGAAAGCAAAAAAAATTTGTTTTTGTGATGCAACCAATTTAATGCACTTAATTAGCGTTGCTGGCGCCAAAATAGAATATTTTTATTTTCTTTTTGCTTTCTCTTTTCTTTTCCTCTCACTTCCACTTAGGGATTTTCGGCGGGATTTTGGGCGGGATTTCCTCGTTTCTTTTAGGTCTATTCTACCTTTTTTTTTTCCAGAAAAAAAATTTAATTCTAATGCAAAAAAAAAATTGGTTTTGGTGCGCTTAAAGACGGGGACTGGCCTTGGTCATTTCTGGCCACTTCTCGCAACGATTTTAGCCGATCTCGGGTTGAACCAAACGCGCGCTCGACGGACGTCCGCCGGCTGATACGGTTTCCACACTGGAGGTGGCCTCTGAGCTTTCCTTTTTGTGTGCAAAGCCTCTGGTTTGCCGAAAGCTCTCTCTGGCTGCCGTCTTTGGTTCTACCTCGCTGGGCTAGTAAAACGGGGAATTGCAGACGAAGAGCGATTTGGGAACTTTAAGAGAACGCACTTTGATCCAACGCTGGTGGACTTTGCTCTATCTTTTTGATTTTGGCTTGGTGGTTAAATCCACATTGGCTGGCTCGTACTTAGCTCCAAATTCGGCTTATTGCTTAGTGCCACACCTGCAAAACAGGAGTGGAAGCGAATGCCGAAAGCCCGATGAGAATGGATTCCTAATTATGTCGCTTAAATGCCGGCGACAATATCACCATAATTGCCAACTTACCGCTTTAGAGGAGTGGCACTTTC
This sequence comes from Lordiphosa andalusiaca, assembly GCA_035044965.1. NCBI lineage: Eukaryota > Metazoa > Arthropoda > Insecta > Diptera > Drosophilidae > Lordiphosa > Lordiphosa andalusiaca. The sequence goes on from JAWNNM010000906.1 coordinate 79,387, forward strand.
ACTAATTACTTTTCCTTGATATGACGGCTGGAATCACTTTGACAATACTAAATTGATGTTCACAGCACTTGAAAATAATTTTTGGGGTAGTTTGGAATGGATTTGCATGCGCTAAGAAAATGATGAACCTTTCTTGGCGAACTGCAAACTAGACTAGCGAGCTGCCTGCTCCAGCGGCTCTAAAGAAAGCTATTAACAGAGCCTGTGAGATCGTCGCCATTTTTAGCCTACAATCTCGCTCAGTTATCTGAGTATCTAAGTCGCTCCATCTCTTACCAATTATAGGGACTAAACGAGCGCTAGGCGGCGCTGACAACCTGAAGCATTGCCTATTTCCAGGCTGCAAAAAGTATCTTAAAGATTTCTTTTGGCGACAAGCGCACTACAAACTTTCCATTCCAAGCCGCTTGCTGCAAGCGAAAGCATTCGAGCTACCCTCGCCACAAACACCCATATGTTTAAGACGACGCCACCTCGAATGACTTGCTACAGTGCAAGTGGGTCCATCTTCCTTTGTCCCAAATGTGTCTGGTGACGATGACACACCTTATAGAAGACACATCACTGCCCATAAAAAGGAAGGACGAGTGGATTGTGGCTGGATTGTGTTGATGAGCTTGTCGATTGGGGACTCTGGTGATCGACTAGCAGAAACAGCCTTGGGGGGGGTTCTTTTGACGCACTTCACCAGCACACCTACACGCATATTTAAACAAGTAAGGGCGCTGCAGTCGAGTTTCCCGACCACAAAATACCCTGTTCATTTGTTTTCATTTAATTGTTTTTGAATTTAACAACATTATCCCAAATGTATGCAACACTTTTTTCTAGTCCTGACCAACAAGTGGGGGGTGCTCTTATCAGCTCAACTGTTTCGCTTATAACTCCGGTGTTTTTTGTCCGATCTGATTGTACTTTTCAGAATAGATAGATATTGGGCCTAGCTTGATGTGTACTAAACCACGAGGCTCTAACTTGAAAATTGTGGATCTGACGGCTATTTAGGTCTAGGATTTCTAGAGGAGGTCTAGGTTTTTTGGGGATAAACGGGGTGGAATTTTTCAAATCTGAAACAAACTTGATCTGCGTACAGCATAAATCTACCTTCGTGCAAAAATTTGTGGCTCTATCTCTTATAGTCTCTGAGATCGACGCGTTCATACAGACAGACAGACGGACGGACGGACGGACGGACGGACAGACGGACAGACGGACAGACGGACAGACGGACAGACGGACAGACGGACATGGCTATATCGACTCGGCTGTTCATGCTGATCAAGAATATATATACTTTATGGGGTCGGAAAATTTTCCTTCTCCCTGTTACATACATTCGCACAACTTCATGATCCCCCTTTTCCCATTTTCAATGGGAACAGGGTATAAAAAGAGAGAGTCTCTACGGCCTTTAAATCATGTGTTCATAACTAAAAAAAAACCTAAAACGCAATGCATAAATAAAAGATAGAAAAAGAAAGATTTTTAAGTATACCCTTTTTGGAACAACTAAGATGACATTGTAGCTCTGCCTCTACACCCTCCCTGCCATGATTTCCCGTTGGCAAATAAAAATTTATTGGAAAATCCCATAGTCGGTTACGACCCGATATTTACCCCATCCTTACTAAAAAGGAAAAAATTGTAATATACTGATCCATAATTATTTCAAAAGTTATTGACTTTTTCTCAAAATTTCTCATACTGCCTATTTCCATAATTAAATTTCCAAAATGTATTCAAAATAAACTTCATTTCTTTTTTCCAAAAATAGTTCTGCCAAAGTGCAATCAAAAAATCTGGGCTTAAAATTAACAAAATTAGTTCATATAAATATAAGAAAATAATATAGGCATTTTAAAGAATAATAAATGTCTTAAATACCATATGCAAGAAAAACAATATTTATTTAATAAAGATAAAGAAGATAAAGATATTTAATTTATGATACTCTTATAAAGTCGAATACTCTTACATCAGGCATTTTTAATAATTTCTATGAACCATATGTTCATAACTGACCTACTGGATGCGTGTGAAAGCAAAAGTCAAAAAAAAAACCAAAAGTATGTTCCACATTCATGTATGTATGTGCATTAGGAAATCATATATATGTGTGGTTCTGCTCGGATTAAACTTTCATGCTCTTAAAAAAGAATACGCTTTGCTCTTTATCATTACGTTAGTCCAAATATTCGAATCGGATACGAAAATCGCATGCGAGTTTACAAGTACGAGAAACTAAAAGAGCAATCAAAAGTAAAATGTGACAGCAATAGCTGGTAGCACTTACCCCATCTCCAGGTTCCGCCGCAGGCCTTCGTCGTTTTTTTTGTAGATGAGTTGATTTAGCTTGGAAAAAAACATTAAATATAGCTGTTGGCCACTTCACTGAACAAAATGTGTACTTCTTCGTTTTGCATTTTACTTTCTCGTTCTTGTTGTTGGGTGTTATAATTTTTGTTCATATATGCAATTTAAATTGCAATCAAGGTATTTGAACGAACTTTTTGATCATATTGTGCGGTTCCTTTTATAAAATTTTGTAACCCTTCCATATTACGGATTGCTGGACGAGCACGAGACCTAGAGAATTTGCGTTCCGCTTACGGTTAGTCGATTGGCCGTTGCACTGGTACGGGCTACAGAAAACGCGTAGATCGTCCCAATAGTTCCCCGAATACTGGTGCTGCTCATTCTGGACTAACAAATCAGAAATTCACATACGACTTTTAATGGCGAGACGCGAGACTTCAGGAGTCCATCTTAAGTGGTCAATCGGATAATTCTATGAGAATCTCGGAGCGATTAGTGCCTGCATCTTAGCCATCTGATTAATGAAGCACATTCCTGGACTGCATACATATATTACTCTGAAACTTTTTTTTTATCCTTGCAGTTGGTGAAATGGACGTTGGCGTACAATGCGCAGTACGTTTAAGTGGCCCATGCGACACCAAGCCGAAGCTTGTACGCGCGAACCCCAAGCAAAATAGCAGCCCACCTCCCGCCCAACCGACCGAGAGGCGCAGCCGCCAACAAGCGACACGAAACCCGGAAGGAAAATTAAACAAAAAAAAAAAAAATTTTAATAAATAAGTTAAAATAGAGGTTATTAACGCGGGAAGAGAATATTCCGAATTGATTATGCGGTAGAGTTTATTGTAATCAACACAGAGGACACGAAACGGATCATGCACTGCATAGTTAGTTGTACAACGTTTCAGAGATAATGGGACAAAGTTACGGGACAATCTACAAGAAACATTGAGACTAATTAGGCTAAGCAATTCCGATGAGTCGAGTTCACCATTAATTAGTCTATGTATGAACATTACACCAAGCATTAACCGTTGAGTTTTAAATAAGGAAGGAAGATTAATTAAAAGTATTATACTAGAATAAAATGGGAAACGGACCTCAGGATTCCAGTTCAAACCACGAAGAGCAAACAATAAGAATTGCTTTTGCACAGATTCAATTCTATTTTGATGGATCGAATATTGCGGAGACCACTCACATGATCCATACTGTAGCATACAACCAAAAGTTGCATCATATCCGTGCAGATGGTAAAAGTAGTCCTATGCGGGACCCGTGCTGGATCCGGCTATCTTCGTCGGCAATGGAGGAGTTCCAAAAGTTAATGCCGCAGACTACAGCTCGAGGCTTATTTAATTTTAATGATTTCACGGGTTGCGTTAGTATTAAAGGGAAGCCTATCATTTAACTTGGACAGGGTTGAAAGGGGTATTAGAAAAGTGGAGTAGACGAGAAAAGAAAATAAAATAAAAGGAGATAGGAATCAGAAGAACATCACTTGTTCAGGCCACAGGTGTTGTGTAGCGGCCTTGTTCCCCACCCTACCATGATCACCAAATGCAGATATGAACCGAAGTTCATTGGTGATCCCTAGAACAATTAAGTGTTGTTCATCTTATCCCTTGGCTGCTCCTCATGATTTCCGGAATAAAAGGGTTTTAATTATACTTCATTATAAATTTGATGGGGGACTTTATAGTTTTTCTTTAGGCTAGGCATAATTAATACTAAGGGCTAATATGGCTATAGGCCACGCTAATTTTGAGGAACTATGCTTAAGCTTCGATTAAACTATACCAGATTTAGAGTTAGAAATTAATTGTTAGAAAAACTTTATCTAACCTAGGCGCAAGTGAGATTGAGCAAGCGTAGCTGAAAATTAAAGGTTAATTGACAATTCGCCATTTAAAAATAATTAATAATATTGAAGTTCAGTTGGAAAATAATATAAAAATATAATGTAAGTTCTTTCAGAGGTGAGTCATGAACCAGGAAGGGTTTCATTAGCGAGGTACCACTGTACTCAGCCAGAACGGCTGCATTGTGCAAGGTCAAGAATTTGGTTTTGAGCTAGGCATTGGCACATAACTGTGAGCAGCGATCTTGGTTTGTTTTGATTATGATCTTCGCACTAGCTTAACGGCGGTCCATGCCTAAGCTAGCACAAAGCCAGGTGGCTGCTTTGACAACAATTTCTCTGCCAAAGATTAGGTTTAGGCAGAACGCAGGTGTGACATTCTCTTAGGGCGGTCAATGACGTGGTTGATTTAGTGGGTGGTTGAGGTGAGTTGCTGGTCGTTTACTTTCTCTTTCATTATTTTAAGGGAGAGATCGCATCATATGAATCACGAACAAATTTCGCATGAGTAAGGGCGTCTTAGCTTAACTGCTCGTACTCTTTTGAAATGCACTAGCTTTTAACGCCACATGGGCAAAAGCACCAGGGTCTGCACTGGGCGCTTTTTATTCGGGCAAATTCGATTTGAAACGCACTGCACTACACTCGAGGGTGACTTTTGGCGAGTTTTTCACAGCACTGATTCTTTATTCACTGGCGGTTGGATTCCAACTGATGGAGCTTAGCTGGGGTAAATATTATAACTCTGTTGCCGGTTCGGAGGTTAAGGCCGATATAGAGCTAGGGCTCTGGGACTAGCAGCTGGGGACTAGGGGCCAGACCTTAATTGTCGGGAGAAAAATAAACCACGAAGGAGATAATTAGCGGGGAGCCGGTGGAGAGTGGAGTTAGGGAATAGTTACCGTATGCTGGCACTGTTCGCTGGCTTGCTGTGTGTGGCGACGGCCTGAGTGGCCTAACCACGCGGGTTGGGTGTTTTCCCTCTCTTCTTGAGCCGTTTTGGATTGGCTTTGAGGGCTGTGGTGGAAGAGGAGGATTAGCTTGCATACAGGTGGCGATTGAAAAGGTGCAGCTTACCAAACGTAGGTTAGGTCCATAAGGAAAATTTCCAAAATAGGTTTTTCACTTTGGCCAAGCCTTAGAAAGGGGAATTTTCGTCGCTTTGTCCCTTAAATTATTTTTGCGGTTTTAAATTGAGTCCGCTTGGAGAATATTTCCATCCAATTTTATTTGGGAAGCGAGAGTTTTAGGTTAAGCCGAACTTTTCCTCTGGTTCACAGGCACGTCTGCTTGGTTGAAGTGTAATTTTGGAAAAGAACGTGGCTAGTAATTGGCGAGGCCGGCTTTCCGATTGCTTAATCGAATATTATCGAATGGTACAATTACCGATTAAAGCTATACGATATTTTCCATAAAAAATACAAAAATAGTCTTAGCATTTGAAAAATGTTCGAACAGTATTCAACTACCATTGACCAGCAGCAACTAAATTCTTATTTATTATTATTTGTGTTTAGGCCTTTTAGATATTAATAAAAAACGAGCGGAGCAATTTAGAGTGGCCTACTTTCAGGCGAAGGACTTAAAACTGCTAGCTTTTAGGCTTTGGACTTAATTTTGCAGGACAAGCGCCTCCAAAATACTCAAGAGTAGGACGGACAAGAGAAGTGTAAAGAATTTTTGTGGTGTAGGGATCGTCGAATTCTTTCGACCACCGCTTTATAAACCCTAAAACACTTCTGGCCTTATTAACGGTAGCTGTTACATGGGAGTTAAAATTGAGTTGATGTTCAAGAATTACCCCAAGATCATTTAGTCGCTGCAATGCCACATTATCAAGCATATAAGTGACCAATTGTAGTAAGCTTCTGTAAAATGTCATAACTTTACACTTTAAGCTGTTAAGGTTTAGAAGATTATCTTGACACCATGAATGAAAAGAATTTAAGTCTTATTGCAAATTATAGCGGTAAACCAGATCATTATATGTTAAACATATTTTCACATCATCAGCATACACAAGCACCCGAGAGTAAACCAAGACTGAATTAAGATCGTTGATGAAGAGGGTAAAAAGCAATGGACCCAAGTGGCTACCTTGTGGAACTCCAGAAGTAACCTGGATACACTTAGAAAAAGAATTACGAAATATAACTTTTTGGGTTCTAGTACTTAGTTAATCAGAAATCCAACTGAGAAGGTTAGTTGGAAAGCCGATTAAACCCAGTTTGTGGTGCAGCAAGGAGTGATTAACAGAATCAAAAGCCTTACTAAAATCCGTATAAATGACGTCAGTCTGCATCTTACCTATGAACCCTTTGATCACTGAAGATGTGAATTCTAAAAGGTTAGTGGTAGTAGATCTACGCTTCACAAATCCATGTTGGAAGGGTGAGGTAATGGCACTACATAAATGTTGCAGTTGAGATGTTATAATTCTCTCAAAAGCCTTAGGAATTGCAGACAACGTGGAAATTCCCCTGTAATTTTCAACATCGGACTTATTACCTTTTTTATGGAGTGGAATAATAAAAGATTCCTTCCATGGCAATGGGAAAGAGGATGACTCCAAAGACAATTCAAATAATTTATGAATAGGCTTACAAAGTGCATCCGCACAGAGCCTAAGTACACATCCAGGAACTCCATCAGGGCCTGGTGCGTACACGGGTTTGACACAGCTAAGATCACAAAGGAGTGAGCTTTCAGTGATCACGGGGCTAAAAATGCAATTAGAAATATTCAACCGATAAGGGTATGGTTGATTCACACAGTACCTAGAAGACGAGTAGGTTGACTTAAAAAACTCCGCCAACAGATCGGCTATTGCTTGATCAGTATTTGCTTTAGGATTACCATAAATGACCGAGGAGGGGAGAGTGTAAGATTTACGTTTAGAGTTAACAAACGAATAAAATTGCTTAGGATTTTGCGTAAACTGAAGCCTGCAATGGTCAAGATAATCTTCATAGCATTGAGCATTTAGCACATTAAAGCTAGAACGGGCAAGCACATAACGGGAGAAGTCCGATGATTTACCGGATTTCTTATACTTTTTAAAATATTTCGACTTCCTGTTCTTCAGGTTTGTTAGCTCCCTTGAGAACCAAGGCTGACTATCAGTACAACGAGGATGCTCAAGTGGAACACAAACATCAAAAAGAGAATTCAAGGTATCGTAGAAAAGTTGTATGGCAACGTAAATATTTGTAAAAGTGTACAGCTGAGACCAATCACTATAAAATATTAGGTCGTTAAGCTTTGAAAAGTCAGTTTTTTGGAAGCAGCGGGTTTTAACGGTTAAATCTCTAAGAGCAGAACAAACTCGAGAAGGCAAATCAATGGAAAGGTCCAGGATGAAAAGGGTCCTCCGGAAGAACCAATGGGTCAATCCTAGATGCAACATTGCTGGGGGGATCCAGCAGGAAAATCAAGTCAAGTGATCTGTTTAGCGAGCTGCGAATGGGGTTAACCTGTACCATTGACAAATCAAGAAGTCCATCAATAAAGTCATGAGACTTCGAAGGTAAAAGGGCATTTGATTCATCATTCCGGGACCTATTAATCTCCGGCAAGTTAAAGTCTCCAAGTACAATCACACTGTTTGAGTGCAGCGACGAGACCGACTGTATGGCAGAAAGGTGCGAGGATTAAATATGTAGTGCTATCGGATTGTGGAGGAATATACGAACAGGTAATAAAAACGGAAGAGATAGAAAAAATGATTTTAAAACTTTTAGATTCGATGTCATGGGGTGATGTAAAATGTGTTAGTTCAGACGAAAGGCAAGAATTCACAGCAATCAAAACCCCACCGCCAGCACTGGAAATGCGATCGCATCTATAAGTGCTGTATTTCGTTGGAAAAACTGACGAATCAGAGATATCAGGTTTTAACCACGTCTCAGTAAAAGCAAGAACATGAAAATCAAAAGATATACTATCTACAAAAAGTTTAGCGAGTTTAGACTTGAGACCTCGAACATTTTGGTAAGCTAGCAAAAGGGAGGATATTAGTTTTTTGACGCGACATTAGAAGTGATAGCGCCAGATAGATTAGAAGATAAGGGAGGCAAATATATAGGAGATCCTTTATTATTAGACGAAGCCGGCCAGAAATCTTTTGAACAAATTGTTGAAAACATTTCACCGGGAATACTAATTTTGAAGGAGGAAATATCCCTTTCACAAGAAAAAGTTAACTTTTCTACTGAAATGTCTGTGGCTTGGGTTTTAGCCTGAATAAAGGCTTTAACATCATCAGGTGTGAGATCAGGGGCAAGCCATGAAACAAATACATGTTTTTTTGGTAGAGTTCCTGTGAGAGGCTTGGGGGCACCAGTTACCCCAGCTACATTGGTAGTGCTTACCAAAATAGAAGGGGCAGGAGGCGCAGGTGGCGCAACATTTTCGAGAACAATAGGTATAGGAACCGAAATAGGAGCGGCAGGTGGCGCAGGTGACGCAATATTTTCACGGACATTAGATAAAGGAACCTCCTGGACGGACAAGTCAGACACTATAGGCGCATAAGAAATTGCCTGACTAGGAGCTGAGTTGCTACTATTTGAAGCAGCAAACTCATCACTAAGCGATAAATTCCTAACTGGAGCCGGAGAACCAAATGATATCAATCTCTGGATGTTTGGAGATGATGGACTTTGCCCATGATCCGGGACATAAAGCGCAGACTGCATTTGAGGCATAACCAAGCTATTATTTAGTATTGCCTCAGTGGACTCTTGCATCAGTTTCAAACTACCAAACTGAGAATTCAGATCTAAGAACCCGTCATTAACTTGGCGAAACTTAGAATGCAGGTTTTTTAGACCATCTCTAGTCTGCCTCATGAACTTTCTCATTTCCATTTCCACTGAAGCGCAAGAATCGCAACCCCACTTAAGTCCGTTGGACAGCGAAATGGCGTCCTTAACCCTGGCAGTATAACCAGCACATTTAACATGTATAACATGGTCACAAAGCCAGCACATAATAAAATTATCATTGGCGTCACCTGACGAAATCTTGCAGTTTTTAAAACAGCAGATTGGGTAACTCAATTTCAGGTGGACACAAATTAAGATAAACACTAAATAAACAAAATTACACAGAGCAAATCTATCACTGGGGTCAAACAAACACTAACCGCAACCAATAACAGCAACAACAATTGCAAGCAATTAAATGCACATAAAACACAACAACTGCAAAGTCGTTAGAGCGCGGTTGAGCCGATCGCGACGCGAGAAAGATGAGAGGGAGGGAGTTAGAAAGCCCAACACCACAACAACACAAATAAAGAGAACGCGAGCGTTTGACAAAAAGGCAGGCGACTAAAAAAAGCAAAAACAAAACGAAAGAACAAATCTAAGCGCAGCAAACACAATGCAGATTATGTTTTAACGTTTAGTTTATAAACTAGTAGCAAGAAAAATTAATGTAATTTGTTATACGAATAACAACGCGACGAGATAGTCACACACGATAATAATTAGGATTGAATTATGACACCGGCCAAAAATTATTGGATGCACAAGAGCAAAAGAAACAGATCCGTCTTCGATACGAATGCGAATGCGAATGAATGGTATATTGAAATTGTCCAGATGTTTGTAACGCATACAAGAAAGCATTTCTGACCACATAAAGTATACATATATACATACATAGTATACATACATGTATATATATTCTTGATCAACATGACGAGCTGAGTCGATATAGCCATGTCCGTCTGTTTCTATGCTATCTCCTCATTCAGTTTTACAGCTTTCGCCACCAAACTTTGCACGAAGTCTTCTGGTACAAATACGCTGCACATATGTCGGAACCGGCCGGATCGGATGACTATAATATAGCTGCCATAGGAACAATCGGTCGAAAAACTAGTTTTAGTGAAAAAACTTTTTTGTTTTCAAACGTCTCCAACCTAGTATTTTCTTATTTTTTAATGCTCCTTCATGGTTCTGCCAAATTTGGTCGAAATCGGACATCTATATAGTATAGCTGTCATACAAAAGTAGAGTCATCTATATAGTATAGCAGTCATATCATCTTATTGAGAAATTCTGCTTTCTTTTCAGTGGCTATGTCCTTCAAATAAATTAAAAAGCGTGCTGTAAGGGTATACAAACTTCGGCCGAGCCGAAGTTAACATTCCTTTTTTTATTCTTATTAAAATTCATATATTACTAACCTAGCTGTACATATTTACGCAAGCCTTTAAAATATAATTGTATATGCGATTGGTATGGTATGTATATTCGCCATTTGCCTTGAATGGATCCTAATTTTATGTCATAGCCTTCGGAGCGCAACAACATCAGTCTGCAGGCCTGTTGACGACATTAGATTCAGCTTTTTGTAAGTAAAGCATAGCCGCATACTCAAACTAAGTAAGTCTAGACAATCCCTTAAAGAAAAAGCCTCACAAATACCTATTCCACCCGCATTTGAACAAGTCTGCGTCCAAAACATCGAGTTCACGGACCTTGAGTGTTCGCGCCTTCCTTCCTCCGTGTACTCGATGGTGGCCAAACTGGCCCTTCCGGATAACTTGAAGCGAAACAAAACTGAGTTTAAAAAAATATATTTCGTTTATTTAACCTTTAATTTGGAAAACATCAACTGCTCTATTTTAAGTGAATGTACATAAGCAGCAAGTTCAATCTCCTTATCATACCTACTTCAAGCTAGTCCATTATAAATGGATAATTCGACTTTATCGTATTGTAATATTAATCATGAATTAAATTTTGTAATTATGGGCACCTGAAGTAATGACTGCATCATTTAAAATGGTAGTGTCTGAAAGCATCCATGGCCTTCACAGGATGTGAGGGTAATAGACGAAGAACAACAATACCTTAGTTCTTTAACGAGAAATAGTCTGTGAGATCTTTTAGTTAGTCAATTGGTGAATATTATTCCGGTTCTTCCTTAACTCCGTCTTCTATCTTTAGTTTTGTGACGGGGCAGCTCGCTAGGTGGCAAACACCCACAACCATTTTCCCTGGGCACAGTCTACCCCGTAGGCAGAGTATGCCTCCAGTTTGCTGCACAGATAACCATGCTCGTTACATAATTAATGGCGCCCAACGTGGGGCCTGAAAAAGACTAAAATACACGAAAAGAACCATCGCCAAGACCTGACAAGTGTTTGAATCCCGTTCCATTCGAAATTCTCGAGACGATTATCTCGGTGCTCATTTGGTCCGGCATATGGGGTACGAAGCATCATTCACCCCGCGCTTCCCAAATTTCTTTCTTTTATTCTTTTTTCAATTTTACCATCATCCGATGTTTCAAGTAGTTTCAGTGTGGATACTTGATTGTTGGGATTTTTGGATTTCTGACGGTCTTTTCCGGAACCTTACCAACAATCAAGTTATATCGATAAAGTAGCTTACATTAGTTAGTTGCTTGCCAAAGCTTTATATGATTTTGATATCACTTCACTTTGAAACTTTCAGTTTTGATTTTTATGTTGATTCTCTACCAGGTGATAAGCGTCATATATTTATAATGGATCATTTAAGCGTAAAGAAATCGAGATTGCACTTGTTGCAATTCAGCAAGTTCCTCTTACTATTGGTTTAAATAAACAGAATTGCTTTGACGAAATTTAGATTTTTCTTGATGGGATATTTCTTCAAGTTACTCTTTCATTTATGCAACTACTAGATGGCCGGGCGAACTTCGTACCGCCTAACAATAAATAACTGTAATGAGTTAACTTAATAAAATGAGTAAAAAATGTATAAAATTCAATTGTTTAAAAAGATAATTCCTTTGATGATGCACTTTGGTTAATACTTTTCATTGAAGAACCTTGTGATATACAACATTTTAAGTTTTGTTGTCAGGGGCAAAAATAAATAAAGCAGAGGGTTTGCCGACACGTGTACATGCCACGTACAGTTGACCGATCACTTGATGTTTGTTCCGGAAGCAGCAATTAAACTATTTCTGTCCATTTCGGATTACACGTAAAGGTAATAAATAGATCTGGCCGACCGTAATGACGGACATATGTCATTGCATCTTTCGCATATTCCTGCATATGACGCGGGCTACCTGTGTAAGTCGCCGGCAGAATAGTCAATCGACCAACATAAGATGCATCTCCTTCGGTAGCTATTGCATCGGGTAATTGAATATACTCTTCCGAACGCAGTTAAACTTGATTCAATCGAATAAAAGTTAGGCGCTCCGTTTCGATTTTTGCGTACATGCCGTCACAATATTGCTGAACAATCGGCGAAATCACAAAATGACGTATCATCAAATGAAATCCGTAATAATTCATCGAGCTAACCTTCTTATTAGTTTCCTCACCATTCAATGGATTTGTCATCTTGATATTAAAGAGTTGACTATCGTCTCCTTGCCAAAACATCAGCGGGTATTGCAACGGGTCATAAGAACGGTGTGATTCATATATTTGTGGCAGTTGCCCAGTATTGCGACGTGTAAGTAGAATATCGCGTCTTTCCAAGTTTTCTCCAACAATTAGGATTGCAACTTCATCTATTGTTGGAGCGTTAAAGCTGCGTTTGTGTGTTCCAGCTGGTCGTTTATCCGCTCTAATCACGACTTTGTAGTTATCATTTGGCATGCGCTCCAACGCAGTCTTAAAAAGCCTGACCATTGAATGATGTTCATGAAGTAGGTGCTGCAGATCATGAAGAATTACTCTTTTAACTGCTGTGTTGATCTCTTGACGCCGATCAAGTTGTTTCTCCATATTGCCCATGAAGAATATTTGCAAAAATTTATGCTGTGCATTTTCAACAGGTTGCAATGATCCAATTCCATGGAGAATCTGGCCTTGAATCTTGAATGTCGGATTAAATCAATGTTTTTCGATAATGTTTGCCCAAAGTGAAGTCATTTGAAAACAGCCGTTTTATTTTTAAGTGTTCGCTAGAAAATGTCGTGATTCTGGAGTTTCGCCACGAAGCAATGAATGCAATGGCTCAGGTGGCGGCGTCAATGATGGTAATTTCACTTTGCCATTGAGGCAACACAATCCAGGCGTTTCTCCAGCAAACTTTAATACGCCACAATGGCCGCAACCAACGTCCATTGGACCAATGCTAACGACAGGACTCGAGCTGTAATCAATTGTGCAATGGTACAGAAACGCCGCTCGATACAAATTAACACTTGAAGCATTTCTTCTTGCGCGCCGAAGATTATTTCGTTCTTGATCTCTGCGAAAAGCTCGGTGAATTCTCATTTCCATCCGGGCCGTTTCACGGGCTGCCTCTCTTTGCTCTTGTGATTGAGAAGCACGAAATCTGCTCATACTTTCGCGGCGCTCCTCTCGTGCAATTTGTCGTCTTTCTTCAGTCAATTGAGTCGCGTTGTTGCGAATCCCAATTGCATTACGGCTTTGTTGGGACAGATTAGATCTTCTGGGTCGCGGCATTTTGACCAACAAATCAATCAAAACAAACACAACAAACAAAACAAATAAATCAAGCAATTCGAGTGGCAGTCACAGACCGCTATTTACCGGTGTTTGGACCATTTATTAAAATACTTTTTATGAGCGATTCTGTTAGGCGGAGCCGCTACAAATCAAACAAATCAAAAATCATGAAAATCCGTCCAGCCGTTCTTGAGTTATAAGTGGTGTAACTAACCCCACTTTGTTTTATATATATAGATTGAAATATTTTTTTTGTTTCAGTTTGACTTAGAGATAACATAGACTTATATTACAAACTACAATAAAATGATCCAGTAATTTTATGAAAGCTTAAGTTTCAGCCAATTTATGAACAAAATAATAATCATCGCTTTTATCGCTTACCGTTTGATATATTACCTTTGCAATTTTTTATTTATCGTTTACCGTTTGGTAAATTATCTTTTGAATTTCTTTGTCGCATTTTTCCATCGTTTTTCTCTTACCTTTAAAATTCATGTGCTTGATTTGGGTATATCAGCTCTCAGGTTAAGATGTCAGTTCAACGCAGTTAAGAGAACTTAGCAAGTGCAGCTGTTGAGTCAGTGCTTTGTAATATATGTGAGACCACTGTGCTGATTGATAATGAGCTAACTGAGACTCCTTGTAGGCATAAGTTTCATAGATCTTGTATGGTTATCTGGTTAGGAACTGATGAATCTTGCCCTACTTGCCCACAAACATGTACTACCATAGCAGTATTAAATACTGGTGAAAGCGAACCGCTGGATCTTGAAGTTGTGCTAATGTATGCAACAGGGAGAAGCATTTCCGACCTTATAAAGTATATATATTCTTGATCAGTCGTGTCCGTCCGTCTGTCTGTCTGTCTGTACGAACGCGTCGATCTCAGAGACTATAAGAGATAGAGCCACAAATTTATTGATAAAGGTAGGAGTGTGCCGTACGCAGATCAAGTTTGTTTAAGATTTGGAAAAATTCCCCCCGTCCCTCTCTTATCAACAAAAAGGCGACAGATCCACAATAATCAAGTTAGAGCTTCGTGGTTTAGCATACATAAAGCTAGGCACAATATCAATCTGAGTACAATCAGATCGGACAAATAACACCGGAGTTATAAGCGAAACAATTGAGCTTGACGTTAGTTAGGCCTAAAACCGGCTGAAATTACAAAATAATGTGGCCTACTTCCAGGATGACCCATTAATAGCTGTTACAGAAACCGGTTACATTCAAATTCAAAAACGTATAAATGAAAACAAATGAACGGGGTATTTTGTAGTCGGGTCACTCGACTGCAGCGCCCTTACTTGTTATCAATTGTCTCTGTCATTCAGCAAGTTGAATTTGCAGAGGAAATTTCAACGTTGACCAGGTCATTAAATTTGCAACCACCGTACCAAAAGTTGACACCGTTCCTGTATCCACATTAAGAGGGAAATCGAAAGTTACAACTATTCCGAGTGGGAGGTCGTTTATTAAAGGCACCTTTGACACACAATGCCAAATTCCCTTTGTTGATGCCAAAGAAATGACGGTTTGTCCCTTGTTACATAGAGTACCTGCACCGTACAAACTGCCACGCAAATCCACTGGCCTTAGTTGGTCTAAGAAGAGACAGCAACTTTGGATAATCAACGCTCGTAAGGCTTCATGGATGTCGACCATTTAAAGTCAGCAGAGTGGACTTTTTAGGTCCAGTATCGGTCACTTTAGAAGCTCGTGGCAAGGCAGCAGTAAAAATGTGTATTTGTATAAAAATAGTTGACAATTTTCTGTCAACGTTAAAATTAAATGGGTACAATATGTAGATATGCTTCACCGTCCATGTTAGGGGAGTTTTTTTTTATCGATATGCCCCGGCTCACATCAAGTGGACCGGGAAGACAGATTCAGGATCGTAGAGAGGACAAAAACAATAAAATAGAGGTTGATACGAACGTGTGAGTCTTGTTGGTACAGCAAATCGAAGCTGGCTTAGCAGGAAAATTGAATCAATATCACTGTGGATCAGCTTGTGGACGAATATTACGCCATGACACGTTCTTCGGATCTTCAAAGTTGGCAGGCTTATTAGTCGTAGCCGGTCAGTGTAAGATGGTAGAAGGCGATGATGATCCCAGTTCAAGCCGCGAAATGCAAACAGAAGAAATTGTTTCTGAACACTTTCTATAAGATCCTGATATTTATCGCACTGAGGATACCAAACGCAAGAGCAATATTCAAGGATTGGGCGAACAAGAGAAGTTAACATCCGTTTGGTGCTGTATGGATCGTCGAATTCCCTGGACCAACGTTTAATGAATGCCAAAACACACTTAGGTTTGTTTACAGTAATGCCGATGAATGAAAAATTTAGGATTATTCCGGTGAAATGTCATGGACTTGCACTTCGAATGGTTTAAATACAGTAGATTGTTTTGGCACCACGATTGTAGGCTAACAAGATCGTTTGGTAACAAATTATAAGATTCTATACCATTAAAGGTTAGATAGATTTTTACATCATCCGCATACATTAAAACATGTGATGCCGTGATTACCTGGGGAAGGTCATTGATAAACAGACCAAAGAGCATTGGGCCAAGATGACTCCCCTGAGGGACACCAGAAGGGACATTAACTACTTTAGATGAAGTAGAATTAAATAAGACTCGCTGAGTCCGATTCGACAAATACATAGAGATCCATTTGAGCAGTAGGTCAGGGAAACCTATCAGTGAAAGTTTATCCAAAAGCAAAAGATGATTAACGGAATCGAACGCCTGGCTGAAGTCAGTAAAGATCACATCAGTTTGCTGCTTTTCTAAAAAACCACGACGAATAATGGAGGTAAACTCAAGAAGATTGGTCGTTGTGGAACGACGCTTCATAAAACCGTGTTGAGTCGGAGAGATTATGCGGCTGCAAGATGTATTGCAACTGAGTGGTGATTATTTTTTCAAATAGCTTGGGGATTGCACACAGCTTGGCAATACCACGATAGTTCTCGATATTAGATTTGCTACCTTTTTGTGCAGAGGTATAACGTAAGATTCCTTCCATATAGTGGGAAGAAATGATTTATTGAGAGGCATTTGAACTAAATGCTTCAAAGGTTTATATAAAGCATCTGCGCAAAACTTCAAGACACACCCAGGAATGTTGTCAGGCCCAGAAGAAAAAGTCGTTTTAATAAGCTTTAAGTTATGATAAACGTCGGATTCGTCAATAACAGGCGTTACAATACCACAAGTGTGGGGAAGTGCATTTGGATAAGGTATAAGAAGATAAGAAGATGAGTGATAGGTTGCAGATGTGTAGGTGGATTGGAAGAAGTTTGCAAATAAGTGAGCAATGTCCGCACTATTTGTAGCAGTATCGTTTTTGTAGTATAGTGAGGGTGGAAATATTAAAGAATTTCTTTTAGAATCTACGAATGTGTAGAAGAGTTTTGGGTTTTCGCGAAAATCATTTTTACATCGAGATCAACAAATTTAGATTTAGCTACAGCATATTTGGAGAAATCAACTTGAGAACCAGGTTTTGTAAATTTTTTATAAAGTTTTTTAAGGTACGACAGTCTGCAAGTAAACCAAGTCTTATGATTGCGTTCGATACAGAAATGTTTGGAACAGAAATATCGAGTGCAGCGTTTAACTTATCATAAAACATTTCAAAATCGATTTTAGGCGTATTAATAGAATTAAGGAATGACCAATCGGTTTGAGAAAGACTGTAGTAAAGCTGGCAAAATTGGTTTTGCTAAAGTAACGGATTAATTTAGGCTCTGCTGGAGCAACTAATGCATTTGGAACCATAACATCAAGGAGTATCTCAAGTGTGGGATGATGAATGTCCTCAGGCACAGAAAGTGGACCAATTTGGTTAACTAATGGATTGGAGAAATCTGAAACAAATAATAGGTCCAGAAGTCTACCATTGCGGTTACAAATGGCATTTACCTGACCTAATGAGAGTTCGATTACGCCGTCTACAAAGTCGTGCTGACTTGTTGGTGTTAAAAAATTAAGTCTATTTAGGGGCATCCAGGAAATTAATGGAAGGTTAAAGTCATCCAAAACTATATAATGGTCACAATCGGTGACCATTGAAGAAACAAACTGTGTAGCAGATAGGTGTAACATATATATGGTTAATTCTGAATGAGGCGGAATATAGGAACATGTTACATAAATGTAAAAATTACTCATTTTGATGCGAATTATATTATGAACATTGTCATAAGAAATGAGTTGCGAGGATAAATCAGCTTTCACAGCAATAAGAACACCACCACCTAACCGGGTATGGCGATCACGGCGGTATGTAAAATAGTTGCTGCCGAAGAATTCGAAGTCAGAGACAGAGGAGCTAAGCCACGTCAAATTCGCATCAAAAGAGACACTGTTTGTATACAACATGCGAAGTTTACCTAAAAGGCTGTTCACATTTTGATAAAGAACAGAAAAGGATGAGCTTAGTTTTTTGGAAGGATATTAACGGAAGTTTGTTCCACAGTCGGTTTAAAAGTAATTGCTTTGTCAACATACTCATGTACGATGCAATACTCAGGACAGATAGTAGGATCAAGAACCTTACAGAAAAGTGAGTCAGGAAGTGCAATTTTAAAAGAAGATATGTCTCTCTTCCCTTTAAATCTAAACTTTTTGACAATAAAGTTTGCAGCTGGGGCATTAGGTAAAGCGCACAATAGATCTCTAGCATCATCTTGTGTCGCATCAACTCGGCTAGAGCCGAGATACGAAAATTGACTTCTTTGGCGCGACGCCAATTAGGGGCCTAGATTTCCTGGGCGCAACACCAGACAAAGGCCGTCGCGATGTCCCAGCTATGGTTGATAGCGGAGGTAGCGAGCCGCCGGGCTGTGGGGCGGTTGCAGAAAGATCAGAATTGCGGTGAGCCAGATCCGGGGCCGCACCGGTCATAATTATGGTAGGTGCATCAACAGTTTCCATTTGGCTCAGGATTGTACTCAATATTTACGTCCGGGGCAGCAAGTGAGGTAGGCGAAACTGCAGGCGAGTAGAATGGCTCTGACTCTGGAAGAAATAAAAGATTAGATGACATTCCCATGTTTGTCATATTAGAAGAATCGGTAAGATCAATAGCTTTTAAGCTTTTAAAATGACTTTGCGCAGACAGGAACTTCGCTTGAAGATCCCGGAAGCTACCATAGACGGAATCAAATTCCAAGTACGTCCGTCGCATAAATGCCCTCATGTCGGCTTCAATGGGGTGGCAATTCCTGCAGTTTCAATTGAGATGGGCATCTTGAATTTTTATCAGGTCGACCACCCGGCCACCGATGGTGCCAAAGTTAACGCAAGATATATGAGCTGAGTTGGGACACAGCCAACAGTAGGTTAGGGTCTGCCGTGCAGATATTTTGATGTTATAAGAACAACGTTCAGCACAACAGGTTGCCATTGTAGTTGTTAGACGAGTCAAAACTTAAACGCGCAAGAAGAAGCTTCTAAAGAGAAACCAAAATCGAGCGAGCGTCAGCATAGACCAAGCATAGACCAACAAGATAAGCTGGGCGGACAATAGCAAAGCACTGTTAGAGATGCACTTTGAGAAGCTTACGGGAGCGAAGCACAGTTAAGAGTGCACGAGAGAGCAACACAATGAGTAGGTGTGCAAATTTGGTGATAAAATGCACACAGCAACAAATCAATGCAAACAAAGTAAAGGAAATTTGTGTTTTCTATTTATTGTTTATATAAAAAGTCACTGTCCTTAGGATTAAAAGGCACAGGGATCACTCGAAGGAAACAATTCACCACTAGCCCATCAAATCTCGACGATAATGACCGAATCGATTATTAGATTATTTGATAAGCGCAAGTAAGGAGAAAAAAGTCTTGCAGGCGACGAATGATGACGAATGAACATAGCCATAATTGTTTCTAAAGCTGTTCATATTGAAGGAGTTACAGATCTTACTTCTAATTTCTTCATTATGTGCTTATCCAGGTTCATTTTCCGTCGTGGACTTGTCAAACGCCTATACTGCGATAATGCCACGAACTTCGTGGGTGCTGGAGAACCTCAAGGACCGGTTTCAGGAGCAGAAGGATCACATCAGCACTGGGTAACGGGAATCGTCGACGAAACGGTAAAAGGCGCGGATGGCAAGGTGCGAGTGGGAGTCGTAAGGACTAAATCAGGATTGTTTAAGCGTGCCATTCATCGGTTAGCACCTCTTCCCACAAGTCAGTAATTATAGAAACCTGAATTTTAAAATAACTATGAACTTGAAGCCCTGCGGCCATTCAACGCGGCCGATGTTAAGGCATTTTACCTTGTTTTTGAATTTATTACACGTAATTGCATAAGCTGGTTGCAGCCAGCATCAGAATTATTTGAAATTGTCAACTGAATTTAAGACTGTTACTCTTATAACTCTGAAGTCTCTCTTAGTTGCTCTAATTGCTCGCATTTTCTCTCTCGCTGAACTATTCTTTTATCTACTCACTAATCTACACACGCACACATGCATGTACGCAAATGAGTGCGGTAGTTATAAGCAGAAAATGAGAATTAAAGGGCACTCTGAAATTTATACTGAAGACAAAAAGATGTGCGTTTTTATTTCGGCTTCTGTGTCTAGTTATTTCCGAACCCGAGTTGCTTTGTGCCTGTTTGTGTAAGGGTATCTGGCCGTCGCCCATGAATTTAAGAACAGTAAGTTTTTCACCACAGACTTGAAAAGCCCCACTATAGGCTTAAGTATAATGTAACTCTAGTCTGTAATTCAATTGTGAAAAGAAAGTGAAAGCGAAAAGAAGTTTGAATATACCTTTGTCAATCTAGCACCCAAGTCTATCCTAAAAGCAGAAGAAAATACCCAGCCACCCCACTACCTTTACATTTTGGTCCTTCGAGCCGGATCCCCTACAAGTACATTGTTTTTATCTGCTCGCGCCAGCTCGCAAGAGTGGACTCTGCAGTTTTTTTTTTTGCATCTTCATCAAAAACCACAAGCTAAGTTCATATAAGTTAGCTGAGGTGTTTGTGTTTTTTATTCCAGAATATTTATCCGCATACATCTGTATGTTAATACACTTCAACAAGTGCAGTGAAAGTTTAAGTGAAATTCAACCAGTATCCTCTCCATCACTTTAACTAACATTTGCACGTTCGCTCGCCCGGTAAAGTTTTTCAATAATTTACAATCCAACCCCCGAATAACTTATAGATGTAAACAAACCTCCGCAACATACACACATCTCCAAATAAATACTGTATTTTTAATTGTAAATGCTATAATCATCCATACATGCATGTCCACCTCATAGATGCGAGCAACAGGACAAGCAGGACAGAAGCATCGGTGGCAAGGATCATGGCCAACACCAGAGGGCCAAAGCAACCGATGTGGAAATTGCCGGCAAGCGTAGTGAGCTCCACGGTACTATATGCAGCTGCAGTATGGGCAGAGGAAACCGCACATGGCTACCACATAGTAAGGCGACTATGTGCCCTACAAGTGAGCTGTGCATTCCGCACCGTCTCTCACGATGCAGCATTGGTCGTAGCTGGCATCATCCCGCTAGACCTGATGGCACAGGAAGCAGCTGAGATCAGGGCTCGAACAATTGCTGGCCCACTGGCGGACTGCAGGGACGCGTTTCGCAGGCAAACTATGATGGACTGGCAGAACCGGTGGGAAAATACCACAAACGAACGCTGGACCTTTAGCCTGATTCCAGACGTTCGAAGATGGCTGGACAGAAGACATGTTCATATAGACTACTACCTGACGCAACTCTTGACAGGACATGGGTGCTTCAGATACTATTTGCATAGATTTAATCACGAAGACAGCCCGCTCTGTGCACACTGTGTGAGCGCGGGGCAATTGAAGACGCAGAACACGTATTTTTTGTCTGTCCGCTGTACAATACTGAAATAAGAGACCTAAGCATGAGGGTGGGGAGGACACCATCCGTTTGTAACCTGGTAGACATCATGCGCGAGTCGGAACAAAATTGGTCAGCGGTAAGCAATATGGCCTCTTTAATACTCAAGCGACTGCGCAGCGCTGAAAGACAGCGCAACGGTTTAAATTCAAGGAGAGAATCATAGAAGAGCCTTGGACATTCCCCCCGGCGAAGTAATACCTAACGGCTGTTCCGCCGAGAATCGGGAGGGTGTGGAATGTTTAGTGGGTGAGTTAACGCAAGTCCCACACTTCGGACACCAGTTCTCGGTGCTGAGGAGGCTTTCAACGCTTTAAACCACCCTCATCAATACAAAAAAAAAAACATAAACATATACACTTTTGGCGCCGCAACTTCGCATACATTTACAACATAAATACCCACACTAACACATAAATTTTGGCGCCAAATTGTTCCATGCATATGAATATATCATATTGTGTGACCCTACTCCAACATCACAAAAATACCAAACCATCAGATCACTTGGAACAAAGAAATTGGAAAACCCAAAATATTATTAATACATACAAAAACAATCATTAAAGAATACCGTCATACCATCCAAAGGTTCCATTCCATTTCGTTCCATTTATTCATATTTATATTATATTATTTTCTGAAAGTAATTTGCAGCTGCCCATAAAACAAAACAATTGGAATTTTTTCAAGTCCGATTCCACTCGATGCACCAACAACCAATTGTGTATTATTTCAAACGCGTTCCTATTGCAACAAGCTCCATACTTTTGGGGTATTTTATGTACAGATTATTATACCTTTTCAAAATATTCTTGTGACAGGGACACCTAGAAACGAGATACACTCGTGCATATTATGTCAACAGGGTGTCATCCAAGCAGCAATAAGCGTTTATCAGTATCATCCCATAGTGATTCCAACGACCCTCGTCCGCTCCCTGAGCTCCCAAAGTAAGTACTCCAACTACACTTTCATCACGACCAAATAGCGTCGGAAGTAAAAAGACTCCTCGAAAAACTCGGTCAACAATCCAAAAAGCTCAGAGTGCAGCTAAGATGGCTCTGAATTCATTTCGTTCCGCGACTGACAAACTCAGTCAGTTCGAAACCAGAATTTCTACGGATTCGACTACTGGGGTGTCGCTACATATGCTCCAAGTTCGCCGCGACCAAGTCCGCTCCCTATGGGATAAGGTCGAACAAGAATACGAGGTATGTTCCAAGGCTCTCTTTCATGAGGAAGCCAGTGCTGATTTGCCGGGCATGCAAGCTAAATATGAACACTGTTACACAGTGTATGAAAGATGTGCAGCTCAGCTTAGTGAACCAATCGAACAGGCTACGGTCACAAGTATAAAGCTTCCACAAGCAGCGGCACATATGCCTAGAGGCCGCATCCTTCCTCCATGTGACACGAAGTATTTTCCGGTGAATACTTGAAATAGCCCACTTTTCGGAACCTTTTTTCGGCAGTCTATATCAACAATCCAAGGCTTAATGACGTTAAGAAACTTTTCAATCTGAGCGCTAAGAATAGCGGTGAAGTCAAAGCAATAGTGTCTAAGTCCCCACTTACGAATGAGGGTTTCCAATCAGCCTGGTTCAATCTAACGGAGAGATTTGAAAATAAAAGACTTCTGGTCAACAGCCAACTAAAGGTTCTTTTTAATCTTCCGACAGTCTCCCAGAAGTCCGGGGCTGCATTGAAAAATCTTCAAAGTACCATCCAGGGATGCTTGACGGCCCTAGACTTCTACAAGGTCAGCACCAAAAACTGGGACTGCATACTAGTCTTTCATTGCTTTTCTAAGTTGTCGAAGCTAACGCTTTTGCTTTGGGAACAATCCAATATTAACATAACAGATATTCCAGCATGGCTACATCTTAATTCCTTTCTATTTTAACGCTATCGGTCTTTAGAAGCTATTGAAGACATGCAATCGGGCACTAGCACTCAAAATAGTCAGGGACCTTTTCGAAAAGAGACTGCATCCAAGAACATTGGGTCGTTCGAGACAAAAGTCAGCGTTCAGAGTCAGACATGTAAATTATGCCACATAGAAAATCCGATCCGTCGGTGCCCTCGCTTCCTTCAAATGCCTGTAAGTGAAAGAGAAATTTATATCAAGCAGCTCGAATCGTTCTGAACTTAATCCAGCTGACATGGCCAGCAGAGGCTTATCGTCACCAGAATTGGTAGACAACAAGATGTGGTGGCATGGACCAGAGTGGCTTCCTCCACCACAGAGTCAGTGGCCAACTCCAGTAGAAAAAATTCACGAAACAGAAATTGAATAGCGAGCCATCAATAGCAATTTCGGAAAAGTACCACCTGTCCTT
This sequence comes from Lordiphosa andalusiaca, assembly GCA_035044965.1. Taxonomy (NCBI): domain Eukaryota; kingdom Metazoa; phylum Arthropoda; class Insecta; order Diptera; family Drosophilidae; genus Lordiphosa; species Lordiphosa andalusiaca. The sequence goes on from JAWNNM010000906.1 coordinate 103,273, forward strand.
GATATCCTTGACCGCTTTTCAGCTTTGACTAAGCCTTCCGGGTAATTGCCCATGTTTTCCGCTTTATAAATAATTGCAAACGTAGATCTACGCATGTCCTAAGGGACCTCAGTGCAAAAGAGTTGCCTGATGCTCAAGAGCTGCTCATCGTGGCTACTCAGCGTAGAGATTTGTTACGTGTCTGCTTCAACAAGGGCCAAAGCCGGCTAGCTTCAGTCCTCCTCAGTGCTGGGTCTTTCCCAATGGCCACAGACCGAATAATCTCTGACCAATCGGCATCTCTACCATCACAACAACAACAAAAACAAGAAAGAAAGTCAAGCCCGACTATAACATACTCTGTACCAAGAAAATTTGTTCATAACTCGAAAACCGTTCATCCGATCTTCTTCATTTCTTTGGCGGATCGATAAGTTATCCTAAAATATGTCCAGTAGGAATAAACCATCTATCTTCAAAACTGTGGGAGATATGACGTTTTTTCTAAATTGCGGGGGCGGGAGGGGGCGTGGCCAAAATTGAAAATAAACATGATCCGCCTGCAGACATAAGAAGCATATGTCCCATACATGTCAAACCTCTATCTCTTACCATCTCTGAGATTTGTGCGTTCATACGGACAGACAGACGGACGGACGGACAGACGGACATGGCTATATCGACTCGGCTGTTGATGCTGATCAAGAATATATATACTTTATGGGGTCGGAGATGCTTCCTTCTGGATGTTATATACTTTTGCACAAACTTATAATACTCTATGTACCTTCGGTACAGAGTATAAAAGCACCTACTCACAATTATGAGCAAACCTACAACAAAACACTCTGAAAGCACATAGGACTTGAGGCTTAGCTGGTACACCTCATGCGCCCACCCTTCCTGCGGTAATCCCGTATCGTTTGTTGGGATCGGCCACCCTTACCGGACGTCTGCGTCTGACTACTCCATGCCCGGATTTGGAGTCACTTCCCCCCCTTGGAAACGCCTTAAGCCATCATCTTCAACAAAACTTAAACATTTAATAGACAATTGTTCTCGGGTTATACATATTTAAGTCTACAAGCTTTCTTATTCCTAAATCTATACACAATATATTTTGATAGTTATGTGAAAATAAATAAATATGTAAATAACCATAATATGGATATAAAAATAATGTAAGTAACTATAAATAAATAATTAAATGTGATGCAAATCTGGCGGCGGAAACCATCCGCCCAAAATAGCGAGCTATCTTTGTGGCTATGTCTCATGATTTTCAGCTCCCCAATGTGCCTCTCTGCCGCCCAGGATACACTCCTGCGCTCTTGCCCGTCTCCCTTGGGACCAAATAGATATTCTGGCCACAGACTGGGCTCAATTCTGGATCCCTTCAGCAAAATTTTAGTGCGAGCCTAAGGTGCTGCCCAAACAATGGTAAGTTTTGGAGCTACCTAGTCGCTTGGAATGGACTCACACAATGTACGGATGTCTTCTAAGTGGGGTGGTCCCCGTCGGGCTTCACAATAGGGGATCCCTGACTTCTCACAAATTAGGCGGCGGCTGTGGTACGTCTCTTTAGCTTAATTTTCTTCCTTTTGGCTGGCTGTCAATACTAGCCCTCAGCTCTGCTGCTGTAATGATTAGATCCACTATATTCCGGTCCAGATTTCCTTCCTACGTTTTACTCACTTTAGGTTATTAAGATTTAGATTTATTTGACAAAAATTCCTGGTGCTACAAGTATATACTTAAAAATTATTGCAGCAGTCACAAAAACAAGACGTTTGATTTTTAATTGACTTATCCTACTTAATTCTGAATTTAATAAAATTGTAAGTTTCATTTAAAGATCTAGTTTTCTAAGTGTATATTCAGTTTTTCCCTAAATTGCGGTTCCACAACCTAACAGTATTAACAAAAAATTGTTTCTCCGAACTGGCAATTAACACCGACCCGAAAGATTGAAAATTAATTATCGCCACCACGTTTCTTTTTTTTCTCTCGCGCCGTTACGACCCAAAAAAATGTACGCTCGCTTAAACCTTTCAACCGCCGCCTCTTGACTAGACTGTTCTTCCGCCCACTCATTCCACCCCTATTATGCCGTAGCTACCTTGCCGTTGTGCCATCTCATCTTGTCCCAAGGTTACCGCCCGCTTCCTAGTTTCCCTTGGGAAGTGGGTGCGAAAGGGACTGCGCCTGTTGCAACTCATTCTCACCCAATTTCCCCTCTACGATATAGCTTCAGCCCGGTTCCAAAAACCCACGCCAGGGGCGCTTTCCTTACCCCTGCCCACTCGCTCCGATCGCCATTTTCAAATTTACAGCCCTCCCCAATATAAATCGATAAGCCCCAAAAATGCAAACAGAATTCTCAAAAGAGTATAGCTGTTTAGTCAACAATCAACAAATTCCTTCATCGAGCACCATCCTGAATCTAAATAAATGCTTTTATTGATAAGCACGGTGTCCTAAGAGCGTGCGGTCGTGCGAAAACATCAGAAACTCTTAACTATGATGAGCGTCATCCGGTTATAATTTCCTACACATGTTGTTTTGCCCGCCTACTAGGAATATGAGTGTGTCTTTGTGTGCTTTAGCATCTATCTAGAAGCCACATCTGATCTGACAGCAGAGAAGTTCTTGGATGCTTTTGCACGCTTTGTGGCAAGACGTGGTTGTCCTCAACAAATGTATTCCGACAATGGCAAAACTTTTGTAGGTACTTTTCTAGAAGTCGACTTAAACATTCAAATACATATACGTTCGAAGAGTTGTCTACCCTCCTCTTAAAGATTGTGGTGTGCCTCAACTCGAGGCCACTCTCTCCTATGTCCGAAGACCCAACGGACTTGTTAGCGCTAAGCCCCGGTCGTTTCCTAGTCGGGGGTCCGCTACTGTCAGTTTCTGAGCCAGAAATCACTCTACCCGCAACGTCCATCCATAATCGTTGGCAACGCCTGAAAGCGCTCAATCAATAGTTTTGTTTCAATAGTACCTAATTGAATTATATAAACGGAATAAATGGCAATCTCCGTCCAGAAATATCAAAATTGGAGATATGGTCATCATAAAGGAAGAGAACATTCCGCCAAACGAGTGGCGTCTAGATCGGGTTCAACTGACTTATGATGATAAGGTCAGAGCGGTCAACGTAATGACTGCTCGTGGTGTGATCAAGAGGCCCATAGCAAAACTTATCCTACTTCCTATATATGACACAGCGCAAATCCAACCTGCCAACTGAACTATCCTACTTTATAAAGATGTTACAGCCCAGATCCAACAAACTAACTTATCCTCGAGGCGTCCATTACTCATACATTCCACAAATGTAATCATTTTTATCATCCTCTTCTATCAGACAGACATCTGTATAATGGCACCTAGTCCTCGTGAACCGGAGCACAAATGTCCCCGAGAAACTGATTTGTTCCGTTGCCGACTTTGTCGCGGAATCCATCCTCTCCGAAAATGACAGCGCTTCCGCATTGAGAAGACTCTCCGGGCAGTATTGGTCAATGAATACTGCCCCAACTGTCTGGCCCACCAACACTCCGGAGGCTCCTGTAGAAGTGGTGGCAAATGTCTAGTCTGCCAAAAGGACCATCACAAGCTGCTCCATTTGCGTGAGAAGCGTCGCTCTCCATCACCTGCAAGACCAACTCGATCGAACTCCATGGCACCTGCAACCTCCTTGCAGTCGCTTTTACAGCACAAGAGCATCTCTGTCTTGCCCACAGCGACAGTGATGTTGCATAATGGAGAAAAGGCATTCGAGACAAGAGCGCTGATCGATCCATGCTGTCAGCTGAGCCCCATCGATGCGTCTTTTGCAAAGGCCTTAAAGCTATCCGTCACAAGCATTGGAGCGGATTCGGCTTGATTCGGATTGTTTACCAATCCTCCGATCGAAGGCAAATTCATCCTTCTCAAGATAACTATTGCTCAAATTTGATTCGGCTCTCCACTTCTGCCAAGGCTATCAGCGAAGCAATGCAAGAGAAGTTTGCCAACATGATCCTAGCAGATGATCGGTGGTTCCATCCACATTCAATCGCTTTGGTGCTGGGATCGTATGTCTAACCGGACACAATACTGTCTGGCCTCCTACCGAGTCAAGGAGGCGGACCTTTGGTTCAGAACTCGGTTTTTGGATGGATACTGTCGGGGTCTTGTGACCAATGATATCTCTGGCTTCTTCTTCAATTTTATTTTATTTTTATTTTTTGCAATAATATTGCAAGGCGGCCGGAATGTTTGTGTAAGGGTATCTGGCCGTCGCTCATGAATTTTAGAACAGTAAGCTATTCACCACAGACTTGAAAAGTCACCACTATAGGCTTAAGTATAATGTAACTCTAGTCTGTAAGTCAATTGTGAAAAGAAAGTGAAAGCGAAAAGAAGTTTGAATATACCTGTGAAAATCTACCACCCAAGTCTATCCTAAAAGCAGCAGAAATTACCCAGCCACCCCACTTCCTTTACAGTGCCTTTACCAGAAGCACGTTAGAAGTTGAGAAAATCGAATCCCCCAACACTGGTCTACATTTAGAATTTGGTGGGTCTAGCTCTTCTAATCTCTGAGATCTAGGAGCTCATCGACTCGACTATTGATGCTGATCAGGAATATATATACTTTATGGGGTCGGAGAAACTTCCTTTTGCCTGTTACATACATTTGCACGACTTTAGTATGCCCTTCATACTCTTTGAGTAACGGGTATAAAAACGTGCTATAAAAATGCTGTGGGTGAGCATATTTTTTGATAATTTGTAAAGTTCTGTATTCAAATGTTTTCCAAATCAGCTTGCACCTCGCCAAAATAATCGGAAGCCAAACAGTTTTTGTGGATCATTATCTCTGTATGTATTCAATATGCGTTAAAAGTACATTTATTAATTTTTTGCTTAGCAGAAGTAATATAATTGATTGGAAATATGTTTGCCCATACAAACACAGTACATATGTGTGCAACCGCGAATTATGTTGTAGTTGCCTTGGCTGGTAGTATTAACTAAGTTAAAAGCTTACACATCTCCCCACATTTCAAATTCTGTTAATGTCACTTGAACCTGGCGGGCACTGGCCTCATTCTTCCCATAGGTCATTAGCTCGCAGTTTCTTGCTGACTGGTTTATCCCAGAGGGTTTGTTGTATCAAAAGAGACCTTAGGCACAAAGCCAGTTTCGCCATCAACTGTGTAGGCGACGGTCATAAGACGTCCATCTGGTAGCCAAACTGAATATTGTCCAGACACCTATGGGAAAGCATATTCATTAAAACATTTGAATCTTTTATTTAACCTCGACTAGTTACTAACTTTTCCCGCCGCGTCACCTCCTTCATTTTTATTGAAAAACAATTCCTTTTCAGCATCTTTGACTTCGTATTGATATTCATACTGAGGGAGAAAATAAATGATAAACGAATATATTAATTAAATATCTACGGCATTTATTTTAAAAAATGTTTCGATTTTGTGCAGAAGTGATTAATGTTTTAAAGTTTTAAAAATACATTTTGTATTCAATTCTGCAAATCTTAGCCTCATTAATACCTTTATCTAAATACAATATGAAATGATCAGATTTTAATTGGCCATGACAAACTCAAAGGTGTTCGCAACCATCGATGTTTTGCGATGTTTAGAAAAAACAACATCAATGCTTCTGATAAATAATTGACTTTACAGCTAAGCTGAGCTTCTCCCAGTCTCTTGGCTAATGTGCTTCTAATTTACGCACAAGAGAAACCCTTTCATTATTTTCACCTTAACTTATTAGTCAAATTTTTATGTGGTACACACGCTGTTCTATTAAATTGATTGCGCGAGTAGAATAAAAACGTTTATAGTTGAATAACTGAATTTTTGATTCCGATTGTCTTGAATAATATTCCATTCGATAAAATTTCAGTGAAAGCCAAAACATACAGATTTATACAGTAACAAAACAAACCAATTTCTTTTTTTTCATTAGAGATCCTCCAGTTAAAGATTCATTTTTATGCCCTTTACTCGTAGAGTAACAACTGTAGTCGAGCGCCCCGACTGTTAAATACCCTGTTAATTTTTTTATACTCTGTACCGGAGGTAGTAGAATATATTAAGCTTTTGCAAAAGTATGTAACAGCAAGAAGAAAGCATCTCTGACCTCATTAAGTATATATTGTAGATCTGCATCAACAGCCGAGTCGATATAACTATGTCCATTTTTTCGTCTATAACAAAAGTTTACAAAGAATATAACACAAGGAACATGAAAATGAAAATTTATCACATCCCATTCAAAGAGAGTCAAATATTTTAATTTGAAATCTGCATACAACATGGCACATGGTTGAGCGAATATTTCTGCTTCATTAACTCGAAAACGTTGTTAATTTTTTTTTAAAGGAGCAACATCATTCTTTATGAAGTTAAGCGATATGTTGAAAACCATTCCCTGAATTATTTTTATATACAGGCTTAACTGCCGGCTTACTAAATATCTTAAAACAAATATTTGTATTTGAAAAACTCATCCTAAAAATCACAAGTAGTCAATGAAAAGTTGCTCCTTAACAAAAAAGTAATAAAGTCTATACTATAAGCTAAAGTTTGTTAAATCATGATAAATATTAGAGCCCTGCATGAGATGAATCAGAGTTCCCCTTGTCTTTCATACTGATTTGATCTAAATATGAATTTCTAGTCATAGTTCACAAAATTATTGACACATTGAATTATAGCTCATGAGCTATATGATCTGCTTGAAATAGTTCAGCTGAGCTGAGCTCATGCTTAACTCCAATAGCTCATAGGGTTCAATGTCAATATGAATAGATCAAACAGCTCAGAGACTCAATGTCAGTGCAACATCAGAGAGGGCCTTTTCTCAAGCGGGAAACCTCATGTTTGAAAAAAGGTCCGGCTTAACGTCCAAAAATGATATGATAAAAAAATTATGATCTTAAATAAAAACTTAACAAAATAGTATTACATGTTTAATTTTATTTTCGTATATTTGTTTTAAAAAACAAAATTTTGGTGACGGCAAGTTGGTCGCCATCTGTAAATCAATAGATCGGACGGATGACGCCTTTTGAGCCGTGTTCGTATTTTGTTTGTTGCCTGTTTATTGGCGATACGGATGGTATAGGCCGGCAAAAGGGCTTTATATCTGCTGGTAGAATGTCAAGGTTTTTATACATGGGAGATTTACGCATTGGGTAGTTACGCATCGAGTGGAAGCCAAGAAGGCTGAATCAGGAGCATAAGTGGGTGGGTTTTGGGGGTCTTAAGCCAGCAAGTCAGCGGTGTGCAGTTTCTACATAATTGGCCAATTAAACTTCCTTGGAAGCTTATATATATTCAACTCGTGCCTAAGCTCGACCATGAAGCAGCGTTCTTCGAGGAAGGAGCGAAGTATAGCGAACTGCGCAGTTGGGAATTATGGTAAGAATTTATTTTGTGTTGACTTAATTTTTGACTTGATATGATCTAATGAACCACTGGAGCACAGATTGGAGCTTGATCTGTTTGGAGCTTGATCTGTTTGGAGTCATTATAAATTTGAGCTGACTAACTCGAATCAAAACATTTTCAGACTTGATTTACTTGAACTCCACTCATGCAGGGCTCTAATAAATATTATAATGGAAAATTATATCACGTGCACAACGTCACGTATCATAATCGTAAGAAAAAAAACTTTAAATAATGGTGTCAATTACATTTCTAATATACTGTAAAATTGTTTAATTACATTTTAAGAGTAGTGGCACAAAAAAATCACGGCAGGTTTCACTGAGTTCAGCTCTTATATTGAGGGCAAAACATGACTCCAATTTTTGGTCAAGTGTGCATCGCAGTTTGATCGGCTTCATCTTAGAACCAGCACTAGTTTAGTTTAGTTTATTTTCCTTACTTCCTAGTTCTACAAAGGTTACCCTTTATATTAATGCACTAGTCATTACAAAACAGAAACATTGGTAAAGTTATTAACCTACTTAAGCCTAAGGTTAAATTTAATTTTTTATTCTTTCTTTATATTATTATTAAATACATTAATTAGTTTTTAAGGAACGCTAATAATTTGGCCCTAAATTGCTTGACACTACAAATAGTTTTCAAGTTTTGGGGAAGTTGGTAACAGTGCTTACAAAATATTTGCCGTTCAGAGCTGGCTAAGGTATGTCGAATTGTAATAAGGTTCATGGTCCTCGTTGAGACAACCAAACTTAGTTTGTAATATAGATACGTAATAGTAATAGTAATAGAGATCTATAATCGGTCCGAGTCTTAAAATATAGGTCTTAAATCTGCTTGGCAAAGCATGTATAAATGGTCAGTTTATCTCCTATTATACACATATCTTGCAAAGTTATTAAACGTTACATCAAGTCGTCTTTGAGAAGCAGCGTTACAGTTTCCGACTATTTCTATTCAATAGCAAAGCGAAGGTGTCAAGTACGTCTTTTCAACAAGAAGCCTTAGCTTAGTAGGCTAATAACATTTAGTTAATGAAAGCTGCCTCAGTAGGTAATCCGTAGGTTTTTCAAGCTGCTTTCGTCTTTTGCTCATTCCAACCCAAAGTGTTATTAAAAGTTATGCCTAGATTTACGGCCTGAGCAACATATTCTCAGTCATTGCTTATATATTGCTAAGCATTTACATTTTGTTAGACTTAGCGATAGTCCGTTACCCTTAGCCCACTCATTACCACTCAACAAGTCACTACTAAATATTTTCATCTGCACACACTCATTTATTTTATTTAACGAACGGCTAACCCACATCTGCACATCATCTGCATACAATTAGGACATTACAATTAGACAACATATCTGGCACGTCCTTGACATACAACGAGAAAAGAAGTGGACCAATGACTGATCTCTCTAGGACACTACGTTTAAGGTACAAAGTGGACGATATCTTAGACTCCGAAACCACAGCCTTACGTCGATCATTTAGGTATGATGTGATAAGTTTTATGGCAGTACTTGAGAAGTACTATAATCTGTCTAGCTTTGTGATTAAGATTTCGTGGTTAAACGTGTCAAATGCTTTGCTGAAGTCAAGTAGTGTTAAAAAAAGTAACATTTCCGTTGTCCATTTGTCTTCCTATATCCTCAGTTATGTTTATTATTGCCGTGGTACAACTTCTATTTTTTCCTATATCCCGACTCTTATTCACTTAACACTAAGTTGTCCGCTACAAAATTCCATATTTGATTTGCTATTAGCTGCTCAACTACTTTTGACAAAAATGGTAAAATTGAAATTGGCCTAAAATGATTGTTTCTTTTTGTTAAAGGAACTATTTTTGCTATTTTCCATCTGTCTGCGAATATTGAAGCCGTGAATACTGCGTTGCAGTTATGTGTTAGAATTTTGAAAGTTTTTGTATTTATATCGTCCCATCTTACAACATTTTACTTTATTTTAAATACAGGTTTTAGGACATCTTACTGACTTACACACATAAAGCTAAACCTATTATCACAGTTACTATTTGGCACAATTTCAAGGTACGGGTTATGGGAAGCTTCAGTACTTCAGATTGCACACAATTTGAATTGAGATCATTAACGTCTGCAGTTTGGCTTTTTTGTTTGCCAATCCCAAACTTTATTAGTTCACTCCATGTTTGTCCAGTCGAAATAGCATAATTAAATCTGGCCGAATTAAACGATTGCTTGGCACTCCTAACTAAATTAGTCACAGTTTTTCTTAAATAACTAAATCTGCGATGATGCTCTTCAGTCTTGAATCTCTTCCATTTTTTGTAAGCTATGTCCCTTTGTACTATGTAACTAACTATGTTCTGGTCAAACCATGGTTTCTGACAGCTTTCAAACAGATTGAATTAGAATTAGCATCGGCAAGTCTGTATGTGGAGTCCCAGTCATACGAAATAAATTGCTCACTAAGCTGTCTATAATCAAAATTCTTAAAATCCCTATACCGAATAATTTCATCACTTTGATGCGGCTTAAAGTCATATGTTAGGAAAATTAGATCGTGTTTTAAAAATACTGGTACTGAAATCTGGTCAAATAACAAAATCCGATCTATTTCATTCACGAAGAATTCGTCAATAGTTTTTGGAAGATGTGTTGATTTCAGTTGCTGCACTCGCATGGTAAGTAGCTGAACATCAGCTGACATCGCACCCAGCCTTTCCTGAATCGCTTGCAGAACCCGCTGCGCAGACTGGAGAACACCTTCAGTGATGGCTTTGGTCAGCTCCCCGAATTTAAGTTCAATGAGCTGAACCATCATAGGAGGCAGTGCATCAGCTGAGTTTCCCGGTTCGGCATTAGTGCTCCTCCCAGCCGCCAGGTCAGTGGCAGTTTTTTCCCGCTGACGTTTAGTTGGTGGACCCATAGTTGTTATGGTTCTTGTTGTTGTTGGTTAAGCTTGCGCGTGCTGGTGTAGGGCTTGTGTTTGTGTGTTTTGTGTTTTGGCGCACATGCACAGCTTATTTTTGTGCCATTGCCTATTGGTTAATCGAGTCTAGTTTCTAGTTGGCTTAATCAAAGCACGCTCACAAGCAACGTTGACTGGAAACGTTTTCATATTGTGACGAATTTATTAATTTTTGAAAATAAGCAAGATTTCAAGAGCGATTTTAATCATGAATAAAAAAATAACGTTTGCTGATCTTCATAGGAACATCCATTACAATTTTAATGCGACGTATTTCACTTAAGTCCGATAGTTAATAAAGAAGTTATTGGCACCGAAGTACAAAATATGAATAGGTTAGACAATGATTTATTTTTTATCGTAGGATATAAAATATAACATTTTGAGCATGTGTGTGTACCCACTTAGTCTTAAAGTATTGGTGATGGATTTTCATCCTCTCAGGTTCTATCGCTCTTTCGTTTTGACATCGAGATAAAATCAAGCTCAAAAAGAGTGATTTGATCTCCACCTTCAGATTGAAATCTCAAGCTCGTAAGGATTGAAACAATTCTAAAAAACATGTATCAATCAAAGGCTACAGTCAAAATCGAATCCGTAATTTAAAGTCAAATAATCCTGACTCCAGATTGAAGTGAGTATACAGAAAAAAAAAAAATAAGAATTCGGGATTGAAAACAGGGTGATCCCGGGGCATGCTTGAAGTGATCCTGTTTTTCGGGATCAAAAAAAAAAAGGTGAAGTGACATTAATCTTTTCCGGGATCAACTCAAGAATATCCGAGATCACCCCGTTTTTAATCCCGTTTCGGATTAATTTTTTTTTGAGTGTACGCATGCACCATGCCAAAACGAAAGAGCGATGGAAGCCAAGAGGAAGAAAATCTCTTTCTCTCACCAATACCATGAGGCTAATTGGGTAAACACATATCCGCAATGTGTTTTATTTTATGTGTCGATGTTTGCTACTATGATGCCTTTCAATTCCCAATCAGTCATAGCAATGCTGGCGTGAGGAGGGAGCTAAAGTCTGTTAAAGATGAAACCGGTAGTATGCTCAAATTTCAAACTTAAGTCAATATCGAGTCTTCTTGATTCGTTCCTACTAAGGGATCAAGTCGAGTTCGAATAACAAGCTTAATCAATCCAATATGAAATAATATCGGGATCAAGACAAGAACTCCAGGATTGCAAAATCCGAGATCAGGACAATCCTGTTCGTACCTGGAATAAGAAAATCCGGGATGACCGACTTCTGACATCGTCTGGGATTGATTTATTCTCGAATAACTTGATTTTTTTAAAGTGATTTTTGCATTTCTCTGGTTCGTAGCTTAGATCGAACTAAAACTTAAATGCAAATGTTTAACATATTTTAAATCTGTGTGTCTTGACAGCATCCTCCATGCCTGCTAGGTATTACGCTATAAGTAATTACATAAGAACAAAATTGTATAATTAATACACTGAAAAAAGAAATCAATCCGAAACGGGATTGAAAACAGGGTAGTCCCGGATACTCTTGAGACGATGCCAGAAAAGATTGATTTCTCTCACACTTTTATTTTTAAATCCCAAAAAACAGGATCACTTTAATCCTGTTACGGGATTACCCTGCTTTCATTCCCGTTTCGGATTGATTTCAGATTTTTTTTTTCTGTGTAGTATCAATAATAGTGCATTGGGAAGTCTTGAAATGGGATATGAATAAATGGAAGATTTTCATACATTGGTTCAGTTTAATTGTTCCCCACGAATATAATAAATCATAGTTAGGGTATTCACTGTAATGTGCATTCAGGCACTTCAGAAAGTTTACCCTACAACTTGGCTAGTAAGCAGACCTACACTCAGAGAAAAAATAGAGAATTTGATACTTGGATCAATAATTTTCGAGATCAATAGTTCGATAAGAGTGAAAGTTCTCGATCCAATAGCGTAATACTTGATCCAAGTATGAATTTTTGATCCCGTTTTTCTTGATCCAAGAGCTTCAATACTTGATCTAAGTACGAATCAATCTCAAATCAAGCAGAATAGTTGTTGAATCAAGTGCTAAACATTCCAAAATTCAAGATTGCTATTTCTTCAATCAAGAGCATACAAGCAATGTCAAAAACCAAGAACGTTCTTTCTACTATCAAGATCTCATCAGATTCAAGAAAAATATCGCTTACACGTAAATCAAGAACTTTACAGATTTCAATTTAAAATCAGTGGTTTTTTTCGATGTTTCAATTTATTTAATGGAAAATCAATAGTTAAACCATGCAGCATGTTTAAGCCGGCTCGAGGAATACACACCTGAAAGCAGCATTAGTCTTTGTCTGGCATTTTTCAGTCGAACAGAGGTCTCTCCATGCCAGCAATGCCATAACTGGTTGGGATTTCCAAAGCAAGTGTAAAAATCCATTACGCTCTCCGCTAGATAGCTTCCCCACACCCCTCTCCCATAAAATACAAAACTGTAAGAGCTGACTCAACGCTATTCTTTCAAATGTGCTTGTTCTCCTCTCTCAGTTTCTGTACCTCACACCCTTCAATTTCAAGAGCGAAATTCTTGAAAATTCAAGAACGAATACATTTTTTTTCAAGAGCGTTTTTTCTTAAGTTATTCGTTCTACTTTTTTCTGGGTGTATGTGCTCGAAATCTGTGCACAATTAAATGTCACAACTGTCATCGTATTGCCTGCTTTGTTTATACCCGTTACTCGGAGCGTACAAAGGGTATACTTAAGTTATGCAAATGTATGTTACCGGCTGAAGGAAGCATCTTCGACCCCATAAAGTATATATATTCTTGATCAGCATCAATAGTCGAGTCGATGTAGCCATGTCCGTCTGTCTGTACAGGAACACCTAAGATCTCAGAGACTAGAAGAGCTAGAGCCACCAAATTTTAAATGAAGACTAGTATTGTATGCACGCAGATCAAGTTTGTTACAAATTTTGGCCCGAACGGGGCGCAATAAAAAATCTTGAATATCTCCTTTATTTTTTAAGATATCGAGCTCACATGCACTTGGACAATTTAAGGTAGGTGTTTAGGAAAACATTTTGATAATTTGGATTTTTGTTGGGGCTTAAATCATGCGTTATAATGTTAATAACATCCCCTGAAATTTTCAAGCAAAAAAAATATATTATATATTTGAGATATTTTGAGTTTTGTACAGGTAAGTCGGGCGCAAAATCACAAAATCACAAATGTTGTCGAAACTTTAAGTTATCTCGGAACCACTTTTTTCAACCTGGTGGCACGGATTTCTTATAATTTTTTTTTTATGGCCTGAACTAGGATATTTTTGATCGGTCCATAAATAGCGGAGTTAGGGCTATTTTAAGGGGTAAAAATAGGTAAATTTTCGAAATTTTGACTTTGAGAGTCCTTTACTACCCTATTTATAGACCGATCCCAGATATCCTAGTTCAGGCCATAGCCACATCAATTCCCAACAAAACCTCATTTAAAATGTTTGTTTCCATCTATGTTTTTAAAAATGGGTCAACTTTGAAGCGGGCTACAACAACAACCGCTGCAACAACAACAACAATAAAATTTTTAAATTTAGTTTGATCAACTATCTATCGAACAAAAAAAAACGCTTCCCGATATGTCTTAAACTATTCGAGTAATACATTTTTTCGTAAACACTTACTTTTGGGCCGTTTTTCCCAAACAGCTACCTTAAGACGGTTTTTGCTGTTAAGTTACTTAATGTGTTGGAACCGAGCGGATCGGATAGTAACTTCTTGTAGATGCAATTGGAATGATCTGTTTCGATTGTATTAAAACTTCGAGTAAGACGAAGTAATGTACAAAAATACGCATACGATAAATTGTTTGAAAAGTTTAGCATTACCTGGCCCAAGTGGCCAACTCGAGCTCCCCTCAATCTCTTGGCTTGTGAGCTTCTAGTTTTCGCGCTAGAGAAAGGGACCAACAGCTTAACGGCGAATCAAAACGGCCAATTTTGAGAAGCGTTTTTATGGCAATTTTCCTTTAATGCTATCGCTAAAAGCTTTTGAAGGTGAAGAGGTGTGAAAGTTTGAAAAGCAGTCTTATTTGAGTGAAGTATTGAGCTGATATAAGCTTGTATACCATCTAGAATCAACCTGTATTTGCTATGACAACATTTTGAAAATACGTTTGTCAAATTATTAACTGGATCAGTGTGTTATAGAAACATCCTACAACCATGACAAATTTTGTCTGGCCCAATTTTGATGACTCATGATTTTGGATGTTTGATGTGCACTGTGTGAATAGCCTTTCCAAAATTCTATATACAAAGATTTGAATAGAATAATCAAATATACACAGCCCCAAAAGGCCACAGTCGAGTTTCTCTCTATCTCTTACCATCTCTGAGATCTGTGCGTTCATATGGACAGACGGACAAACAAACGGAAATGACTATATAGGCTCGGATGTTGATTCTGATCAAGAATATATATACTTTATGGGGTCGGAGATGTTTTTTTCTCTGGCTGTTACATACTTTTGCACAAACTTATAATACTCTATGTACCTACGGTACAGAGTATAAAAAGCATCAGTCGCTGACGTATTTTAGGACCAGGAAAATGCTTAGATTCTAAGCAACGAGTATCGCTGCTCAATTCAAAAAGCGTAGTGAGCACAAGAAAGATCCTTTTAGTATTATGCCATTTTAATATAGCATATTAATATATACACTAGGTTTGCCCAGTGGTCAAAATTCGAACTGCTTATAAATAAACACTTAACATTTCACGATGTGCACTTTTAATTCCAAATTAATACATCAGCTTGATTTATTAACTATTTTGGTCCAAACAGAATTGTATCTGAGTCGGGTTAAAACCCTGGAAAACCTGATTATGATGTGCTGAAATTTTAAACAGTCAGCAATCATGTGGGTAGCTAACTACTTAAAAATCCATGAACAGCGTTTCTTCCTTTATTTGGTGTTATAGAGTTTTGATAAATTGTAAGTCTTCGAAAATGTTCAATGTCTGGATCCACAAATGCATTCCTTTGGTTTTGCGCCACCAGCCTGGGAAATGTTGCTTGGGAATGGCTCATTGATTTTTCTGCTCTCACGAAGTTTTTTATAAGAGCAAAGAGAGTGTGAAGCTCCAGTATAAATATAATTTCCTTTTCTCACATTTTGTTCATGAATGAATTTATTTTGTCGCTTAGTATTAGTGTTTTAAAGCCATCAACATGTCGCCCAATCTATAATTCGTTATAAAACAACAAATAATTGCAATCATTGTACCAACGTTTGATATAAATTGAATAATTAAATTTGTGTTACTAAGCTAAAAAGGAAGACGAAATAAACATCTTAATTAACGGACTATTAAACAGATAGTCACTTCAAAACAAATTTTTTCAACAGCACTAAATTTTCATGTCAGTTGGATTTTAGTGAGGACAGCATTTTTCCGAAACAGTTAATCTGCTTAAAACAAAAACAAAACACACGCTTACGTTCTTTTTCACCGATCGTCTCTCTACAGGGAGAGCCTCACTGAGAGCCACTCTCTCCTCTCAAGTAACGACTGAGCAAAGAGTTCACTCTGTTCTGGCTCGTTGTTGTTGGTTCCTTTGTTGTTGGCACCTATATGTCTGAAGCGTGTGTGTAGCAGAGCTCGCAAGTAACTCTCATCACTTTCCTAGTTTGGTTACGGACACAACGAAAAGAGGGAGCGAAAGACACCTTCAGTTCTGTTTTTGCTCAAATCTGTTTTGCTCAGCGCAAAGACACATTTATTTCGATTCTGTTTCTCTCGTGTCTTTCACTGACCGTTTTGCCGAGAGCAAACTTCCAAAGTGTTTTTTGCGTATGTATGAGTGATTTTGTGTTGCGCCCGTGTACATACACACTTATACACCTACCAAATGCACAAAACATACTTACTTATTTACATACACTTATTTTGTTCTGGTCATTTGCAGACAGTTTTCTGATGAGCACTCGCCCTAAAGTGTTTCTGTCAGAAGTCTTCGGCAGACAAACTCGTTTGTTTTGCTCAACCGAAAACATGTAACGGAAAACAGAAGAGGAGCGAGAATAAGTGCTCAGCGAGAGAGCGATTGTGCTGCGTTTGTTTCTGTTTTGTTCTGAGGCTGATCGCATTTGCGGTGTGAAATGCGACCTTCACTTATGTGGAACAGTCGACAAAAATTGTTTTTGCGACTACCACCACAGAAAATAGCATAAACTGCACTCTTTCCCCCAATTTACTATTTCAAATTTGTTTGATCCAAAAATATACACCTATCTTATAATTTACATGAAAACCGGCAAGGCCGTCTGAAGACGGCCTTTATTATTTTTCACCTGGACAACATTTTCCCTTTTTTTTTCTAAAATTATCACTACTATGCGGTTGCTCTATCGATTTTGCCTATTAGAGGGTTAAGGCATTTCTTTCGCAAGCGCCTTGAAACTTGGCACTTGCATACTTGCACCCACAGCTTCAATTTTAAACGAAACTCGAACTTAGCCGACACTGCCAACAAAACAAGTGGAGCATAAATGAAACCATAATAGCTTAGAAGACATATTTCTATCGTTACAGCAAACCCTGAAAGAATGCACGCAAAAACATCGAGAGGCAGCATAGAAACAGACAGTCGCCTTTGTGTGTGTGTGTCCCCCTGGTCTTGCCGTTTTTAGTGTGAAATATAAAACAAAAACGAGAAAGCTAAGCTAACTTCGGCTGTGCCGAAGTTTTTATACCCTTGCAAATGCTCGCTTAAATATTCTCAAAAATACCATTTTTCCCACTTTCCGACCGATCGTTAAACAAATACAAAATTGCAGGTTGTTACCATTAAAAACAAAAAAGTTTTTCTAACTAAAACTGTTTTTCAGACCTATCTTTTGTATGGCAGCTATCCCATATAGTTGTCCGATTTTAATAAAACTTGGTAGAAATATAAAAAACCTAGTAAACCTACGATTAGACAGTTTGGAGACGTTTCCGTTGAAAAGAAAAAAGGTTTTCTCACTAAAACTAGTTTTCCGACCGATTATTCCTATGGGAGCTATGGGATATAGTCATCCGATTCGGTCGGCTCCGACATATTAGTAGTGTGCAGCAAAAACAAGAATCTGTGCTCGAAAGCTTCAAAACTGAGATACTAGTTTGCGTAGAAACAGACAGACAGACAGACGGACGGACAAAGCTCAATCGACTCAGCTCGTCACCCTGAGCAAGAATATATATATAGTTTATGAGGTCGGAAATGAATATTTCAATGCGTTGCAAACTTCTGGGCAAAATTATAATACCCTTTGCAAGGGTAAAATAGAGGAAAGTTAAATTCGGCTCGGCCGAAGTTTGTATACCTTTGCAGCAGATTTTCTAACTAATTTGAAGGACATATCCACTGAAAATAAACAAGTTTTTCTCAATACGATTAGCTTTCTGACTCTTCTCTTGTATGACAGTTATACCATATAGATGTCCGATTTCGACCAAATTTGGTAGAATCATGGAGAAGCATTTAAATACGGAGTTTGGAGACGATTCCATAAAAAACAAAAAAAGTTTTTCTCACTAGAACTAGTTTTTCGACCGATCGTTCCTATGACAGCTATATGTTATAGTCATCCGATCCTGCCGGTTCCGACAAATGTGCAGCGTATTTGAAACAGAAGACTTCGTGCAAAGTTTGGTGGCGTTAGCTATTAAGCTGACGGAGGAGATAGCATAGAAACAGATGGACAGACGGACGGACGGACAGACGGACTCGGCCATATCGACTCAGCTCGTCATGCTGATCAAGAATATATATACTTTATGTGGTCGGAAATGCTTCCTTCTATGCGTTACAAACATCTGGACAATTTCAATATACACTCTGCAAGGGTATTATAAAAATATATTATACTAGCTGACCCCGTCAGACGTTGTCCTGCGTTAACATAATTTTGTGTATTATTCTAGTGCAAGCCGATGTACAATATTTTTTGTTAGCCTTTCACTGGCATAAATGAATAGATTTGAAGGCTTTCCAACCCTAGAGCACGCTACATATAGTTATCCATGTGAAAAGCATTGATTTTCAAGCATAGCTCTCATACAAAACAAGAAAGAAAGTCGGTCAAGCCCGACTATAACATACTCTGTACCAAGAAAATTTTTCTTTTGATCATAACTCGAAAACCGTGCATCCGATCTTCTTCATTCCTTTGGCGGATCGATAAGTTATTCTAATAACTAAATATGTCCAGAAAAAACAAGCCATCTATCTTCAAAACTGTGGGAGATATGACGTTTTTTCTAAATTGCGGGGGCGGGAGGGGGCGTGGCCAAAATTGAAAATAAACTTGATCTGCCTGCAGACATTAGAAGCATATGTCCCATACATGTCAAACCTCTATCTCTTACCATCTCTGAGATCTGTGCGTTCATACGGACAGACAGACGGACAGACGGACAGACAGACAGACGGACAGACGGACAGACGGACAGACGGACAGACGGACATGGCTATATCGACTCGGCTGTTGATGCTGATCAAGAATATATATACTTTATGGGGTCGGAGATGCTTCTTTCTGGATGTTACATACTTTTGCACAAACTTATAATACTCTATGTACCTACGGTACAGAGTATAATTAACAAAAAAAAAACATATATGTGCTCGAGAGAGTACCGAAAGAGTTGACCGATTCGGACCATATTTGTTATCAGCCTTCCTCTATTCATGACGAATGTCTTTATAAAGTTTCATCCAAATCGGTTAAGTTTAGGTCAAGTTATGGTGCAAAAAAGCCGTGGATGGCAAATTACGCGATCCCTGTGTGACCTACCAGAATGAGCTATAGATATAAACCACCTAAGCTGTTACTACTACACTCACACGAAATTTCATCAAAATCGGTCCAGCCGTGCATTCTTAACTTTAATTTGTTTTATTTAAGTAAATAAAAATAATTTTATTATTTGCAACTACGTCATCTCATCAGCTGACTATGTTTGCTGTTCACGTTTGAACAATCTGCCTAGTCGGTATTTATGTAACTTGCATTATCGGTCAAACACATGGGTATTCCAATTTTGTACATTCGCAGCCCGAAATTCTGCTGGGGTTTTTTGACAGTGTTTGCTTACCAATTTGATGTATTTAATTCGGTTTTAGCTGTTAAGTCACTTTCCCTGCTGAAATTAACGGCTATTTCCCAAAGCCAATTTGATTGACCTCCAATATTATGCAGTATTGGGAAGAAAAACGATTCGTATACCCTAAATTGTATTGTGGGAGAAACGGCTGATTAAGCTGTGACTAATTAAAATTTCAAACTAAATATTGGCCCCAATATCGTCTTGTAATCGATTACTAATATATCCGATAAGGGAAAAACACAGCTGTAAAGCTTCAAACAAAACATATGTTTCACCAGCTGCTGTCAGCTGCTTTCGCACCAATTTTCCCCAAGTCCTGCAACTGTTTGTCAAAATAGTTTTAATAATATTGCAAATCAACTTTTCCTGTTCCTTGCTCAAGTAAATGGTATGTACTAAATAAAAACACAAGAATTGGTGACCTGTGATTGTGCAGTCTTTCAGTGTCAGCGCGAGTGCCATTTTAGGTACGGGAAATGGAAACTGACGCTTCCAAAAAACTTAATGCAGTGAGTGTATATATCCATTAAAGTTTTATTGTTATAAGTAAATATGAATATGAAAGTAGTGAATGCTACATTTGCAAAAAGTATAAAATAGAGGAAAGTTTACTGTATCTTCGCCGAAGTTTGTATACCTTTGCAGCACGTTTTTCTAACTAATATGAAGGAAATTTCCACGGCAACATTATTCGGAAAATGTTAATCCTGTTCCAGAAGTATATATATTTTCTTTTTAGATTTTTGGTAAGAATTATTTAAACCTGCAGCCACACAAAACATAGCATATTTTTAGGGGCACATATATTGAAGTACACACTAGAGACCTGCACGAGTAAGTAAAAAAGTAACATGTTACTACTCGCCGAGTACGATTACAAATGAGTATGATTACTTTTGTCACATATGGATTCGAACTGGGGGTTGGTGGTTTCCCCTATCAGCTCAATTGTTTCGCTTATAACTCCGGTGTTTTTTTCCGATCTGATTGTACTTTTCAGAATAGATAGATATTGGGCCCAGCTTGATGCATACTAAACCACGACGCTATATCTTGAAAATTGTAATTGATCTGGCGATTTTTTAGGTCCAGATCAGTTTTTTTTTGGATAAGAGGGGGACGGGGGGGAATTTCCCAAGTCTGAAACAAACTTGATCTGCGTACGGCATACATCTGTGCAACTTCATGCAACAATGTGTGGCTCTATGTCTTATAGTTTCTGAGATCGACGTGTTCATACAGACAGTCGGACGGAGAGAAGGACGGAAGGACAGGACAGATGGACATGGCCATATCGACTCGGCTGTTCATGCTGATCAAGAATAGATATGCTTTATGGGGTCGAAAATGTTTCCTTGTCCCTGTTATATACATTAACACAACTTCATAATCCCCTTTTCCTTTTTCAATGGAAACAGGGTATAAAAATCATTATCTTCGGGCCCCGGTTAGAAGTTTCATATATATGCTATATATTTTATATATATTAGAATAGCATTTGCCGGGTCCGATAGTTTGGTAAACTTTTGAGGTAATTGAATTGTTTTTACTCTGATAAAATCGTATGAAACTTTCTTAGCGTACCAAGATATAGATTTCAGACTTGCTCAAGTAACTCAATCGCATCCACAACTCAAACACATTCTTGCTGTTGAACTTGTTATTGCAAACCATTGAAGAAGCTTCAGAAGATGAATCTGAAGATGATGAGCCAACAGACCAAATAAGAGGGTATTTGAACAAAGCCAATTTGCTTAAAACCCTAGATTATGGAGTATTGGGAAAAAACGATACGTATTCCATAATTTTTACCAGCTGGCAAGACAAGTGAGTGTTAAAAGATGGTTTTCGGCCCTCAATATGATGCTCTCAGGTCGAAAAGGCAACCCCGCTGACGAAATTGCTTTTTGCTTTACAAGGAGATGCAATTATATTGGTGTGTATCACATATCATGAAGTACAAATCAGTTTTATTTTTAACGAGAAGTACCACTACTTTTCTTTGAAATGACTATCCCAAACAATATTACGATATACCACTTTTAAAATTCAGAAATCCAAAAGTATTTTATACATATAGCAACAATATTCTAATACAATAAAATGAATTCCCCAAAAAACGTGCGTAAAAAGGGACAAAATAGGCACTTTAAGTAACTTCAAGATCGAATTGCTAAAAATGTAGACGTGAAGGACCTTTTCTGAAAACGAAGTCGGGATAAGCACATGGAAATCATCCAGTCGACCATTCAATATACTTGACCTGGTCTTGACCGACTTTCTTTCTTGCTTATTAATAAAAATAATCATTATTTTTGGTCCCTGCCATGAAGTATATATATTCTTGATGCTGATCAAGAATATATATACTTTATAGGGTTCTTCTAACGGTTGCAATCTTTTGCACACACTTAATATACCCTGAGCGCCTTTATTATTTGAAAGTACTTTTTATAATACTTCTGACTTATTTCGCACACCTTATAAGAAGCACTTATCCCATACATGTCAAACCTCCATCTCCTACCATCCTATTGATGCTGATCGAGAATGTATATGTTGTTTATATGCTTGAAAATTATTCCTCCCGGCTGCTACATACTTTTGCACAAACTTTGTATAATCAGTGCCCCCTTGGTACAGAGCATGGGTATAAGCAACAAGATTA
The DNA here is from genome assembly GCA_035044965.1 of Lordiphosa andalusiaca. Taxonomy (NCBI): domain Eukaryota; kingdom Metazoa; phylum Arthropoda; class Insecta; order Diptera; family Drosophilidae; genus Lordiphosa; species Lordiphosa andalusiaca. Next base: position 125,475 of record JAWNNM010000906.1, read on the forward strand.
AATTGAAATGAGAAGTGATAAAATAGCAAAACTGCCATTAATCATTCCTGGAACCTAGAACCATTAATAAAATGAAAAATCATGCATAACTATATTTTTCGAACAAACAACCTTCAAAACCCTGTGTGTCAGTATGGCACTCTTAAAATCAGTGTCTAATTGTTTTTAGTTAATAAATTTACCACTTAAATTCTCCGTCAGCTCAGAACAAATCGTGGGTGCCACATTTTGTGTGCTTATTCATTTAAAAATAATTGTACACTGCTTTTAGGAAGATCCCTCTGACGTACAGCTAGGTTAGGTTGTTTGTGTGTATAATTGTATTTGAACATCTTTAATAATTTAATCATGGCTCCTGGACCTACAACTAGGAATAAGGTTATTTACCGCCCATAGATAATAGTTGCCTCCCCGCATCCAAATTTTTAACCGCATTATATTAAAGCTGTCTAAGTTATTAATTTCGCGTGATATGTCACTTTGGGTACTGATTTCTCAAAAATTTGACGTGCAAGAGATATTCTGGAAGTTGACTTGTGGTTAGCTTCAAAATCCCAATCGAACGGTATCAATTCGAGTGCTATCGATAACCCAATATTTGTTGAGCTGTGCTATTTTACACTTTGTTCTTTTGCCTCTGGATATAATAATTGTTTTCATCAATTCACACATAATCGTATTTATATCATACAATTTAAATTAGCTTGATGTATATAAATATTTTGGCTGTGTTTAAATGTGAACGTTGTCCATTTATAGGTGTTAATCAATCACTGGTGCATACACATCCTGAAGTATTCAAAAACATCTTTATATTAAGTATGCATGGCATTTACCGGCTCGGGCGATTCTGGTGCCTGTGGGTATCCACTCGCAGACAATAAAAAGCATGTACAAAGCAGTCCGACCGATACAACTTTACATATTAGCGATGACATTTTGCAGGTATGCGAGACAGACTGACTTGTGTGTGTTTTTTTTTATTTTGTATATTCTGTTTATTTGAGAGTCGCGCGTGTTGTTCCTCGGACGTTACGAGTCGCTTGTTGTTTTCATACTGTTGTCGTTGAAAATTGTCTATTTCTTTTATACGAAGGCAGATTCAATAACAGCTTGCAGTTAGCGTGCAGTGCCTTCGCTGCATCATAGGTCAAAGGTATTTTCATGAATACATACATATGTATTTATATGCATTTGTATGAGCAGTGGATTCCCACCTGTCGGTAGCAGCAACTTTTTAAACAATAGTTACACATCTACTGTACTAAGCACGATCACCAAAGTCAAATACAGTAGACGCCAATAAATCAGAACCCTTAATTGAGTTTACACCATTCATGCACCAAACTTACACAGGTCATTCAGATTTTGTGACGATTATTTCATATTGGTTTGCTCTTCAATAATAACACAAGAAATTTACTTGTTCAATTTAGTCACTCCCACTGGCTTAAATTAAATATTTTTTGTTTAAACAACAAAATGCACTTACAGACTAATACACCAATTTCCTGGTCAAAATTAAATCAAGAGCTTATTTGTTATGAAAAGCTAAAACATAACTCCTTCATTCATTTACTCACAAAATAATCATTTGGATTAGTAAGTTTGCGTTTATTTTCTGCTAAATAAAGTCCAAGGGCAGCAAATGAACTCAAAAATACCAAGGTCATTCTTGGTTCTTAAGCCAAGTCAGTATACAATATTAAAGAGCCTATGTCGATGTCTTTCTTGAAGAATCGTTGAAAGAGAAATACCGTTTATTAATGATATATGCTCTCTTTAAATGGAATGTTGTATCGATACAACAAGAGCATGAAAAGGTTGAAAGAATAAAAAAAGTTGCTAGTCGAAGAATAGAAAATTTAAGAAGTTAAACAAATCTATTAAATAAACTTGTTCACACTCAGGGAAAAAGCGCATGGTAAAAACCAACACAAACATATTTGATTCTACTATGCCCCTTTTGTGGTCAAATTAACTAAAAACCACTTTGAATTGAGTAAAAACATATTAAATCTGCGAATTTCAGTTACCCTTTTTATATTCCCTATGCAGGGAATTCCAACTTGAGAATTACAAGCTGTCGTATTTTTGCAAAATGCCAGAAAGATATTTATGAATGACTGTAGGCTATTCAATATAAGTAGTATTTCAGCCGGCGATTAGCCAGCATACGCGATGGCACAGCTGGTTGAGACGGCATTCCAATCGAGTTTAAGTCCAGAGGTCCCGAGTTCAAGTTTATAAGATTAATATAATTCGCAGTTTTTTAGAACCAAATATAAAACAATTCTACTCCTGGAATTTCATTACAAAGAAAATTGAGTATAGGGGTTGGCAGGAAAAATTTTTAATTTAAAAAAAAGTTTTCAACTATTTCCATTTTAAATTTTACTACTGCCAATATTAAATTTGAAGTGTGCACTCTTTATTTCGTACAATTCCATATCTAACGCTAAATCAATGGTGAAAATATTCATGTCAAAGTGTAAATATTAAAATATCATTGTAATTTTCCCTGAGTGTTGATATTGGACTATGTAACCTAAAATTGTATACCTTTCTATTGTCTTGTGAGTCATGGACTTTGAATCTGCTAAGAATATACCCTAAAGAAGTTTCCGTCGTACAAAATATACTACGTTTATACTTGCAAACATCATGATTACTCGCGCTTGAAAGTATGCCAGCTTAATTTCCGTTACCAATTATATATTTGAATGAGATAGCCTAGTCCATACTGTACATTCACTCAGATTGTCTTACTAGTGAAAGGTGTAATCAATAAATGATTTTTAAGGAAAATATATAAAGAAAGTATGTTGGTTTCTTATAGGCGTCTAAGCCACTTAACCGATCGTCACGAAATTTCTACAATTTGTTTTAGTTAATCAGGAAAGAGTAAAAGGCTATGAGCCATATGGTAAAGGTATTTATGCTACGAGCCTGAAATTACTTCTGTAGATTGGTTGTATGGAGTTTAATATCTTATCGCCATTGAACCGTCTATGAAACGGTTCAAAAATTGTTCAGAGCTTTAAGCTTGAAATTTGGTCCTTTGATTGGTAAAATGCTATTTAACTGATTCTGAGCCATTTTAAAGCCGGGTCAAAAATGGTTCAGAGCCAACTCTCAGAAGTATTTTAGCATAAAAATTATAATTAAATTTGGTCCGCTGATTGGTAGTTCAAGCCGGATCATAAGTGATGCAGGGCCACACCTTTCTGTCTGCAGGCCTTATATGTGAATTTTAAACATTTTACACAGCCAAAAAATTACTTAAGCTATAAGCTGGACGTTTGGTTAATGGGCTGCAAATATTACCGTTCTAAAACTCTTTCCAAACAAGTTCGGACGAGCTCAAATGCTTAAGCCAATTTGCAGCCAGTAAAAACTAGAATATAAGCGCCCTCATAAGACTCAAATGCTCATAATGCAAACGATCAGTGCATCGCCGAGTATTAAGATAGTCTATTTTTTAAACTGTGGGAGATATGGCGCTTGTTCCAAGTTGCCGGAGCGGGAAGGAACGAATAGTAAAATAGAAATAGATGTTAGCTGCCTGCAAGTATAAGAAGCTTATAGCATACGGACAAACGGCTATTGATTCTGAACAAGAAGGAAAATACTTTATAAGGCTATGCTTCATTCTGGATGCTACATACATTTTGCACAAACTTAATATATACCATTTCAGAGGTGCCCAAGAGCACCCAATGCTCGTGTGTTCACCAAAACAAATAAAGAAAATAGAGGAAAGTGAACTTCCGCTCGGCCGAAGTTTGTAAATATACCCTTGCAGCACGTTTTTTTTTAACTTATTTAACTTCAACTTAACATATCCACTGAAAACAAACAAGTTTTTCTCAATAAGACTACTCTTCTGACTCTACTTTTGTGTGACAGCTATACTATATAGATGTCCGATTTCGACCAAAATTGACAGAGTCATGGAGAAGCATTAAAAACTAGTAAATACCGAGTTTGGAGACGATTGCATTAAAAACAAAATAAATGTTTTTCTCACTAAAACCAGTTTTTCGACGGATCGTTCCTATGGCAGCTATATGTTTTAGTCATCCGATCCGGCCGGTTCCGACAAATGTGCAGCTTATTTGTACCAGAAGACTTCGTGCAAAATTTGGTGGCGATAGCTTTAAAACTGACGGAGGTGATAGCATAGAAACAGACGGATAGACGGAAATACTGACGGACATGGCTATATCGACTCAGCTCGTCGTGCTGATCAAGAATATATATACTTTATGTGTTCGGAAATGCTTCCTTCTATGCGGAAGGACAATCTGGACAATTTCAATATTCCCTCTGCAAGGGTATACAAATACAAAAAAACCAGAGCTCGCAAATAACAATTGAGCGTTTTTTTTCCTTTGCGGTCTGCGCTCTAACATAACCGAAAAAACAGACTCGCTTACTCTCTCTCTCTCTCTCTCTCTCTGAGCAGAACCGTTCGCTTCTCTTCGTTTCGGTTTTCGGTTCACTATTCTCACTAGAGCTATTCTTGTTATGCTCACTCAATAACATCTTAAGGAGATCGATACGAGTAAACGGCTGCAAAGTGAGAGTCAGCAGATGACCGAAACAATTAATAGCTTAGCGCAAACGGTCTTTTATTCTATATTTGTTTTTTTTTTGTTGTTGTTGTTGTTGTACCGGCTGGGAAGTTTCGTATGTACATATAAAGAAAGAAAGGAAATTAACGGATTAGGTTAAATTTTAGGTGGATGTAGAAACTATTCCCTGCATAGGTCGAGGAAGGAAGCTACCTCTATTGGGTGGGACCATAAATCTAGTGGCGTGGATTTATACGGGCTAGGTAGTTATTTTGCTTTACCCCGAGCGGAGCTAGGCCAGTGTCGCCCTGTCATGTCTCGGGAGCGTCTTCTCCGAGTCATCAATAGGAGGGGGCCTGCCTCCCAGGACAACATTAAGTTGGTTAACTTCCATGGTGCAGGAGACCATGTCGGTGTGAGCCTTCTTTTTGGCCTCAGCGCATGTTGTTGCCGTGCCAATTCCCAAAAGTTGTTGCACCTTGGGGAGTTCCGTTCTCAGGTCGAATCGCACTGCTTTGGGTCCCCTTCACATGCGATCCATGGTGCAGTCGTGGTGAGACGTGCCGTGGCATCCGATGAGAAATTGTTGGGTGAGGAGCTGGTTCAAATTGCAGACTGGGAGGATCTCGGTTACCTGATGGAGATGGTCCGGGTGGGTCCAGGCTGTGAGGAGAGTTGCCGAAGATTTCGTGGCCGACAGGCTGAGGTTCCTGTTTGCAAAGAAACCTGCCAGGCAAGGAAGGTAGACATTTATTTTGTCTTCTATTAGCTTAACATCTGTGACTTCTTTCCACGGAATACCACTTTAGCTTGCCTTCCGGAGAGGTAGCTTGACAACCACCTCTTGATGTGGTTTGGAAGGCTGCTTCAGTGAAGGTCTTGTAGCAGAATGGAGTGGCTGACCATGACACAGGCCTTTGACAGGTCAAGGGCTACAAGGACGGACCTCTCGTGGGGTCTCACGCTGTTTAGGCCTGCAGCTATGGTGGTGATGAGCTCGCATTAGGTTGAGGTGGTGCCGTGGCCTGCTCTAAACCCATGCTGGTGTTTAGCTGGGTTGATATGCTCTTTTAGGGTGGGTAGTAGAAGAGTTTCGAGGATTTTTATTATCGGCCAAAGGAGGGTGATCGGGCGGTATGAGGTTCCCTGTTCCGCTGGCTTCCCGGATTTGAGTATTGGAATTATTTTCCCGGTTTTCCAGATACTCGGGATTACCAGAGACTTAACACACAGGTTGAGTGTGTGCGTTAAGTATCTTAAGTATACAAGTATCTTATCTTGCCAGCGGTCCAATATGCCTCAGCACGATGGCTGTCAATCCATCCGGTCCGATCGCAGTCGATGGTTTGGAATCCGCTTCCACTTCTGCCTCACTGAAGGACAATTATTCCTCCTCCATAGGGTGATTCCGGATCCTTCTGACTATCATAGGTTTTTTTTTTGGTTGTCATGGTCTCTGTACCTGCCAGCACACGTTGCTTAGATGGCCAGTGTGCTTGCAATTTTTTTATTTTCCATTCAAAATTTAGCAAAGTTGACCCATATTAAATGGTATATTGCCCCCAATGATAACAAGAACACCGGATGTATTACCTGCCATACAGGTATGCAAAATACGAGTATTTGTATAATTATTATAAAGTATATTTGTTATTTATTGTTGGTTAAGCTTAACAACTAATAATTCGCTCAAAATATAGTGAAGCGCTGAAAATGCCCTTTCAACCGACACATAAGTCGCCGGTGTAGCCAGCACAACCTGTGCGAGCGCACTCAGGTGGGGCGACTGCAGCTTCATGTCATTAAAAAACTGAAAAATATCCGCATTTAATGGTTAACGACCATACATTAGATCAAAGCTCTTGACATCAGCATAAATTTTGACAAGTTTTGCAGAAACAGGCTCTTCTTTGGTTTCGGACATTGTCTGTACGCCATCCACATAAGCGGAAAACAGCGACTTTTCTTTGACAGCACAGATATCACCGACGGATGAGGGCTCCTTCTGCTGATCATAAATATTATCCTCGCAATGACTACACATGTTGTATTGCAGTATGCACCTTTAAAAATTTAGAGAAAATAAAAATACATGTATTTTGTTTTGCAATTTAGTTTAGTAAAAGTGTGAGTTTTTGACAGGGACAATATACTTTGTTAAAAACGTTTTCTCAAGACTACAGACAACTAACAAAAGTAAAACAGGACCTGGACTTCAATTACACTTAGCCTTACTTGCTTCAGCTCGAATAAACGATATGCGATTTTTTTTAAGTTTTGTTTGGCCAACCATTTTTGTTGGTCAGTTAAAATAAAATTTACTCGAGGTTCCATGTAAATTGCAGCTAACATAGCGTCATTTTCGAGTAACTTACATTCTCGTACTCTAATCTGTGTCAGTTATTTCTTTTTAATGTAATTTTGGCTTTTCTCGCACTTTAATTTAAGCTCCATCCATATTATGAAGAGTTCACTGTAGACTAATTTCTTCTCCTGCAACTTGAGGGTCGCTTCGTACGTGTCATTGTCATCAATCCCAATCAACATCAATACTAATAACAGACTGCACAGCAAGGAACTCTTCCCTGCGGTTCTGAAAACCAGTCCAGCCTAGGTCTTTGACTAGTCCGTATGGGCCACCCCTAGTCCACGGGTAAACCATTTCAATGCAATACTCCTATCCCATTTCATTAGGGCATGTCATTTGAGCGGACGTCTCCGCCGCCTTGCATCAAACAGGACTAGTCCATAAGCACACTATAAGGACTAGTCCGAGAGTAGGATATTAGCACTAATCCATGACAAGATTATAAGGACTGGACCATGTCTAGACTGCGCGAACTAGTCCATGCGGGTCGGGCTATACCTAGGCCACAGGGGATTAAATAATAAAGACATGTGTTCACCAAATCTAATTTGAATCATATAAACGAAAAACATCAGTGTGCCTCCATGACAAAGATTGAGATACTTATAACTAGACCTCGGATTTTGCATATTTTGAAATCGATTTTGATCCTAGTAAGCCAGAGTAAATGTGCACAACACTATATTTTATGCTGACCCCTTATGATAATAAAATATCAAAAAATCTGCATTCAATTTCAAGATGACTTAAGGTATTATTTAATTAGTTGAATTGTCAGCAAGAGACAAATGCAATGAAAAGAATGGTTAAATACACGTTTGGCCTAGCCTACTTGGATTAAAATCGACCTAAAAATATGCAAAATCCGAGGTCTACTTATAACTATTCATTTGCATAGTGTATGCACATGTGAATAGATTGCCTTCATGGTCAAAATTAAAACTTATTAGTTAATTTACATCAAATATTTATATAATTAATTACTACAATTTTTTTTTTCTGAGAACTCGTTTTTTTTGGAGTGCAATTGCCTTTCTAATGTGCTGGTCTGCCATACCGCCCGGACTGTACTTGTTGTTTTGTGTATGTATGCCAGGCCCCGGCCAAATGGAGAGAAGTGAAAAATATGACCATCTCTCTCTGACACACTGTGATGATTGACATCGGCAAGTATTCAGTGTGAATTGACTACAGACTTCGGGCGCCAGGTCTTCTCTCTTTGATTTCACGAGCTCCTAAAAAAACGAAGCGCTGCGTCGGCAATTCGTTTTTTTCTGAAAATGGTTGGCCGCCGTTGCATCAACCTTGATGCGCCCATGACTAGTCCGATTGAGATGGGCAGTTTCCAAGCATGTGGGCAAATGGCGTTTTAAATTTGTTGAGTGCGAGCCTGCAAATTTCACACCGCATACGTTGCAGTTAGACTTGTTTTCATTTCCATCAAAATTGAAAAATTTATAAATTTTTTTATTCTGCTCTCGGCCCAGATTTCGCGACAAAAACAATAGCGATCCGAACGCCATGCGTATTGCAAACGGTCTGCGAATGAACAGACCGAAAGGGAATCAAAACAACTGGCTCGTCGTTGAACACCGACCGATTGATTGAAGAGACGAATTGAACGGTTGATTTCTGACTGTTTGCTCAAAGGGTCTGAAAATAACTGTTATTTTTGGACAACAAAAAACGGTCAACAGTTATTTGCGAGCTCTGAAAAAAACCGATTATTGTCTCTTGCAGTGTGAGTATGTTTGTGGCTGTCTGATGCAAGCGCAACCATTCAACGCACAACAACTTATATAAGCGCATGAAAATTTGTAGTTGTGAAAGAAAAAGAGAAGATAAGCGCATACAAACTTGTTGTTGCAGTTTCGTTATACGCAAAGTGCAATACGCACGGCATTGACTACATGCGGCCGAAACAACAAATGCGACTAATGCGTAAAGCCAACGAGCACCCTCAAACTATACCTGTTGTATAAAGTATACGAATATATCACTGCTCCATAACTAAGCCCGATCACTTCTTTTTTACAGCAATTCCAGACACCTGCTCCAGCGGAGTAGCTACTAAACATCTACCAATTCCGAGTGCTCTCTGAAAAGTGTCAAGCCACGTTAAAATTTCACTACTTTCCAAAATATGCTGACCCATAGCATTTTGGAGTCAATTACCACGTAAAGTTCCTCGTTGAATCCGAGTCAGCTGTTTGATTGAAATAGTGTAGAACAGATTTTGGAATATAGCTAAAAAAACATTTTTCAGACTTAAAAAATTTTTAGCATACTAAACTCACAATATCTTTGCCGCATGAATTCATTTGAAATAGAAACAAAACGAAAGACAACTTAGCAACCTTTTTATATTGGAGTCATTTGTTGAAATCAAGTGATCTAATTTTGCGAAATTTTTACTGATTTTTTCTCATTGTTCTGTTTGAAAGTCTAGATATTTCATTTTGGCACCATGAACTGTTTATTTACAAAAATTTCTTGCTCTCAAACGATAAAATTGTGTAAATAATGAAGTTACTTTGTACAAATACACCTTAATTTTTTCATTTTATAAAAATTAACACTGTCTAGCTAACACTAAAAATAACAAAATACTATTTTCCGACTGCATCTTTATGCGAATTGACGACCATCACCTATTTCCAATGCGCTTGGTATTGACGTTCGATACACTTGACTTGCTGGTGAAAATGTTCACTATGCTCATCACCTTCATCGCCAAGGTTTTCCAGAAAGAAATCTAGATGCGAGTGCAAAATTTGAATTTTCAGTGACATATTTGCTCCTGAATTGCAAAAGGTTTTAAATTAAAGTCCAAGATTAAAGAAGTAAGGGCGCTGCAGTCGAGTTTTCCGACCACAAAATACCCTTCATTTCCACCCAAAATTTTTTTTGGAACCAAATAATTTTTTTCGTATTCTCTGTTGCAAAATAGTGCATACGTAATTCAGCATTTTGTCGAAATTTGCTTAATTCGCGGAAAATAATTTTAGAAAATTTAGGCTTTTTAAATTTCTTAATTATTTGGAATTGCTTGCAATCCAAAGCCCTTGCGTATAAAAATATTAAAAAAATCACACAACTTAATTCCGATCCCATACTTTCAAATTACTTTCACTTAAAAATGGTTTTAATATTTATTGAAACCAAATCGCGATAATGAGTACGAAAAATTAATTGCCGAGAGAGGGCTTTTTTTTTCTCCATTTTTTTCTCAAACTGAAAATAGGAAATCGAATAGTTCCAGACCTGTAGAATTTTTTCTCATTTATTAAAAATTTTTTTAAAACTCTGTTGCCGTTATTTTTAATTCACTCATGTTTTATTTCTAATTTAAATATTTCCATATCATTTTGATTTTTAATTTAAGTTGGTTGTGAGCGTACTTACATTTAAAATGCCGGGTAGTTTCAAGACCATGTGTGCAAATCCGTTTAATGAAAAAAATCATAATAGATATCAACATAGGAACAACTTACGGACCATATCACTTGACCTTTTAAAACAGCTACGAACCTTAAAGCTAGACGATCGTTTGTGCGTCCAATGTAGAAAAAGAGCTGGTAAAAAGTAAGTCTGGTAAGAGCATTTTATATTTGACTTGACAACTTAGGTAAATTTTCAGCAGTAGAGTGAAATATTTTGGAGGACACTTCTGATGACAGCATGGATGAGTATTCTGATGAGGATTATTCTTTGGATGATGACAAGGATGACATCAATTGCTCTATTAAATTTATTAACAAGCTAAAACTAAGATTTCATTCCAAATATACAAGTCAGGCCGAAAAATTCAATATTCTGACTCTATTACCGAAAAATTGGTCCATAAGGAAAGCAGCTGAAGTAATCAGTACAACTTGTTATATAATAATAAAAGCGAGGAATTTAGAAAATGAACATGGAATTCTATGCATCCGCAAAAAGAAAGGTAATTTTTAATGCATTAAAGCTCTCATATATGGTCTTGAAAAATGGTGAAGCATAATTGATTTTAACAGATTCAAAAATGTCTGGTGAAATAAGAATGCAGGTGCAAAATAATTATCAAAGAGATGATGTCAGTATGATGATGCCGGGCCAAAAAGATTGCAAGCAGCTAAGAATGGATGTAGAAACGCATGTTCGGCAAAAAAGATCAATCATTGGAAATCTTAAAGATGATTATAAGGGATTTAACAATTTAGCTCCCTCAGTCAAAATCGGTTTGTCGAAATTTTGTTCACTTCGACCCCCTCACTGCATCTCTGCAGGATCTAGAGGATCACATATAGTTTGCGTTTGTCCCATTCAAGAAAATATGAATCTTATGGATTCTGGTAAAACACTAATGACTTATTTTCCCACGTAAAAGTTAAATAAATTATTATTTAATTTTTCTAGGAAGTCATTTGGTCAAATTGATGAAAAAGGATAAGTTCGAAGTTGATTGCTATCAGGATATTTTTACGGATTTGGTATGTGAAAATCCAACACATGAATGCATCTTAGGGAATTGTTTGATGTGTCCGGCAATAACTGGATTTCACTGGAACAACGACCAAGCCACTATATTTCCAAATGTGTTTTATTTTAAGGACAGACAGCAAATGAAACACAAATCACTTATAATAATATCTGATTGCAAGAAACATGATGCCGTAGCAGTGTATGTTTTTCTTGAAGCCCTTAATCAGGATCTTACTGAAGAATTTTCTTACATTGAAAAGTTGCAAATATTTTTTTGGAATGTTAAGCATTTTTGCAATGTTTATCATCACGAAAATGATTTTAAAAGATCGGCAGAATGGCATTTTCATGCAACAGCCCACGGTAAAGGACCTTGCGATGGAGCTGGGGGAACCCTTAAAAGAATGCCGAGACGGGCAAGCCTTCAGATGATTAAAGATAAGCAGATTACTACAGCCACAGAACTCTATGAATGGGCCAACGAATTTTTACCACATACTACAGTAGGATACAGAAACACTTATCACTACAACACGGCAACAGAATTATTAAAATCACGGTTTTCCGAATGCAAGACGATACAATGTACACAAACTTTACACTCTATTCAACCACACAACAACTTTCAACTTAAAGTTAAAACATATTCAAACTCAGAAGAATCACAAATTGTAAATTTAAAAAAAAAAAGTTTAATAAATGAGAAAAAATTCTATAACTCTGGAATTATTCGATTTCCCATTTTCAGTTTAATACAGTATATTCCTGGATGCAAGACCTAATTTTGAGAGAAAAAAACGGAGAAAAAAAGATGCCCTTTCTCGGCAATTAATTTTTTCGTACTCATTTTCGCGATTTTGTTACCATAAAAGATTAAAACGATTTTTAAGTGAAAGTGTGGGATCGGAATTAAGTTTAGTTTGCAAGTTTGCAAGCAATTCCAAATAATTTAAAAATTTAAAAAGCTAAGTTTTGGAAAAAAAATGTTTCCCCGAATTAAGCATATTTCGACAAAATGCTGAAATACGTATGCACTATTTTGCAACAGAGAATACGAACAAAATTATTTGGATCAAAATAAAATTTTGGGTGGTACATTTTTTATGGAATCGCCCATATACATATAGTCGACTTATTTTGATGCAAGTGTGAGTACGCTAAAGAGAAGTTTCCCCTTGCGACTCCTCAGTCCGGAGCCCTAAAGGAGATGTTTTGAGTTATAGTTATAGTTTTGATCATTACTCGAAAACCGTTTTTCCGATCTTCACCATTCCTTTGGCTGATCGATAAGTTATCCTATTACTATTACTAAATATGTCTAGAAGATACGAACCATCTATCTTTAAAACTGTGGGAGATATGACGTTTTTTCTAAATTGCGGGCGCGGCAGGGGGCGTGGCCAAAATTGAAAATAAACTTGATCTTACCATCTCTGAGATCTGTGCGTTCATACGGACAGGCAGACGGACGGACGGACAGTCGGACAGTCGGACAGTCGGACATGACTTGGCTGTTGATGCTGATCAAGAATATATATACTTTATAGGGTCGGAGATGCTTCCTTCTTGATGTTACATACTTTTGCACAAACTTATAATACTCTATGTACCTACGGTACAGAGTATAATAAGAAGACGACGGCTTAAATGTATTTTAGTCTTTATTTGGGTTGCTTAAATCAAATGGGTATATATTTATACTCTATATATTTATTTATTTATATTCAGGTTTAATGTTGAACGGCCGACCGCTCGTGCTTGCTCCTGTATCACAATAAGGCATCGCCACGCTATCTAGTGCCCGTCCATCTGCTCTCTTCGCGCACTTCGTCCCGACCCTTCGCAGGATGCTTTTACACTCATCGATCCCGATGACCTCCTTGCAACTTATCGTCGAGAAACATCGCTTCAACTTCTCGCAATGGTCGTTCACTTCGCCTTCTCTGGTCACTGTCCGCTTTCGCTAGTACTTGGGTTCACAATTATTACTTCCTTTCCGCGCACTTGAAAATCACCGACTGCCCCGTCCTCCATTGCCCAAAAGGAACCTGTCTTGCTACTTCTATGCTGCCACCACTCTACCGGTGCCTCGATTCCGTTCATTTGCGCCGCTCTTGCACCACTCCGGGTGAATGCTTCCACAAGAAGCACTATGTTGATTTTATTGCCCTCGAGAAATTTTTACTTTCGTTGCGATTTGCAAATGTACCAAAAATCCTTCACGGTTCACGATAAGGCCCGACTCGATTACCAATCGAACAATGCATCACTATTTGCAACGTGTTTCCGATTTAGCTGCACAAGCCACCCTTAAGCCACGTTCTCCATCGCAAAAAGTTTTTCAGCTAAGCAGACGTGTCAGCGGAAAAGTTCTTCAACTTGTTTTTAATCTAACTTACTGAATAAAATTTGGTTTATTTTTCATCTCAGTGCTACAAGTAATTAAATACTTATTTTTACAGCACTAATCACAACGCTTCACAGTTTCTTCACAAGAGCTTAGTTACTACTAAAAACAAAGAATTTATAAACAGTTCAGTTCATTAGAGCGTACTTTTCTCCATACGATTTCTAAAAGTTTTAAGTTCTTTGAGGCGCATAGCTCAAAAAATGTAGAATAATTTATAGAGAATTTAACGAAAGTCCAAAATCAGATATCTTAAGGTTTAATGGTGTCAACGGGGCTTTAAAGTTTCTAATTTCCCCTGAATTTATTTTTGAACTATCAATGTAGGCAGAGACCTTTTACCAAAATGTCGAAAAAAATATTAAAATATACCTCACAAATTGTGACACAATCGGAGGGCACCAAATTTGGGTTTATTTGCTCTCATGCGATATGTGGAAGTAGAAGGCGTCCTGATGTGTCATGTAATCTGCAATCTGCCATGGATTTGGGAAAAGCACTGTTCAACAGTACACGTCCTAGCTTTGTTGCTAACAAGCGGCTATCCAACTATATGACAGTGATGCACTTCTTGGAAAACGAACCAAATATAAGACCTTATAGAACATGGATTTATACCAGCGGTGGCACCTTTTGGCCGTTGAAGCTCGCTTCGTTATTCCGTTCAAGACGAAGAAATTAGCATTTTGTTATTTTTTGGGGTGCATACCGGTATCTTCAGGGATGAACTAATTTAGTATTTAAAAAGATGTCTGCAGTATATAGAACTTGAAGATGTTTGCCCACATGCACTTTTCTTTTCAGAAGTTAACAAATCTTGAAATTAAGAGCGAAGAAAGAACTGTGATTTCAATGTGCAACTATTTTGAGAACGTTGGATTGAAGACCTGGCTAAGTTTGACAAACCTTAATGCATTTTATTTATGTTCATTTTATTATACAATAAAACTATACTTATTATAAAAATAAACCCTAAAATAATTTTATTTCAGTTGACTATGGATAAATTGGTCTAGCTTAAGCTCTTAACCATAAAACAGCACTGCACGGAAGACTCCTATTAATAAGATATTTTCTTAGGCGAGGGCTGATTTCACAAACCCAACCACATAATTCTCTTTTAAATTGCTCAAAAAAGGTAACAAATTGCATGAGTATATGACTAAAGCAAGTTTTTTAGATTGCATATCTATTGAAGTTAATATCATCAAATTAATTTTGTCAGAATCTAATTTGCAAGCATTGGGTTTCCTGGTATTTGTTCAATATACTCAACGAAGACAAAGAAGAAGTAATTACAAGTCAAAATGCAGGGCGTTTTACATTCGGAAGAATCATAAATTTGGTACCCTCCCATCGTGTTACCAGCTTCACAATTTGTGAAGTATTCGAATGAATTTTTCGAAATTTTTCAAAAATAAAATTTTTTTTTAGTGATAGTTCAAAAATAAATTAAGGGGAAATTGGAAACTTTAAGGACTCATCGGCACCATTAAAGATATCTGATTTCGTATTTTCGTTAAATTCTCTATAAAATATTCGGCATTTTTTAAGCTATGTGCCTCAAAGAACTAAAAAAAAACAAGAAAGAAAGTCGGTCAAGCCCGACTATAACATACTCTGTACCAACGAAATTATACGCTCAGCATAAATTTTGATGTTGCAGTAGCAGCTGAAAGCAGCGCTGCTACTGCGCTGCAGCAGCGGACAGTCTTTTGATCACAGCTCGAAAGCCGTTCATCCGATCTTCACCATTCCTTTGGCTGATCGATATGTTATTCTTATTACTTAATATGTTCAGTAGAAACAAACCATCTATCTTTAAAACTGTGGGAGATATAAGGTTTTTTCTAAATTGCCGGGGCGTGGACAAATTGAAAATAAACTTGATCTGCCTGGAGACATAAGAAGCATATGTCCCATACATGTCAAACCTCTATCTCTTACCATCTCTGTGCGTTCAAACGGACAGACAGACGGACGGACGGACAGACGGACAGACGGACATGGCTGTTTCGACTCGGCTGTTGATGCTGATCAAGAATATATATACGTTATGGGGTCGGAGATGCTTTCTTCTGGATGTTACATACTTTTGCACAAACTTATTATACTCTATGTACCTTTGGTACATAGTATAAACATTTTTTCACACAACGCAGGTACTCTCTAAAGTTCATGACTTAGACAAAAAGAATAATAACAATGAAAAAACAACTAAGGGCGCTGCAGTCGAATACCCCGACTACAAAATGCCCTGTTCATTTGTTTTCATTTATTTGTTTTTGAATTTTTGAATTTAAATGAAGCCGGTTGTTGAACTGCTATTAAAGGCTCATCCTGGAAGTAGGCAACATTATTTAGTAATTTTAGCGGCATTAGACCTAACTAACGTCCAGCTCAATTGTTTCGCTTATAACTCCGGTGTTTTTTGTCCGACCTGATTGTACTTTTCAGAACAGATATATATTGGGCCAGCTTGTATATTAAATGACGAAACTTGAAAACTAACACCAACTTCAAAATTGTGGATCTGATTGTGTTTTAGGTCAAGGATGTAACGGTATTTTAGGATAAGAGGGGGATAAATTCTCTAAGTCTGAAACAAACTTGATCTGCGTACGGCATACATCTACCTTCATGCAAAAATTTGTGGCTCTATCTCTTATAGTCTGGGAGATCGTCGCGTTCATACAGACATACAGATGGACAGATGGACAGACGGACAGATGGACAGACGGACAGACGGACGGACGGACATGGCTATATCGACTCGGCTGTTTGCGCTGATCAAGAATAGATATAGTTTATGGGGTCGGAAATGTTTCCTTCCCCCTGTTACAAACATTCGCACAATTTCATGATTCCCCTTTTCACATTTTCAATGGGAACAGGCTATAAAAAAACAATGTATTTTATGTAAAATCGACGATTTTAATGTGATTTAAATATTAGAATTTTGTTGTTGTTGTATTTGGCCTATCAGTTTTTCCCTTAATGTCTGTATGTTCCTAATTGTCTTAATATTGTGTGGGAGATGATTCGAATAGTCGAATAGCATGGGAAAAGAATTGTCGATCAGATATGGAAAGTCTATTTTTTTTTAAAATTATGGTTTTGGTTCTTGGAGATGAAGCGAACTTGAGCTTGGTATATAGATAGGAGGGATGTTCAGTATTGATAATTTTGTGCAGTAATATTAAGACCCGTAAACTTATCCAGGAGTCAAGGTTGATGTCATATATTATATATGTTGAGCAAACGATGATATGTGATCCGTCCGTTTCTTTGTTAAATATATATCTGGCAATATCATTAAATGCAACATTTAATTTGTGTCTGTAGTTTGAGTTGCCGATGCCTAAAACTTCTATGCCATAAAAAAGCTTTGGTAAAAGGTAAGCCTTAGCGATCATTTTTCTTGTGTGTGTGGGTAATTAATGTTTTGTCAGGTTTAGTTGTCTTAAAAGACAATATGTTTTTCCAAGTGCTTTGTTTATATGGTCATATCAAGTTAGTGTGTTGTTTGTGTGCTTTTGCAGTGTGTCTGTTTTGTATCCTTTTTTATATTTGACTTTTAATATATGACTAAATCTTTAGCCCATTCCTCTAAGCCCAATCACTGACTATACTTAGTTCACTATTACAAATACTAATATATTCTGTAATTTTTAACGTTAAGAATATGACTTGGTCTTTGTCAAGTTGACTAGTGTGATGCCGTATCGTTTTTTCTTAAACCCTGACTGTCTATCATTTAATAAAATTCTTTTTTTCAAGGACAAATTAATTTGGGGTGCCATAATTTGCTTTTATACTTTGGAAAGGAAGGACAGGACTGGTTCCCAACAAAACTTTCAATAATTTTTACCAAGCGGCTTAACAAGAAGAAGCTGCAATGAATACTTGTCAAAGCTGCGTACATGCTCAATAAAACCAACGATGCATTTTCTCCAGCTTCTGTGAAATTTATACTGACATTTCTCTCGGAGAATTTCAGCCGTGCAGTGGTGAGTTACACATTTGCTTTGCCGAATTATGTCAACTAATTTGTATTTATGCTGCAGACCCATCGAAGTAGAAAAGATTCCATATGCCCAACCGCTTGGCTGAGCCTCGCGAGGCAGCAAACGGCCAACATTAAGCTAAGTGCCAGCAGGGTCCTGGGAACTATGTGGTCAGCGGTATCTCCAACAGCAATATACTAACAACACCACGCAGCTCCACTGTTTCAGTTTTAACCAGTGGGATGCTAAGGCCGTTGTGGATACAATCGTTGCGAATGTACCATGGCACTCCAGTGATGATTATAAGGATTCTCGACTGTGATCTTTGGAGAATGTCCACGCTGCTCGCACATGAATTTCCCCATAACTGCGAGCCATAGGTCCAGACAGGCTTTATGATGCTCTTGTACAGTAAGACTTTATATTCCAGCTTTAGTGGGGAACGGGAGTTAATTAGCCAGTGAAGGCTGTTGGCCTTAAGCTTTATCTGAAGTTTTTTTGAGTATATGTGCTTGCGCCATGTGAGCCTTCTATCAAGGTGTACACCTAGGTATACAACATCGTTTGATTGCGGGATCAAAGTCGCGTTTAGTTATAGCTGGGGACAGGTGCTTCTGTTGAGAGTGAACGTCACGTGTCTACACTTTTGCTCGGTGATATTAAGTTGGCCAGCCACTCTTCCACGTAGGTAAGGTGGCTTGCCAAAAGTCTTGCTGCGGTAATTGTACATCGTGATCTGCTTCATATAGCCATCCGCAAAAGTACTTATTGTAAGTCGAGAGTCTGTTGGTATGTCGGCAGTGTGTAGTACGTATAAGAAAGGACCAAGAACACTGCCCTGCGGTACTCCGGCTCCTATTGTGAGCTCTTCTGTTGTGTACTCATTTTGACGAACTGTAAATACTCTGTTACTGATGTAACTTTCTAGGACTTTGTGTGTATTTCGTGGAAGCATTGTCTTTATCTTGAATGTAAGACCGTCCAACCATACGCGGTCAAATGCTTGGGCAACATCTAGGAAAATGGCAGAGCAGTATTCGTGGTTTTCAAACGCAGTCTGAATATCTGAAGTTATGCGGTTG
This sequence comes from Lordiphosa andalusiaca, assembly GCA_035044965.1. NCBI lineage: Eukaryota > Metazoa > Arthropoda > Insecta > Diptera > Drosophilidae > Lordiphosa > Lordiphosa andalusiaca. The sequence goes on from JAWNNM010000906.1 coordinate 144,380, forward strand.
ACTTGCTCAACAGTCCCGTGTTTAGCTCGGAACCCAAATTGGTGTGAAGGAATGATATTTTGTGCATGGGAATCAATTTTATGGAGTAAGATCTTCTCAAAAAGTTTTGATAAGCAAGGTAGCAGACTAATGGGTCTATATGATGACGCTTGGGTTTTATTCTTTCCTGGTTTATGGATCATTATGATTGTGGACTTTTTCCATTGGGTTGGGAAGTATCCACATCGCAGTATTGCATTGAAAAGTCTTGAGATATATGTTTTGGCAGGACTTGGAAGTTCCATAATCATTTTAGGCGTAATAAGGTCATGTCCAGGCGTTTTTCTGGGTAGTAGATCTCCGATAGCATTTTTTATTTCAAGTGAATGAACTTTAATTGAGTCAGTTTGTGCGGCGATGGGAACCAATGGAAAGGCAGAGCCATTAGTCGGTGGATTTGGCTGGTAGACATTTCTAAGGTAAAGTGCAAAGACATTTGCCTTCTCTTCGTCACTGCGGGCCCAACTTCCACTCTGATCCCTTAAAGGCGTGTCTACCTTTGCAGGGGGCTTTATGCTTGCATGTGCTCTCCATAGGGGAAATTTGGTGCTTGTAGGCGATAGTTATACTCTGTACCGTAGGTACATAGAGTATTATAAGTTTGTGCAAAAGTATGTAACATCCAGAAGGAAGCATCTCCGACCCCATAAAGTATATATATTCTTGATCAGCATCAACAGCCGAGTCGATATAGCCATGTCCGTCTGTCTGTCTGTCCGTCTGTCCGTCTGTCCGTCTGTCTGGCCGTATGAACGCACAGATCTCAGAGATGGTAAGATATAGAGGTTTGACATGTATGGGACATATGCTTCTAATGTCTGCAGGCAGATCAAGTTTATTTTCAATTTTGGCCACGCCCCCTCCCGCCCCCGCAATTTAGAAAAAACGTCATATCTCCCACAGTTTTGAAGATAGATGGCTTGTTGCTTTTGGACATATTTAGTTATTAGGATATAATATCGATCCGCCAAAGGAATGAAGAAGATCGGATGAACGGTTTTCGAGTTATGATCAAAAGAAAAATTTTCTTGGTACAGAGTATGTTATAGTCGGGCTTGACCGACTTTCTTTCTTGTTTTTCTATATAACGGCTATGGGCTAGCTGCTCTTCCGCTTCGAGTGTTTTGCGAAGTATGCGTTCCGCAAGTCTCAGACGATTTTTCGACGCAGTCGACCTATGGTGCTGCCATTCTCTTCTTGCTCGCCGCTTTTCAGACACCAGTCGGTCTATGTAGCTGTTCGTTAATCTACTATCTTGCTTGGGTGTTATTATTCTTGTTTGAGGGTTTGATTGATTAGCAGCAGCAGTAATGATAGAGCTGAGGGCTTGGACTGAGTATTCAATGTCTACTTCGCTGTTTATGGTCGGGCTCAGCTCGATGTGACTGCTGATATATTTGTCTTGTGTGAAGTCAGTCTCCGAGGATATTGTCTGATCTGAGGGCACTCCTGAGGGGTAAATATTATTGGAAAATGGTCTGACGACAAGTCGGCAAGGGCTTCTGCAGTTACCAGGTTTTGTGGAACTTTTCTTGTTATAGCAAAGTCTATAAGATCGGGTATTTTCTTTGGATCTGCTGGCCAGTATGTAGGCCCTCCCGGAGACACATAGTCGAGTTTCTTTGATGCGCGTGTGAGTACGTTGTACGTTGACCAAGTCTGTTAAAGAAATCCAGGAATTGTTTTTCTCAACAACAGTAAGCCGCAGACAGAGTGATATTGCCTCGTTTAGATTCTACGCATATCGATGTGGCTTGTAGGTAGGTTTCCGAATATCCCGTTAGTGGATAATGTTTGATGCGGCTTCTGACTAGGATACCAATTCCGCCATGGGCTTCACCATTTGGGTGATTTGTGCCATAAAATGCATATCCCGATAATTGGAAATTATATCGGTCCTTCAGATGAGTTTCCGCAAGAAGCATTATGTCTATTTCGTTGTCTTGGAGAAATTTGGATAACTCCACTTTGTGGCGAGGAATGCCAGTTGCTTTCCAGATTGCGTTGATTGCATTACGTTTGCATATACACCATAAAATCTTTCAGGGTTTGTTGTAACGATAGAAACATGGCTTCTAAGCTACTTTGGTTTGATGTCTGCTCCACGTGTTTTGTTGTCAGAGTCGACTCAGTTCGAGTTTCGTGTGAAATTGTTTCTTGTTTCAAGACGCTTGCGAAAGAAACGCCTTGGGTAGTAGTCGATGGGGCACGAGACAATCTCGTAGCTTTTGTGAAGAAGACTCCAGGGGTCGATTGCGAGGGTGTATACATATCAAGGTTTCCATTGGAACGAGCAAATTAACTCTGCTCGTCAGATCTTTGTATATTTGGCAGCCTCTGTAGTTTGCGGTGTGGTTCCCTCCACAGTTACTGCATTTTTTGACTGTGGGATCCTCCTTGTTTGCGGGGCATGAAGCAGTATTGTGCAGCTTTTCGCATGCCACACAAACAGATCGCAGAGCGCAGTAGGATTTAGTGTGTCCAAATTCTTGGCAATTGGTACATTGCACTGGATTTGTGCCTTTGTGCGGTTCCTCAACTGTTACTCTGCGATGCAATAAGTAAGGTAGTTTGTAAATTGGGTGCACTACATTTTTTTAGGAGCTATGTCATCCGGGCTCAGCTCAACTTTGAAAAGCGGCTGGGGTTTTTTGTCTCTGTTTATTAAGTTTATTACGGACTTGACCTTAAATACCTTTTCTTCCAAAGCAGAAGTAACTTCCGTTGCAGGTACACTTGATTCAATACCTTTGATTACTACTTGTAGGCCTTTGTTACTTTTTAGTTGGTAGGTGTAGTAGCTTTTATTTTCAGCGCTTAAACATTTTTCGACAGCGCGATAGTCGTCATCGGTGTTGACTTGGAGCTTTATTTCGCGTATGTTGCCCTTGCTGACTGATGTCACATAGAAGTTTTTGTTGCCTATTAGCGGGACAAGCTTTGTTACGAGGGTCGTACAGCTGGTGTCCCTAATGTAGATTGGCGGAGGCTTTGGTTTTGCGGCACTTGCAGCTTTTTCTTCACTCTCAGCGTCAGACTGTTTGGCAAGAATTTGAAACCTATTACCAGTGAGGGGATCTTTGTCTGTAGGTGTATCGCTTGTTTTGTTATTGTTTGGTGTGTTGCCGTTATTTTGTTTTGCGGGCTTAATTTTCATTTCTTTATTTTTACATACCGATCGATACCGGTCTGCACATACGAACGGGTGGTGGGTGTTGTGCTCACTTGTGTATGTGTTAGAGGGAGCGCGTGCTGAGTTGACGCTGCCCTTCAGTACTCGTCATCAATGAATCACCAAGGATTCACCGATGAATTGGTCATGGGTGTCCAGGAATCCTGGGTGAATTCCCATGAAAATCATCCGTGAATTTAACATAGGCATGTCCTAGGCGGGCATGCATGACTAATCCTGTGTGAATCACTCATGATTTCTTCGCATGATTCACGCATTGATGAATTCACCTATAAGTTCATATTTGATTCACCAATGATTCTTGGATGACTTTTGCAAAGAAGTCACCTATCAATTTAGTTTACATTGACATTAATTCGATTTATGCATTTATTCAAATAATTTACCAAGAACACAAACACGCAACATTGTATAGTCATAACAGTTAAATTCATTTTATTTTACAATATATATTAGAATTTAACATTATCATAATAAACAAAAAACTAGTGTATGTAGAAAATTGTTGATTTGAATTAAAAAGAATTCATAAAACGAGAAATCACTTTACATCACAGTAACTAGTCTGCAGAAAACTATTCTTTCACTTTACACATGTAATATAATTATTTTGATATTGAACATTATTTGAATTGCAATTCGTCACGAGCTGCCATTAGAAATGAAATAAACAAGTGTTTAGACTTTTCAATGCAAACGCAGACCCAGAAACAATAAACGATGTGGCGTTAATCCGTTTCTCCGCTTTGTCTTTCGCCTTCGGTGCGCGTCACTTTTTTCTTCTGAGAGTATGGAATGGCATATCCGACTATTAGATTTATTTGTATACATTTGTTTGTGATCCATATATAATTGAGTGTTTTTGGGGTAATAACAATAAAAGTCTATCTTAAACCCTTTTCCATTAGCGATCTGTCCATTCGACTCATTGTACAATTTTTATACTCTGTACCGTAGGTACATAGAGTATTATAAGTTTGTGCAAAAGTATGTAACATCCAGAAGGAAGCATCTCCGACCCCATAAAGTATATATATTTTTGATCAGCATCAACAGCCGAGTCGATATAGCCATGTCCGTCTGTCCGTCTGTCTGTCCGTATGAACGCACAGATCTCAGAGATGGTAAGAGATAGAGGTTTGACATGTATGGGACATATGCTTCTTATGTCTGCAGGCAGATCAAGTTTATTTTCAATTTTGGCCACGCCCCCTGCCGCCCCCGCAATTTAGAAAAAACGTCATATCTCCTACAGTTTTAAAGATAGGTGGGTTGTTCCTTCAAGATATATTTAGTAATATGGATAACTTATCGACTAGCCAAAGGAATGGTGAAGATTGGATGAACGGTTTTCGAGTTATGATCAAAAGACTGTTCGCTGCAGCAGCGCAGAAGCAGCGCTGCTTTCAGCTGCTACTGCAGCATCAAAATTTATGCTGAGCGTATAATTTCGTTGGTACAGAGTATGCTATAGTCGGGCTTGACCGACTTTCTTTCTTGTTTAAAATGCAAATAATATATGATCTCAATGATAGCTCAAATGTGAAGAGTATACAAACTTCTTGGTTCGGCGTTGGCTAAACTGTTTTTGGTTGTGTGTGGCCTTTTTTTCGGCTGCATTAGGTAAAATTGCAACAAGAAATACACACAGAGTTCTGTTCTGCCGATGTCGACGTCAAAGCAGACGCGGGAATAAGGCATGAATTTGACGATGCGTGAATTCTGGAACTGAAGGGTGGTTTCTGCATAGTTGTTGTTGAGTTCGTACAGGTGGATTGTGCTGGAGTAAGCGTTACCGTACTTTTTGTTGCATTGGCCGAAAAGTTCATTATTGTGGGCTGAGGAGATTGGGTGGGGCATTGGGAGCTCTTCGTCGCAGTGGTAGTATGTGAGCTTACAGTCGCCGTGCTGGTGGACTCGGGAGAGACAATTACAAAATAAACGTTGTTGCGCTGTATAGAAAGCCGGCGATCGTCTTGTTGTTGTTGCATTTGGGCATTGAGTTGGCTCTGACTCATGGTGTTGTTAGTGTTCTTTGCACTCGCATTTGCTGAAGTTGTACGCGTAGTCATTCAATTAATTTAATTTAATTAAATATCACCTATTAGATAATATTGGACAACATAAGCGCGAGTGCTTTTGAATGTCCATTAAAGTCTTTTATCGCGAGTCGAAAGTTTTTGTTTTAACAACTGATTTAAAAGATTTTCCAACGAATAAAACCGGAGCTCGACAAAAACACGTCTTCACACTTCACTTTAAAAAAAAAAAAATTGTGAAATTGCATGTCCCAGCCAGAGAAACACGCAAATCGCGAAGGGACAGTTCCCACACAGCAACCTAAATCGTTTTCTCTCTAAAGCCCAGAGCACACCCTGGGATCTCAAGTCGGATGGCTGGCAGTCAGCAGTATGAGCCTCCCAAAGAAGCATAGTGAGAAAGTTGTGTTACAGCCAAGTGAAATTACCATAAGAAGAAGCGCTGCTCTAATGATCTGGCCATATACATCAGTTCAAAATATTCGTTTGTTTGTGGCCCTTTCGGCAAGATGCTCCCTTAGAGCAAGTAAAGGTTCTTTAAAGGTTGTTCGAGATTGCGTAAATATTTCTCTTGGATAAATGTGCCTGCTGTGTCCTTTTAAAGCAAAACCAAACCCATGGAAAATACAGAAGCCCGCTATTTATAGCTCTTTGTGGTATGCAACTGGTGATAACTCTTAGCCCTCTTATGAAAAGCTTAGCTGCTCCGTTTAAAAGCTGTTAGGCATTAACAAATTTCTGCAAGCTATTCCACCCCACTGTATCGGAGATTTCTTTAAACACATTAATCCAATTTGTGATGTTATCAGAGGCTTTCCCATTAAAGGGACAAATACTGTCTTGAATATCGCGGAATGTGAATTGAGACATATTTTTTGTGTTTAGAGTTTGTATCGACTCTTCAATATGGTTTTCATGATTTTCGTTAACGCTCTTCGAAACAACTTTAAGCCTTGCTTATACAGTTTAATAACTGCTGCTCGCTCCTGTCACGACAAGTGTCTCACGCTCTATGCAAAAGACGAAAATTGTAAATGCAACTGCTGACGTCTTCTCCAATCTCCTTAGTAAATGTGCACATGTATGCCCGTTCTTGTTGTTGACTCTTTTGCAGATTTCCCCTTTACCGCTCACGACAACGACTTTAATTTGTATTTGTGTTTACCCGCCTTGACATATGTGGGAGTGGATGTACCGCTGGTAAGATTCATCGACTAATTGCTAACCAGCAGTTCGGTGTGTTCCAAGCTTGGCGATGCATCTGCTTGTAGGCATTTTAACAGGGGTACTCCGCAAGGAGGTGTACTCTCTCTGCTACTATGGGTTTTACCAGTTAACCAACTGTTGCGGTTTATGCAGGTGGCCTACGCGGACGATGTTACCATATTCAAATGCGGAATATTTTCACAGACCCTCATGCAGTCAGTGCACACTCGCCCAGTGGACACCATCTTGCGGCTTGGGCGTAAGACCAGCGATGACGGAACTGGTGCTTTTTACCAGGAGGTACATAATTTCTGATCTTGTTCCACCAAAAATCAATGGAGTAAGCCTTGAATTTGCAGACAATGCCAAATACATGGGAGTCATTCTGCATAGGAAACGACTCTGGAATGACAACATAAACGGCAACCATTGCCCTTTTCTCTTGCAAAAAAGCCATAGGCCGCAAATGGTATAATACACTGGCTTTACAAAGCCGTAACCCGCCCCATACTACCCTACGGAGCACTAGTTCCCAGGATCCAATCTGGCCAAGGATTGTCAACCCACGGATACGTGAAACAGGGTATGTACGCATCCCCCTCTCTTTCTTTTCCTCTCCCTTCTTTTTTCTTCTCCTGAGCAGACAACTCCGGCCTGTCTGCTCAGAACTCTTCTTCTACGCGCCGGAGACGTCGAGTCGAACCCAGACCCTAACCCCCCGAACATCACAATAGCCTCATCATTCACCACACGCACAGTCACAGAAGGTTTTCAGGTAGTCCATTGGAACTGTAACGGACTCCAAGCCAAGAAAGCTCACCGACTATTTTACCTGAAAAAAGATCCGGATAGCAGCGGTACAGGCAACAAAGCTCACACCCAGGGCACATATAGTCGCATCGGGTGAATACAATGTCATAAAACAGGACTGGCGGCAAAATGCAGGTGGTGAACTGGCGTTCATCATCCACCAGTCTGTTACCTAGAGGCACCTGCTCCTAGACCCAGCCCCTGATGAACACATGGAGGTACCAGGTATTGCAATCCAAGCAGGAGCCTCGTCTATAGACCTGATAATCGTTTACATCGCCCCCGTTGCATCTTGCAAGTCGGGCTATCAGCCAAACCTTGTGCAGCTACTCTCCGACGAAGATCGGATCATCATGGGTGACCTCAACGCCCACCAAGAGAGCTGGTTTTCTCTACTGAGAAATGATCCTAGATGATCAGCATTGCTGATCAGGTTGAGAACACCTCTTTTGACTGTGTAAACCAAGATCAACCCACCAGGATCACCCTAAGTTGCAGCAGTTATCCTGACATCTCCATCAACAGCGCCAGTCTCCTCACCATCACCGAGTGAAACGTCAATGTCGCTCTCAACTCGGACCACCTGCCCACCACCCTCACCCTCCATGATGACGAAAGATTACACAAACTTCTCCAAGGCAGACTGAATTGCCTTCACAGCACTCACGGAGATCCGCTTTGAGCAGACTGAAGACCCCACCTATGTCACCTCGGGAGAGGTGACCTACCGAAAAATCCTAACCTGTGCGGGAAAGCGCCACATCCCCGCTGGAAGAATTCCGAGAATTCGCCCCGGCTTCCCAGCAGAAGCCGTAGATCCAGCAGACCCCCGCATAGAGCAAACGAATCAGGAAGTCGCAAAGCGGCTGAATGAGCATCGGAAAGAGAAATGGCTATCACACTTTGCAGACTGCGAGATAGGTACAGCCAAACTATGGAAAACGTTCAGAAGCCTGACAACAGCTCCAAAACCGCAAGATCTTGCTGTTATAGTCTTTTATGGAGCGCCCAAACTCAGTGCCAAGAGCTGTGCCATGGGTTTTAACCGTCAATTTGTGGAGCACCCAAAGGACGCAACCAAAACCCACAGATCAGTCCTCCGCCGGATTCGCAAACTGTCCAGAGACCCTGATGAACCCGACTTCACTGCAGAGGAGGTGGCAAATGCCATTAAAACTGCAAAAACCTCCAAGGCTGTGGAACCTGATGGTATCGCCACAGCATGCTTAAGAAGCTCGGCCCAAAGGGTGTGCGTTTCCTCACAAAACTGTTTAACCTCATCATGTCCAGCTTCATAATTTCCGATATCTGGAAAACAGGCCAAATACTGCCACTTACCGAACCAGGGAAACCACCTGAGCAAGGAAGCTCGTACAGACCCATCACACTGCTTGCGCCTGCGGTCAAGATCCTGGAAGCCTTAATCCTCCCCATCCTACAGGACTATCTCCCCCTGGCTGACCATCAACATGGTTTCAGGAAAGGCCGTAGCACCAGCACAACGCTCTGCGAGATCACCACCACCATCGCAGATGGGCTCAACTCTCCCAGCCCTCACAAGCGCACAGTCCTGGTTGCCCTAGACCTATCGAAAGAATTTGACACGGTTAACCATGCCACCCTACTCAAGGATATCGAAGGAACAGCGCTCCCGAACACAATCAAGCGCTGGGTAGCAGACTAACTGACAGGTCGCCAGGCCTTTGTCGAGTTTCGAGACGCCAAGTCCAGATATAGATGACTGAAGCAAGGAGTTCCCCAAGGTGGAGTTCTATTCCCACTCCTTTGCAACTTTTATACTGCAGGACTGCCACCACCACCCCCGGAACTCAACTTGTCAGTTATGCTGATGACTGCAACATCCTCGGATCGGACAGGGACTTTTATAAGGTAGTTGAGAGTTTAAACTCCTACCCCCCAACCGTCTCAGCATATCGGACAGGCAGAAACCTGACACTCTTCCCAGAAAAATCCAGCGCCTTCACTACTTGGACCAAGATAGTGAACACCCAACTCTGCGTCACAGTGGATGGAGGCAGAATTCCCACGATTAAATACCAAAACATTTTGGGAGTAACTTTCGAAAACCTCTTCTTCTTTGCGCGGTACTCGGAGGTCAGGGAAAAGAATAGGGCGCTTAAGGCCAATTCTGGATGCTCTTGGGGCAAAGAGAAAGAAACGCTGCTGGTCACAAATAAGGCCATCGGCCGATCGCACTGCGACTACGCGGGGCCAGCATGGACTGCGACCATAAGCGACACACAATGGGGAAATCTCCAGAGTGCCCAAAATGCTGCACTCCGCACAATTACTGGATGTCACACCATGACCCATGTCATGGAGACCCGCATGAGGAGACCCGCATGCTGCATGTCCGCGACCACTGCAATATGTTGTCCAAGCAGTTTGTCGCAAATGGTCTGATGATGGAACATCCAAATCATCTTGCCTTAAAAGTCCCTCTTCCTCCACGTACCAACGGACAGGACCTTAGGATACACCTGCCGGAAGTCCTTGCCCACTTAGGAAACTCCACCACCATTACAGCTGCAGTCGCGTGCCTAGTGAGGGACGAAATACACAGCACCACTGTTTCGGAAGCAAGTAACCGCCTCGCCCCCAACATTGTGCTGGGAGGAAGGCCTCCACCCATACACGAGGCTGAAAAATCCCAACCCAGAGCGGGTGCCTCCTTGACCACCTTGGCACAACTCCGCTCGGGGTACTCGGCATCGCTAAACAGCTACCTGGCACGAATAAATCCAGCAGTAGTAGATGAGTGTCCAAAATGCGGGCAAACCCCACATGACACGTTTCACCTCTTCTATCCAGGAAGCAGCCACGTACCCTAGCACGCTACCAATCAGAGAATGAATCGTCTTCATATGCTTAGACAGTCAAGCCGTCCTTAAAGCTTAAAGCAAAAACGCTTACTGAATTCCGCTCATCTCTAAATGAGATGGCACAAAACTTCAGAATTCACCTTATATGGGTGCCTGGACATCGCAACATAGAAGGAAATGAGTCTGCGGACAAACTGGCTAGAATGGGTACCACCACCGATCTCCTTTCAGAGAAAAGCACGATAGGGATGTTTATGGTCACGTTGAAGCTCCACGTAAAAGCTGACACACGTCGTCTTGCTACTGACAGATGGAAAAACCTTTCCTCCTGTGCGGTAGCGAGACTTACGTGGCACAGAAGGGAATATATATCGCTCTGGTGGGAGCCTTATCGGCTGACTGCCTTAACGGCAGACATGCGTCACGACTAGGCGTCGCTCACCATGACTTCTGCAGAAGCTCCAGGTATGAAGAAGAGGAGGAAACAGTACAACACCTCCTCTGCCATTGCCCCGCCCTGAGTAGAAGGAGACTTAGGGCACTAGGTCAACCTCTCCTACTCAATCTCTCAGAGACATCCGAACTAGAGATCCCAGCTCTACTAAAATTTATTCTGTCCACACAATGGCTCAATGACGAGGACGCCCCTCATTAACAGAAAAAGGGTCAACAGGGAACACATATGGCAAAAGGCACCAAGGGGCCCAAGTAAGAGGGCGACTTGTCGCTCTCATCTATAGCAACCTAACCTTACCAACTCGTTGCTGCCTCTTTTGTGCTCTTCTTCTAAGCGCTCACGACAATGGATTGTGCGATTTGATTGTAGGTTTATGTGCTCATGTGAATTCACTCGTTTTCTTTCACGCTTACCATAACATTTTAGTACGGCTATCACGAAATGTTCTGCTTAGTCTCACTTGCGATTGTTATTCGTTGGGTTTTTTTCGGCTTCAAGATTGTTGTAACTTTTCCTTTGCTATTAGACTGTTTGTTATTACTCTACTGGTTCTCCCTTTCAAATTGCTTAAGCCTCTTGTTTAGAAGTTTTTCACCTGACTCATTACGGCTGGTCGAGCCCATAAGTTTTAGATTGTTGTTTCATGTAGTGATGTATTCATTGAGTAATAAAACGGTGAATAACTAACGTTTAAATGTACTTTGATATTTCACAACAACTGGCTTCTTTAAACAACGAGCAACGTCTGACTCTGGACGGTCTCGGGACAAGCCGAATTGACTTACAGGGTTGCCCAAATTCGACGGACCCATGTTTTCTTTTTAAAAATCAAAGAAAAAAAGAAAAATTTGGCGGTTGGCAATCTTAATCATTTAATTTGTTCCAAGTAGATTTGTTTACATCAATTTTTGAATATGATATCTCTCAAATGGCCGCCTCTGGCGTTGATGGCGTATTGTGCCCTTTTTGCAGCATTTTCCATCGTTTTCGCCAACATTTCGGCCGGAATAGCGGCTATTTCTTCACGAATGTTGTCCTTGAGCTCTTCTACGGTCCTTGGCTTGTTAACTTAAACCTTTGACTTCCAATATCCCCACAAGAAGAAGTCAGGCGGCGTCAAATCGGGCGAACGCGGTGGCCAGTCCAAATCACCACTTTTCGACATCAAACGGCCCGGAAACAATTTCTTCAGAAAATCGATTGTTATGCGACTTGTGTGCGGTGGAGCGCCGTCTTGTTGAAACCAGAACTGCCTCATACGCTTTCGACGAATAATTGGCATCACAAAATTGGTCATCATGTCGCGATAACGCAGCATGGCCATTTTCTTTTTGGAAGAAAAACGGCCCAATGACCTTTTTCGCACTAACGCCGCACCAAACTGTGACTTTTTCGTCATGAAGAGGCACTTCTTGAATCTCCTGAGGATTTTCAGTGGCGTAAATACTGCAATTTTGCTTATTTACGGTCCCTTTCAATGTGAAATGGGCTTCATCGGAAGCACGTTGAGTTTTCACAATTGACTTGTTCTGTTGAATGTAAATTTCAACTATTTCAGAGCGCTCGCGTGGCGTGTATTGTTCCATGGTAAAAATCTGCTTGGACTGACGCTTCAAACGCGGTATGTCATTAAGCGATCTGACATCTCTGTCAAAAGTTATGGCGTTGCCAGATGGGTCCGTCGAATATGGACAACCCCGTATGTTCTCTCTCTCTTTTATTCTTCTCTCTCACTCACGGCTTACTTTCTCTCTCTATCTTGCTCTCTCGATCTCACTCAATACTAAAGGGTGATTTTTAAGAGCTATAGGAAAGTTTTTTAAAAAAAAACATAAAATTCAGCAAAATGCATGAAATCTTTATTTGAATCGATGGTACGATCCATATAATTTAATGTTTAAAGATTATTTCATGCAAATGTTGACCGTGACTGCGCCTCAAATGGTCCATCCGCTTAGTCCAATTTTGGCATACTCTTTCCAACATTTCGGCCGGTATCTCACGAATAAATGATTTTCTCTGACCTAATCGGGATGAATGTTAAATTTAAATGAAGAGAAAACATTAAGACATTTCTTCGGACAATGTCCACCTCAGAGTTTAGAGACTTCTTTAGAGACATAAGAAGCAAATGGCCCATACACGTCAAACCTCTATCTCTTCCCATCTCTGAGATCTGTGCGTTCATACGTACAGACAGACGGCCAGACACACAGACATTACTCGGCTGTTGATGCTGATCAAGAATATACATACTTTATAGGGTCGGAGATGCTTCCTACTTTTGCACAATCTTATAATACTCTATGTACCTTCGGTACAGAGTATAAAAATCAAATGGACCAAACACGGATTAATTGACTAATTTTATGAAATATGTACAGATTATTTCTCCTCAATTATTTCAGTTAGGCAAACAATAATCTAAAGTAATCAAATATCAAAGTTGTAAAACGCCCTTCTTATTTAAACAGTTATGCCGACAGATGACTATTGGGGCATTATTTGTAAGTTCTTTTTATCGTCTCTTATGTAAAAAAAAACGATTTTTAGGCTGATTTCCGTCAATGTCTTTGATGTTGATGGTCAATAAATATTGGTAATAGAGTCATTTGTGGACTTTTCGCTCAAGTCTGACTTGCTTTGGGTTGGGTCACTTGAGTAGCTTTTGTGGGGTGACAGAATGTCGCAGTTTCCACCAGCATAAAATTAACAATCTTAATATATAAAATTCTTCCGTACATGGCTTTGTTACCTCACTCCTCCCAAACGGCTGGACCGATTTCGATGAAATTTCGTGTGAGTGTAGTAGTAACAGCGTAGGTGGTTTATATCTATAGCTGATTCTGGTAGGTCACACAGGGATCGCGTAATTTGCCATCCACGGCTTTTTTGCACCATAACTTGACCTAAACTTAACCGATTTGGATGAAACTTTATAAAGACATTCGTCATGAATAGAGGAAGGCTGATAACAAAAATATGGTCCGAATTGGTCAACTCTTTCGGGTACCTCTCGAACACATATATGTATTTTTTTGAGCAGTATAATAGAATATTACACAAAATTATATTCACGCAGGACAACGTCTGACAGGGTCAGCTAGTTAGTAATAAATATCAAATTAGTATATCAGTATATAGACCTAAACTAATAAATATCACAATACGCACAAATAACCCGGAGCGCTTCGGCGCTGTCATAATCAGTATAGACCAAATAAATATCAATATAGCCTTTATTATCCGATTCCCGTTTTACTTTGGTTTTTTATCGTTACAATCCGAGTTTCAAGTCAATCGGATGAACAATAGTTACACTCTGTACCATAGGTACTCAGAGAAAAATAAGTTTTGTGCAAAAGTATGGAGCAGCCAGACATTATTAAGTATTTTCATGATCAGAATCAACAGCCGAGTCGATATAGCCATGCCCGTCTGTTTGCATGTCTGTTCGTTATCGTTATCATTTATTTCCCGTCATATTCTTACAAACCAAATTTCAAGTCAATCGAATGAAAAATAGTTATTTGCATGCAGAATTTTCCGAAGTCGGGAAAACGCGTGTCCAAGTATTTCGCATACAAACCGAGTTTCAGGTCAATCGGATGAACAATAACATTTTCCCCATACAAACTTTTCTGACGCTCATGGCTTTCCGACCCTACTGTCGAATTTTCCAACATCGGAAGATGACATCTCAATGTATTTAACATAGTTTTCTTACAAACGGAATTTTAAGACAGTCGGATGGACTATAGTTTTTTTCCATGCAGAATGTTCAGAGTGAACTGAGACAGAGAACAGAGACCCCACAGTCGATTCTTGCAAAATCGAAAAATCACGACTCAATTAATTATTCTTACTTTCGATACAAACCTAGTTTTAAGTCAATCGGATCGGAATACTGCGAATCGGAACAATACTAATTTGCAGAGATCGCAACAACCGGTCCTCTCTTTTCAGTTGTCAGAAAACAACCGGTTTTGTGCGGCACATTTACAAAGAGGGACAAAAACAACCCTTAACTGCGGTCTCTTGTTGTTTTCGGTCGTGAGAGGAGAAAACCACATTAGATTTTGTTTTTTCGGTCTTGGTTTTTTGCCGACCTTTTTACAGCATCCGATCGCTGAAAAGGTCTTTTTTGTGTTTGTGGCAGGCCCGGCCACAGAGAGAGAGCACAGAAGCAAGCATTCGGTGTTTATCGGTAAGTGTGTGAGCTCACTCAGTGCGTGCTTACATGTTGATGCGAATTGACCTAGTGTAAATTAAAAGTTTTCACCGTGCCTAACAATGGGTCAAGACTTCAACAAGAAAGTTACATTGCAGAATGCAGCACATTACATGTGCTCTCTTATTCTCTCTCGCACTGTTACGCTCTGCTCCCGCTTGACGTAGCTCACAGAGACCTTTTGAGATTAACATTTTGACGTAGAGGTCTTTAAACAACACTCACATTGGGACAGCTTGACTGAAATGGGCCTGTTATTTGGTTGTTGTCAGACCGACCAGCGTTCGTGCTCAACAGCAACCGAACTAACAGAGAGCGCGCTAGCAGCACACATTCGGTTGCGGGAAGACCGAAACCGATTTATTTTTTTTTTTCGGTTGTGGTCGCGAGCAAAGACGTCTGACAATATGGGTTGCGAGTTATTTACGTGCTATGCTAATTTGCATACAGAATATTCCGGGATGCTTTCGACCCCATGGTAAAATTTTCCAACATCGGAAAAGCACATCTCATTTTATTTCACCTACTTTCCTAACAAACCGAGTTTCAAGTCAATCGAAATCGGGAATTTTCCGGCCCTACGGCCAAATATTCCAATATCGAAAAATGACATCCCGACTTTTTTCACTTACTTTCCTTACTAACCAAATTTCAAGTCAATCAGATGAAAAATAGTTATTTTCCGTGCAGACTTTTCTGGGAATTTTCCTGACCTTCGGTCAAATTTTCCAACATCGAAAAATTACAACTCAATTTATTTCACCTTCTATCCTTACAAACCGAGTTTTAAGACAATCAGGTGAAAAATTTGTTTTCCATATAGAATTATCCGGGAATTTTCTTTTCGCTATGATTTTCCTAAATCGGGAAAACACATGTCCAATTATTTGGCATAATTTGCTTACAAACCGAGTTTCAAGTCAATCGGATAAAAAATAAAATGTTCCCCATAGTAACTTTACCCACGCTTTTCCGGGAATTTTCCGACCCAACAGTCAAATTTTCCAACATCTGAACATCACCTCAACTAATTATTCAAACCTAGTTTCAAGTCAAACAGATGAACAATATTAATTTTCCGACCCTGCTGTCAAATTTTCCAACATCGGAAAATTGCATCGGAATTCGATTTTTGCATTCCGACCATACTGTCGAATTTTCCGACATAGCAAACTGGTATCTCAATTTATCGTAATAACTAGCCTTACAAAATGAGTTTCAAGTCAATCGAATGAAACTTTACTTACTATTCTTTCAAACCGAATTTCAATTCAATCGGGTTAATTATAGTTACTTAGCTTGCAGAATTTTCCGTGAATTTTTCGACTCTACGGTCAAATTTTCCAACATCAGAAAATGACATCTCAATTTATTTCACTTACTATCCTTACTAACAGAATTTTAACTCAATCGGGAGAAAAACTGATTTTTGCAGATCGAATTTTCCGTCAATTTTCCTTGTACCGAGTTTTAAGACAATCGTATAAAAAATAAAATTATCCCCATACAAACTTTTCCGACGCTTTTGAGGTAATTTTCCGGCCTTATGGTCAAATTTTCCAACATCGGATAAAGACATCTCAATTTATATCACTTACTTTCCTTACAAACCGAATTTCAAGTCAATCGGGTGAAAAATTGTTATTTATCATGCAGACTTTTCCGGGAATTTTCCGACCTAACGGTTAAATTTTACAACATCGGCAAATGACATCTCAATTTATATTACTTACTTTCCTCACAAACCGAATTTCAAGTCAATCGGATGAAATATAGGTATATAGCATGCAGAATTTTCCGGGAATTTTCCGACCTAACGGTCAAATTTTCCCACATCTGAAAATGCCATCTCAATTTATATCACTTACTATCCTTACAAACCGAATTTAAAGTCAATCGGGTGAAAAATAAAATTTTCCCCATACAAACTTCCGACGCTTTTCCGGGTTTTCAGGGTGGAATTTTCCAAAACCCCGCCTTAGTACGCACTTTCACCACATAAGGAAACTTCTGTCCAAATTTCAGCCTTCTTTCTCTTACCGTTTAGGCTGCGCGATGATTGCCAATCAGTCAGGACACACTCGTATATATAATACAGGGTTGTCCATATTCGACGGACCCATCTGGCAACGCCATAACTTTTGACAGAGATGTCAGATCGCTTAATGACATACCGCGTTTGAAGCATCAGTCCAAGCAGATTTTTACCATGGAACAATACACGCCACGCGAGTGCTCTGAAATAGTTGAAATTTACATTCAATAGAACAAGTCAATTGTGAAAACAAAATTATCATGTCCGATGAAGCCCATATCACATTGAATGGGACCTGGGAAATAAGCAAAATTGCAGTATTTAAGCCACTGAAAATCCTCAGGAGATTCAAGAAGTGCCTCTTCATGACGAAAAAGTCACAGTTTGGTGCGGCGTTAGTGCGAAAACGGTCATTGGGCCGTTTTTCTTCCAAAATGAAAATGGCCATGCTGTTACCATCAACCAGGAGCGTTATCGCGACATGATGACCAATTTTGTGATGCCAATTATTCGTCGAAAGCGTATGAGGCAGTTCTGGTTTCAACAAGACGGCGCTCCACCGCACACAAGTCGCATAACAATCGATTTTCTGAAGAAATTGTTTCCGGGCCGTTTGATGTCGAAAAGTGGTGATTTGGACTGGCCACCGCGTTCGCCCGATTTGACGCCGCCTGACTTCTTCTTGTGGGGATATTTGAAGTCAAAGGTTTACGTTAACAAGCCAAGGACCGTAGAAGAGCTCAAGGACAACATTCGTGAAGAAATAGCCGCTATTCCGGCCGAAATGTTGTCGAAAACGATGGAAAATGCTGCAAAAAGGGCACAATACGCCATCAACGCCAGAGGCGGCCATTTGAGAGATATCATATTCAAAAATTGATGTAAACAAATTTACTTGGAACAAAACCCGACGCGCTTCGCCGCTGTCATAATAATCAGTATGAACCTATTAGAAATTAATATAAAATTAGTATATCAGTATACAGACCCAAACTAATAAATATCACAATACGCACAAATAACGCGTAGCGCTTCGTCGCTGTCATAGTCAGTATACCCCTAATAGATATCAATATAGACTTTATTATCCGATTCCCGTTTTAGTTTGTTTTGTTATTGTTACAAAACGAGTTTCAAGTCAATCGAATGAACAATAGTTATACTTTGTACCATAGGTACTCAGAGAATAATAAGTTTTGTGCAAAAGTATGGAGCAGCCAGCCCTTATTAAGTATTTTCTTGATCAGAATCAACAGCCGAGTCGTTATAGCCACGTCCGTCTGTCTGATGGTAAGAGTTAGAGCTATGACGTGTTTAGGAAAAAAGCTTATATTACGTTTTCGCTATCGTAATCGTATTTGGAATTGTTATCGTTAATTTCCCGTCATATTCTTACAAACCAAATTTCAAGTCAATCGGATGAAAAATAATTATTTGCATGCAGAATTTTCCGAAGTCGGGAAAACGCGTGTCCAAGTATTTCGCATACAAACCGAGTTTCAAGTCAATCGGATGAACAATAACATTTTCCCCATACACAACTTTTCTGACGCTTTTTCAGGGCTTTTCCGACATTTATGTCGAATTTTCCAACATCGGAAGATGACATCTCAATGGGCCCTTTCAGCAGATAAATCCGATTTACGATTACTGATTTATAATTGCCGAGTATATAGAGAGGTGGTATATCATCCCAACAAGTTTAATATGAGTGTAGAGATCTAACTTCCGAAGCCGCAAAAAACACCATTCGCCGTAAGGTTCATAAATAATAGGACTTCAATGTTTATTACTTCAATGGGTTTTTCAATATAACTAAATTAATTTACACTCTTTATTCATTGATGCACCGCAACGATTTTCGCACACGTCTGTCCTCTTCGTTCGTTAAGCAAAATCTCTCCCTTCCTCTTCCTTACTGTGTATCGAGCTCAAGTCGATTACTCACGCTATCGATATATTTAGAGGTGCGAATGATCCTCAAGTGTCAGAGATGGCAATCCTACATTCGGCCGTCCTGATACATTATTCGACCCGAATGATGGAGACCACATCTTCATATACTCTGACACTGTATTCGTTTTATTAGGACCCTCATCATCACCCAGTTTCTCAACAATATACCTGCCATGTCTGAGTTTACGCTTCACTACATAAGGACCTAAAAACTTTCCTTTCAGCTTTAATCCAGATCCAAACTGCGTACGCTTAATAGCAACCATGTCATCGACTTTGTACTCTCTTTCTGGCTTCCGAGACTTGATAAATGACTTGCGGTTCTCTTCCTGTAGCTGTGCAATGTTTTCTTTGGCTGTCTTACGAAAATTCTCTTTATCTTCCTGCAGCTCTAATAGATACTCTTGCTTTAAAAGTTCATCCAATTCACTCTCATATTTGGTCCTCATTTTCATTCCTGTCAATATCTTGAAAGGAGATATTTTAGTACTTCTCGGAGGAGATGAATTTATGAATTGTTGAACCCTTCCAATATGCTTATACCAGGCTTTTGGGTCTTCCGCGCAAAGCTTGGTTAACAGCGTTATAACCATTTTGATAATTCGTTCGACCTGGCCATTACCTCGTGGCACTCCTGTTGCAATGAGCAAATGCTGAATTCCGTGCTCCTTACAGTACTCCTCAAAAACATTAGCCGTAAATGCAGTACCCCTATCTGAAATTACGCGCCTCGGATTTCCAAACACTTCCGACTGTTTCTGCAATTTGTCCACCACCTCATCTGCACCAGTACTCTTCGTTGGATAAAGCCACACTAATTTAGAAAATGCGTCGACAACTACAAGTATGTGGTTATACTGTTTCTTGGTCAACTCCATGGGTCCGATATGGTCAATATGATACGTCAGCAAAGGTTCATCGGACTTATCGATTGGATTCAAAAATCCCTCTTTCTTGCCATATTTGGAATCACTCACGATACACTCTACACAAGACTTAACGATCTCATCCACCTTACGAGCTAGTTCTGAAATATAGTATTCTCGTAGAATCAGATCAACTGTCTTCTTGACACCAAAATGTCCTTGACGATGGGCTGTAGTAATGATTTCGTACTCCATTTTCGAAGGTATAACTATCAATTCATTAACTGGATCCTTGTGCAAAACGTCATACTTCAAATAATAATCGTCGTAAGAACCGGTTTCTAGCACTTTAACGATTGCTTTTATCCACTCGTCTTGACCCTGAGCCTGCTTTATCCGATGTCTTAATGAATCCTGCAACAACAAACAATGAACTCTACTCAAAGCATCGACGTGTTTCATCTTCGTCCCTGAGCGATGTTCGATTTCATACTGGAAATCTTGTAAGAATATAGCCCAACGTGACACTTTAACAGGAACATCCTCTTTCTTCATCGTCATCTTAAACGCGTTACAGTCAGTCACAATCTTGATCTGAGTCCCAAGCAAGTAAACTCTCCACTTCTTTAGAGCCTGAATTATAGCAAGTACTTCTAACTCATAAGAAGGATACTTTTCCTCAGCTGGTGTTGTCTTCCGACTCATGTATT
The DNA here is from genome assembly GCA_035044965.1 of Lordiphosa andalusiaca. NCBI lineage: Eukaryota > Metazoa > Arthropoda > Insecta > Diptera > Drosophilidae > Lordiphosa > Lordiphosa andalusiaca. The sequence goes on from JAWNNM010000906.1 coordinate 164,765, forward strand.
CTACCGGGTGGTAATGTTGATCTTCGGAATCTTTCTGTAAAAGTACAGCTCCGTACCCATACATACTTGCATCGCAATGAACTTCTGTAGCACTACTTTGATTAAACAACTTCAAAATCGGAGGACTTGAAAGACAAGCTTTCAATTGGAGAAACGATGCTAGCTCTTCTTTGCCCATTTTAAATGAAGCGCCCTTTTTCATTAAGTTCGTCAGTGGTCTAGCAATCGTAGCAAAATCCGTCACAAACCTACGAAAATAGGAAGTTAAGCCCAAATAGCGTTGAACCCCTTTCTTATCTCGCGGAAATGGAAAATTATCGACTGCAGCCGTCTTCTCTTTAGAGGGTTTGATAGTCCCACCCTCCATGATGTACCCCAAGAAATTCACTTTACGCTGCAGCATCTGACATTTTTCCCATTTAATGCGCAAGCCTGAAATCTCTGCAAGTCTCAGCACCTTTCTCAACTTTTCAAGTCCTTCTTTTTCGTCTTTTGACTGAATGATGATATCGTCCATATATAAAATCAATGTTCCGTCCTCTATCAATGGTCTCAAAACGGCGAATATATACCTCATAAACACAGCTGGGGAATTCGAAATCCCGAATGGTACAAAACGAAATTCGTATTGACCACTCTGTGTGACGAATGAAGTATACTTTCGTGAACTCTCATGCACAGGAACATGGAAAAAACCATTACGCAATTCGAGCGTAGTAAAAACACAACCTTTCTGAAGCTTATGTAAAACATCAGAATCATAGGGAAGTTATCACGGATTATCTTCTCGTTAAGCTTTCTGTAATCGCAACAAACTCTCTTGGTTGTATCCTTCTTGGCGGCTAGTACAACCGGAGCGGCATACTCAGAAGTACTAGGACGAATGACTCCCTCTTTTAACCAATCCCTGACCTGTGCATCGACTATCTCGTTATCCTTGAATGGTAAGCGTCTTGGTCTTTGAGCAACTGGAACTTCATCTGACAATAATATTTTCATTTCCACTGGACTTGACTCTGGTTTTAGCGGCTTGTAATTTCGAACCAAACCCACTACTTCTGACCTTAACTCGTTTTTCAAGTGTGACAAATCCATTCCTGGACAGAAATCTTCATTAATGTCCGCTGATAGCATCTGAGAAAATGTACTTTTTAACTCGGAAATACTCGACACTGAATCTGTAAGGCAGGGCATTGAATCATCACTATGGTGAGTGCTCTTTAACTCATGTCCATCCTTTCCACAGTACATATCATCGTGTTCTTCTTCCACTGCGTTGAAAATCACTCCCTTAGACCCTACAGTTGCACTGACAAAATCGAGAACGTCACTGCCAATCACACCATCGTATGGGGTATCCTCATTGCGCACTACGTGAAAGCATATTTCCAAAGGAACGCGGTCTAACTTAGTCGCAACTCTAAACGATCCCAAAGTATAGATTTTCTTTCCTCCTATTCCGATCAATTCCTTTACGTCCGACTTCAAAGCAATTGGCCATAACTGTCTATTTGCCTTCTCGCTAATGGTGCAAATGTCGCTGCCTGAATCAAATAATGCTTCTATCTTTCCATTTCCGACTTCCACATTTTTAAAAGCTCGATTAAAAGTAGTCTTGGATAGTTGCTGCATGTTAGCTCTTTCTACTTTCACCTCTTTTCTTGCACCCTTTGCTGCACACTGATTCGCCTTGTGTCCTATCTGGTTACAATTATAGCACTTAACCCCGTTTTTGCAATCTCTGGCCAAATGATTGCTGTCTCCACAATTATAACACTGTCTTTCGACTTTGCTGCTTTTGGCTGGATTATTTTCAAATTTTGCTTTCGGCTTAAAACCTGGGCCAGCGCTTATTTTTTCGTAAATTTTAATTTTCCCGCGAAACTCTCTATAATTTACTGCTTGGTACAAACAGATTTTGTTTTGCTTAGAGTCTGGAATGCCTTCTATAATATACTCTATAACGCTTTCTTCTTCTAACTGCCCTTGCTTTGCTAGGCTACACATGCTATAGAAATATTCAGTCAAACTTTCCTTCTGAGTCTTCTTCCTGTTCTCTAACAGTTTATGCACCTGCTTAGAGGTCAATTTCTCACTAAATTCATTTTTCAGAGCTGTCTTTAGAGAATTCCAATCATTTAGGTTTGATTGACTGTTCAAAAATAGTTTTGCTGCGCCTTTTATTAACTGCCTGCCATATATGAATTTTTGCAAGTCGTTCCACTGCACAGTTACAGCATTTAGTTCAAAATCTCGCAGCCACTCATCAACATCTGGCGGACCATTGCCTGTAAAAGCCGAAAGGGAATCTTCTATGTCTCTTAATGTGAACGTCGACATTGTTAAAATTTGGTCACTTGCAGATTCGACCTCAAAATTCTCTGCCTGCCCGTTATTTGGTATATCTTGATCCAAATTTTCTGCTTCTTCCTTTTCTGCCTCAAAGTTGTCTGGTTCTTCGTATATAGACACTTCGCTTTCGTCTTGTTCTGGCCAAAAGTAAGAAATTAGTCTTTGTTGTAAAACTGCTTTAACGCCTGAACGCGGCAAATTTAAATCTCTTAACTTTTCTTTAAGTTGGGCTACCGTCAATAGTGCTATATCGTTGCGTTGCATATTACAAAATTATCATCTCTTCTTAACACAAAATTCGAATAACATTAAGTTACGTTGCTCAAAAATGAATATGTGCGGAAAAGAACTTAGGTTAACGTTCAGCTGCTTCGTTACATACTTATAGCTCCTCCAAAACATGCGTCGCTGTATATCACCTTGGTTGTTGCTCTTTCTGCTACCAGCACCTTTAATCCTCGCCTGCTTTGATATCCGTGTATTGTTGCTCTTACTCTTCTCTCTCGCCGATCTGCGTAAATCCTGGCGTGGCGAATTACGTCTTGTTGTTGTTGTTGACCCGTTGCTGCTCTGTGCCACTGCCTCTGCCATTCGGATTAATGTGTTGTTGTGTGTGCTGCTCGATCGTCGAATTTAAAATCTGCTACAAATGGCCGTGGTGAAGAAATCCAATGACGTTGATATTGTTCGCTGTGGTTATTGTGCAGAATCCTTAAATTCGTTGCTTCAGCTTTTTCTTCTCTTCTTAACTCTGTATAGAGACAGAACTTTCACTGCGTCGTTTCTGCTGCTCGTCTTTTTCTTGAGTTTTTAGTTGCGCCGTTGCTGCACACTTCTTCTTCTGCGTCGTTTTTTTTTTCTCGTCTTTTCTTTGAATTTGCAACTGCGTAGTTTCTGCTCGTCTTCCTCTTATTATTGCGTCATCTGAATGTCTGCTTCTATTTTACCATGCTGCACAAATCATAGTGTTTTTGTTTTTGACAACTTTTAATCATCTTTCTGATGCACCTTTAGCTTTGCATGATAAATTGTTATTTGCGCAATGACTTAGTGGAACACTGGCCAATTTTCACTTTCACTGTTTAGGTTCATCCCGGCTGAGCCCCCAAATTTGTAGAGATCTAACTTCCGAAGCCGCAAAAAACACCATTCGCCGTAAGGTTCATAAATAATAGGACTTCAATGTTTATTACTTCAATGGGTTTTTCAATATAACTAAATTAATTTACACTCTTTATTCATTGATGCACCGCAACGATTTTCGCACACGTCTGTCCTCTTTGTTCGTTAAGCAAAATCTCTCCCTTCCTCTTCCTTACTGTGTATCGAGCTCAAGTCGATTACTCACGCTATCGATATATTTAGAGGTGCGAATGATCCTCAAGTGTCAGAGATGGCAATCCTACATGAGTGTTTAGAACCAGACTTTTGCTGCTTCTGCTTCCTTTCCTTGGGAATCACGTCCTCATCAACTGCTGTTGAAAACCGCTTGAATCGTGGCTGATTATCCATATCGGGAATGAAGCAGTGTTGCTTTTGTATACCAGGAATGGGCTTAGCACTGTCGAACATTGTCTTCAATTCTGCTTTGACAGTGTCGGGCTCCTCTTTCGTGTAAAAAAATAAATCGGTCCCTTTAAAATGATCTTTTGACCATCGAAACAACGCATCTAGAAAGAGTATAGGTTCAGCATGAGTGATCTGGAGACTTCTACGGCTGGTTTCTCTTTTAAAATTGCGCCCACTCCGTCTCACGTTCCTTACCGTGGGCAGTGGCAAAATAATGTTCCCCAGCTTTCAAGCCAAATCACGTTCATGACTTAATAAATTCGCCATTTGGAAACGATTTTTAAATTGCTGTGATGCAAATTATTTTCTTTGAAAAATCAGTCAAACGCCGAAATTGGATGTGTAACAAAATTGATTTCCGATCTCTCCGGCTGTCTGCCATCTTAAAATTTATTGCGGAATGTACATAAAAATATGCTCTATCTATATATTTTTGTGGTGTTTTTTTTTTAGCTTCGCTGAACGTGCTCCTTGTGTGGTTGACCGCTATATAAATTTAATTGCAATGCAAAAGAGTTTTTTTCAGATTTTTTATTTGTTTTGACTCCTTCCTTCCCTTTAGAGTTTCCTAGGACATCCTTTTGATATTTTGCCTATTGGTCCTTACTTTTATGTCTTTAATATAAGGTTTAAATTTCTTGAATTTTTAACTTTCTTTTTGCTATGAGAGGTTTTTTATATGTTTAATACAGATTAATTAACTGTTATTTCAAAAATTACATATGCTTATTTTTTTTTTCCGTTTGATCTTTGTAAGTTCGTGCTCACGCACGAACCAACAGAGCGTGGCCTCATTTGGTGGCGACGTAAGTCTCAACTCGGGTTGCGATGTGCATTCGGTTCCCGTCTCGACCTGCTGTATCTCTGGAATTTTACAGTTTTAATAAAATCTTTGTTGGAATGTGAGCACTAAATAACTATGTGTACTTAATGAACTAGGTGAGGGGTGTTGGTAGGAGAAAAGGGGGGTAAGGTGGGTCAGGCCAAGGATCGTCTAGTAATGTGACGGACGGTAAGGGATCACACCGCCGGCCCTGGTGTGATCCAACGGCTAGGCGATAGCATAGATGGGGAGGGAACAGGCCACATCTGCCTACCCCGTTTGGGATCAACCTGTTGACCAGGTTGAGGCAGGTCAGAACGGACAGACGGACGAACCTTTGTTTTTACACACAGCACGAAACATGTATTGTTATGCTCCTTCGGGAGACTAGTTCGTCGATAGGACCCAACCCAAAACTGACGAGCTCAGGCCGGGCTACCACCGTGTCGGAAAATGGCGGGCTAGTCTCTCTGGTCCAAAACGAGACCAAATGGGCGAGTCATAACAATAAGAGACAGGCCTAGAGAGATTAGAAATTAATTTAGCTCTATGAAACATTAACTGAACTAAACGACTAAATGTTTAATAATATTTATTTAAATGTTAAAAAATATATCGAAAATTTCATCTTGCGAGGTGTCTACCTTATGAAATCAAGCTCGAGTCGGATTGGGAACAAGTGGTGTGCCAAAAATTTTTAGGCGATTTGACAAGTCGCTAGCAGCCAAATCGCTAGTGGATTCTGTGGCACCCCCCGTATATATATTCTTGATCAGCATAAACAGCCGAGTCGATATAGCCTTGTCCGTCTGTCTGTATAAGCAACTAGATTTCAGAGTCTAGAAGAGCTAGTGCCACCAGATTTTAAATGTAAACTAGTATTGTCTGCACGCAGACCAATTTTATTTCAAATTTTGTCCACGCCTTTGGCCTTGAATATCTCCTATAAATTTTAAGATATTGATCATAGTTGGAGGTGTATGTGACCAATATCTACAATCTCACAAAAAATGAGAGAGTTATAAAGGTTTAAAAAAACGTTGCATACTTATCTGAGCCGCATGCGCTGTTTGCTCACATAATGTTGAAATATTAAAATTAATGTTAATGCTCTGTTAATTAACATAAGGAAGGTTATTAAACACTAATTCCCTTGAGTAACGAGTAAATCTTAATTTGTGTAGATAGAATAATCTGTATAATTAAATGTTGAAAAATGATTTCATGTAAATGTTGACTGCGGCTGCCTTTACATGCAGATACTTTTAGGCATCTTTACTTCAACCAGCAGAGATCGACAAATGCCGAAAGAACAAAGGAAGGAAAATGACAGCATGGCAACTACCAAAGTTACAGCGTCTATTCTGGTGCTTAAACTTTCATCCATCTCAGTCAGTTTTTCCAAAGATGCCAAAATGTTTTTGTAGTTATTTTGATTCACAATAACGGCCTCATCTATCGCGCTCCACCGCATATCTTGTACCCTTTTCAAACTATTTTCAGAAGTCGATAGCAAAGTACTCCAGCGATGCGTGGACATGGCAAAAAGGGAAAACTAACGTTTCAAGGTACCAAAAAATATTACTGCACCTGCAAACAGGCCAGGCACTTTAAATTGACTAAAAACATATTGGAACAGCGAATTTCAGTAACCCCATTATATTCCCAGTGCAGAGATTTTAAACTTGAATGCGGTCGTATTTTTGGAAAATATCAGAAAACATTTTTTGAATACTTTTGGGCAATTCAATATAAGTAGTATTTTAGCCGTCTATCAGCCAGCGTAACCGATGACGCAACTGGTTGAGACAGCAGTCCAATCAAGTTGATGTATATCTGTCTATCTATCTATCACCATCTGTTGCAGCTCCAAAGAAGAGACTGCAGACTGCTCATTGGCATACTAACAGGACACCCCCTAGCAGCTGCTCATGCGAGCAAGTTAGGCATTGCGTCAGGAGACACCTGCAAAAAATGAGTGGAGCGTGGAGTCGCAGAAACTCTAGAACACCTCATTTGCCTAACAATTTCCACGATAAGATTAAAACGGTTTGCTTCTTTAAAAGAAGCGTCCAAGAGGTCCCCAAAATAATTATTGACATTTGCCAAAACGTTAAAGATCCTCCTGGATTTCTTAGTCAAATATACCCAAATAAGCACAAGGCTTCATTGGGGACCTTAAGGTCAATGTGTGACCCCATCTGGGGTCAGCTGCCTAACCTAACCTCGTTTTTCAGAACCAAATCTAAAAGAAAATTACTCTTGGATTCCATTTGTTTTTTTATTCCATTTGTTTATTAAATTTAGTTACCCTGGGACTAAATTATTACAGTTTACTGGTATTACTTAAAGTTAACTGTATGGAGATTTGTGCATGGGCTTGCTTTATCAAATGTGTTTCGAAATTGTTTTAGTGTGTGTCTAGAAATAGGCTTTTATTCAAGGGCTTATTGTACCTATACTAGTGTGCGACGTTAAATTCGATTGTATTTATTTATTTTTTGTGTTTTGTGTTTTTGTATCAGTTAGTTTATGTTTACGTGCTAACTGTTAAGCTAAATTATTAGTCATTTATATTTACTTTTCAGGTGGGTAATGGGTTTTAACAGTTAAGTGGTTTTCAGTGTGTCTATCCGGCTGGTTATTATTGGTTAAAGTCCGTCGCGTTCTGAGGAGTCGCTTGGAGAGGTTATTTGGATGTGCCGCAACCTTATCCAAATACTTCGCTGAGTGGTTGTTTATGGTGTCGCTAACCATAGTGACGCCACACTCTATCTCTATGTCTCTGGTGCGGATGAACCGTTAGGCTTCTGTAATTCGCCTCAATATTTTGGCCTGGAACACCCTAATTTTGTTCAGGTGGGTCTTCGCGGCGATGCCATACACATGGACACCATACCTCCATATTGGAGCCAGGATGACCCTGCAATTAGGACCTTTTTCCAAAACGAGAGCTTGTTATTGGAATTGAGTAGCCAACTCAGTCTCGTCGCCTTGGTGCGAAGCTTGCCTGCTTCTTTGGCGGCATGCTGCTTGAAGGTTAGCCTCTTATCCAGGGTCAATCCCAGATACGCATGGAACTTTTTGTGAGGAAGCACCTCCCAATGCAGAAAGACTCCAAGGCTACTGGCTCTTCTGAGAGTGTGCGTGACATATTCCATCAACCGGCCCAGTTCTCAAACCTCTTGAGGTATTCTAGCGCGTCTGTTGCCGAATAGACGAATCTGTCATGAGCCATGATTGCCGTGTCGTCGGCAAAGGTTGCTATGAGCAGGTCCTGCGTTTCCTCAATGGGTATGTCCAGAGCAATAGGCATATCTGCAGTGAACAGGCTGTACAGGGTTGGCCTCAAAACGCTACCTTGAGGGACTCCTGCTCGAATCCTCTTCTTCTGGGATGCAAGGCCGTTCGTCCTTAATGTCCTGTCAGATACGAATGATTTGACCATTAAGAAGAGCTGAGTATTGAGCGTTCCCTTGAGCTTGGCTAGTAAGCCATCCTTGGCGTGGAATCTTTCCAGGACGAAGTTGATCACTCTGTGTGGCTGTGCCAGTCGCAAACCGAACTGGAATTTAGGTACCCTCCTTTTGACTGCTGGGGTCTCCAGAATCATTTGCACTAAGCTTCTTTCCAACAGCTTGCCAAATGCTGGGAAGAGACATATAGGCCTGTATGAGCCCAGCTCAAATGGGGGCTTCCCAGGTTTGTGAAGCATCACTATGTAGGCTTTTTTCCATGCACTGGGGAAGTAACTGAGTCGTAAGGCTGCGTTGAAGATGAGCATCAGAAACAATATTGCCTTGCGAGGGAGAAGCTTTATCGTTCTGTTGTCAACCTCGTTTTCTCTAGGAGCCTTGTTTCTTTTGAGCGAGCTAATTTCACTCTTTTCCTCTTCAAATGTGATAGTTTTGACTGGCAGCGTAGCCTGTTGGACCATTTGTAACCTGTTGATCGAGGCAGTGCTAAAGGGCTGGAACCTTTCCTCGAGATTGGAATAAGTCCTGAGAATCAGCTCGGTCCTGAGAGTATTTAGCCCATGAACCGTCAAAAATTCTGACCGGGAATTAAGGCTGCACCTTCCTCTTGTACCTCCTAGCGAGCTTTCAGATAGCGTACTTCGTGTCTTTTTTTGTGGTGGCCTCCTCGAAGATCTTGTCGGTGGCTTCCTTCTTGATGCTGACCAGCACCTTTCGCACCCGATTCACAATCCTCTAATAGACTCTGTTAACGGCAGGATCATGGGTTCTCGCTTACTCCCTTCTCAGGGGCCTTTTAGACTCTACTAGGCCCTCAGCTTTTGGGGTCAGAACTAGACTTCCACGTGATGTGTGTGTTGGAAGTGGGGTTTCAGGAGCAGCGTTAGTGGCAGCAGATTTGACTTGCTCATGAATAGGTCAATCGCATCATCACCGCCCTGAGTGCTCTGGTGAGATAGTGGGAGTCAATCAATTCCTTCTGGAACCTGCGTAAGTCAGATCCTGGGAGCAAGATTCGGTTGCTAACTGGAACAGTTTGAGGAATCAGGCCCACAGTTGCCAAAACTGTGAGGACAGGCATGAAGAAGTCCAGGCAGGTGGGTGTATTTTTGCGGTTGTACGGATAGTACGTGGGTCTTCCAGTTGCCAGGACTTGTGTGGAATCACCACTGATAGCCTGGAGCAGCGCTGAGCCTCGTGGGTTGACCTTGAAGTCACCCCAGAGTCGGTGCTTGACATTGAAATCTCCTCCGATGATAAACTTCTGGCCCAGTTGATCAAGAAGCACTTTAAAACCTGGAAAACTCCATGGTTGTGACGGTGGCCGGTCCGCGGCTCCCACAAGAACTTAGCCGAATGTTGTGGTCACCATTAAGGCTGCAAGCTGAATGCAATTTTTGGAGACCGGGTGGATGTGGTAGTGAAACAGATCCTGCTTCACTAGGTCGACCCCAAGGGCGATCAGCACGATAGCAGGCGTTTCCATCCGTGGCGTGGTACGGCACTGCGTGCAAAAAAGTCTCCGAGATATGCATAATATCGATATTATGCTTAGCCAGGAAGAGCTTTAGCTCATTAGCGTTAGGAATTGCACTACAAACGTTCCATGTACCGAGGCGTAGGGAGTTCGCGATTATTTGAATCTGCTATGCCCCTTGGTAAAGCGGAGCTCTCTTATCTCCTGTAGCAGCTTAGCAATGGCAGCTTGGAGGCCAGAAATTGTTTGCTGCATAGAGAGGATAATTTGGGCTAATGGCCCATTAAGGCCGGTGCACCCAGGTTAGTTTGGTGGGTTGGTAGGTGAGTACCATTGTAGGTTGAGTGACCTGTGTTGTTCAGCGGCCTTGAGTTGGTCCTCGCTGAGCATCCGGGTTGGAAAGGTGTGTTCAGCGGCCCTGTGCCTCGATGTTGCTCTCAGCCATTTTGAGGTCGACAAACCAGATGTTCTGTTTGGTAGGCTCCTCCGCATTTTCTTGGGTACCGGTCTGCCTTGCCTTGCCCATTGGGCTGTGCAGGTGTAGGTGGCACGGCTTTACCGGTACTAGGTGATTGCTAAACAGTATTGGCAGCAGGTTCCTGTGCCATTCGGGCTGTTTTTGGTCCCTACTCGTGGCCAGCAAAAGGCTGAAGTTGGTCAGTACTTGATGAGGAGGTATTTGCGAAACTGGCAGAAGTTGACGGTGTACAGACCATTTCCATAGGCTTAGTAGGATCATTTGATTTGCCTTTATTGGCCAAAAGGATTTTAGCCTCAGCATCGGTTTGATTGTCTCCATTTGACGCTGGTGCCATGTAAGGCACATTTATAAGCGTTGTGGTAGTCGTCATTACTGTTGTAGTTCTTTTTGTAGAGGGTGTTAACAGAGATGTTGATGCGTAGTGTAAACCTGTAGCATCGTCGCACATATCTGTCTCGCGTTTCCTTGGCAGTACATACGGTGCAGATGATATCCTACAATTCATGGTGGATCCTTCTGTCATGGAGCGTTTTTTTGGCCGGTTCGGCAACCCAGCTTTACTGTTTGGATATGTGTTTCTCGAGGTCTCAGTCTCCATTGCATCCATTTGGCTGGAGTTCATATTCTGCGTTAAGGGCACTGGCAAGCAGACAGTGCCCCACTGTAGGTCGCTTAGCACTCAATACAAGAAATAACGAGGTGGTCCAAATACGTGAGACTGATCACACGTCTGTCTTGTTTTGCTGAGAGGATCCTGGGTTCCATTACAAAGGAAATAGAACATAGGTTGATTTAACTATTTCTAATGTTATATTTAACTGTTGCCAATATTAAATAATGAATGAATAAAAAAAACCGTAAAATCAAAGCGTAATTATTTAAATATCACAGCATTTTTCCCGGGGTGTACGCCGTAAGCTTCAAGCTTGTCCAAAATCATTTTTGAAATAACTTCAGCGGTTTTATCATAGCATTCATCTGGTGTGCTGTCAAATATCTTGAAATAATATTAGACTTTCTTTACCCGCTCAATTATTTTTTGGCGAACTGCATTTCCCAAAGTTGCAATAAACTCGTTTTGAATTTGACCGATATATGATCGAAAGTTTGTTACTCAGATTGGTTCGAACAAGATGTTCACTCAGGATAGGGTCATACTTGGCAATTAGATGGACTAATTCTAAAAAATTTTCCCTATTGCAATAATATAAATAGACTGGATTATGGTTGCGAACGAAATTTCCAGTGTGTCCCTAATCATTTATGTGGAAAATATTCAAAAATATTTATTTAAGATAATAGTTACTACATATTTGCCGAACCGCCGCCCCTATAACCTGTAAGCTACACCTACCTTAATGAAATTTTTTCTGTCGATCAAGCTATAAGGTTTTCCAGTTCTAGCTTAGGCTAGATGGCTCTTCATGGTAACTTTACGACTCAATACTCAAGAAAATTAAAGTTGGATTACCTGCATAATAATGATTGTTATCTTACTGAACTGCCATGAAATACCTTGGATGACCGATGGTGACGAAAATAAGCCGGAGCATACAGAATGCTCCGAAACAATTTTCTGATGCTGAAGAATCATTGAATCGCAAGAACGATATCAATTTATTAAAAATTTAAACGGACTCACATTAGGTCCACCATTTTCGCTTGTAACCAGGTGCAGAAACCTGCCAGATGCTATGCTTAAGAGAGATATCGTAAAATATTTTTACGATTGAAGAATTGGTCTACTCTGTATTAGAGGTACACAAATCATCTCCGACCCCACAAGTGCAGTGGTAAGTCGTGATTAAAGGCGACCACTATATGCAGGCTGAGCGGCGACCATCTCTAGTACTTAGAAACATAGAAATGTAAACTTTTTTCGATTCTGCGTGACGCCTTGGTGAAATGGAAGCAGTCAGGGAGCTGACCAAATGGCTTAGCAGATTAGTACCAGCTTTTTCCAAGCATGACCTAATCTTCTTGACATACGAGTTTAATCCTTATCAAGGTGACACAACAGTTTGGTTTAGGGACTTTAGACATATTGACTACAGACAACTTCAGGACAACTTAGATCTCTGTGATTGGAACTCAATATATTATTTTACAGACGTCAATTCTCAGTTAAATGAACTCTCCCGTTATATCAACATTTTATATCAACAATTTGTACCACTTAAACGCAAAGTTTACAATGAGAGACATAAACCCTGGTTTTCACGCGATATTGCGAAAAAAATTACAGAGCGTGACACAGCTTATAAAAAGTGGAAGAGGTACAAGACTTCTGATCACTATCTGCGCTTCAAAGTGCTTAGAAGTCTTGTAAATAATTTGATCCATACTGCAAAGCGTACTCACTACACGAACAAATTTTAAAGTGCAATATCCACCAAACAGAAATGGAGTGAATTAAAGAAACTGGGAATTGGTAAGACGAAATCGTTTAATAATGTCACTACTGATTTAAATGACCTGAACAAAAAATTTATGCAATCGAACGTACCTGACATCCTGACTAACCCATATCACGATATTGTAGTAGATAATAATTGTAATAGTAGCTTTAGTTTTATGTGTGTAAGCCCATGTGATGTTCTCGAATGTGTCCTTAAGATTAAGTCGAACGCAGTTGGTCTAGATGATATGCACCCAAAGTTCCTCAATCTTATCTTGCCAAAAATCATAAACCATGTGACTCATATTTGCAACACCGCGTTTACCACGTCGACTTTCCCTGAAAATTGGAAAAGAGCCAAAATAATACCTGTTCCAAAGGCTAATAATGATTACAGGCCAATATCCATTCTGCCCTTCTTATCTAAAGTTCTTGAGCATTTAATGTCTCAACAGATAAACAAGTTTTTGACCCTTAACCCAGTGTTAAGCAACATCCAATCTGGCTTCCGGAAGCACAGAAGCTGCATCACAGCAATTTTAAATGTGACTGAAGACATACGAAGGCAACTCGATAATGGCTATGTGACATTTCTCACGTTACTGGATTTTAGTAAGGCTTTCGACACAGTACAACACGACATTTTATGCACAAAGTTAAGCAAGTTCTTTAATTTTAATGACACTGCCATCAAATTAGTCTCGTCGTACCTGTGTGGAAGAATACAGGCAGTTTTCACCCTCGAAGAAATGTCTTCATTTTTGCCTGTCAAATGTGGCGTTCCTCAGGGCTCAATTCTTGGTCCTCTTCTGTTTTCGATGTATATAAACGATCTTCCTGTCTCATTGTCAAACTGTAATGTGCATATGTATGCTGATTATGTCCAATTGTATGCTAGTTGTCCGTTGGGAAGTATAAATGAGTGTGTTAATTTATGTAACAGTGAACTGTCCAATGTCAGTAAATGGGCTCTGTGTAATGAACTTTCTCTTAATCCGACTAAATGTAAGTGTATCGTCATTTATAAAAAACCGCTGAGCACTGAATCACTTCCAAATTTAAACCTTAATGGTACTCCGATCCAATATGTAGAGCAATTGGTCAATCTTGGCATCACAATTAATAAGACCCTCTCCTGGACTGACCACGTAATTAAAGCCACCGGAAAAACATATGGGCTAATTAGGCAGCTTTCACTGACTCAGCCGTTTTTACCAACTGAAATTAGACTCTCATTAGCTAAAACGTACCTGTCACCTTCGCTATGTTATGGCATAGAAATATTTGGAAATTGCGATCTTGCCTCTCAGCGCAAACTTACAATAACATTTAATAATATCGCCAGATTTGTATACAATGTTTGAAGAAGAGAGCATATATCTAGCTTAGCCAAACAAATTTATCAGTTAAATTTTAAATCATGGACAGATTTTAGAAATCTACTACTTCTGCACAAAATTATAATCACAAAGGAACCAAGCTATTTATTTGACAAATTGTGTTTCAGCTTATCGACTAGAACTAAAAATATTAATAACATCCGCCATATACTATCTTGCTCAGAACGTCACTTTTTCGTACACACTGTTCGTCTGTGGAACCAATTACCACCCCAATTAAAGGTAGTTAGTAGCGCAGTGCAATTTAGGGATAAGCTCAGGCAGTTTTTAATGCTAAACAACTAATTTAACAATATAAAAATAATAATAATTCAATCATTCAAATATTCAGACAATGTAACTTTAGTCTTAAGTAGGTTAATACTTTTGTCAATTATTAAGTTTTCTGCAGTGACTAGTGCATTAATATATATAAGGTTACCCTTGTCGCACTAGGAAATAAGGATAATAATAATAATAATAATAATAATTGGGACTGTCGGCAAATGGCAACGAAGCCAACTTGGCGACACGGCTTAATGAGCTGCCAATAGAGGTCAGAGGCAAAAGTGCATGCGTCGAAGGAGAAAATGAATTTCACAATAATGCGAAAAGAACCAACAAATTGCTGCATCAAGAAATGGATGATGGCGCCAGTGTGGTTGTTGTTGCTGGTCCGGACGAGGGCAAAATCGAGAATGAAAAACTAAAGCAAGCGAAAAAGGAGAGAGCCAAGCGAGAACAGTGCGTTTTCCAGCAGCCAATAGCAAGACCAGTAACATGTTGCTAAGCACCATGAATGAAATGCTGCCGTCTTTCAGCGGCAAGAGTGATATAAACATTTGGATCACCCATGTTGGGGCTATTGTTAGTATACACAAACAAATGTCGAAATTGAAGGAGGAAGCTCAAGCATGGATACAATTAAACGAGATGTGCCTCACTGTACCTGTCAACGAGCTGCTGGACCGAATGACTCAAACATTTTGCGCTAAGGAGAGCAAAATGTTGTTAAGCCGAATATTTAAAGAACACAAATAGCAGGTGGCTGAAGATTTTGCGTCTTACTATACAGACAAGATGATGTTGGCCTCGCGGTGTCGAGTTGATCAAGAGTAGTTGATCGACACCGTTATCAAGGGCATACCTGATGAGCAGCTACGCAGGCATGCACATATGCATTGCTTCACGCATGCATCAGCCCTTCTTCAGGCTTTTGAGAAGATAAGGTTGAGCAAGACATCTTATCTAAGTCGGGCACAAAAGGGTGCCAACCAGAAGCCAGATGCCAATGCCAGCAATCGCTGCTTCAACTGTAATGCAGTGGGCCATTTTGCTGCATAATGTCGCAGGCCAAAACGGACAATTGGAAGTTTGGAGCACCGTGTGGCCCATTGCAATGAGAACCAGAACAAGGATAGATACGTAAGGTATTTCAATATATATTTTATATAATAACCGAATGTTGCTCCTAGAAAGCCTCATCGACTCTGGGAGTCCAATTTGTTTCATTAAATGGTCAAGCTTTGAAAAATGTAATGTTAAATGAAAACAGATTGAAAAAGTTAACTATTTTGGTTTAAGCAAAATCAAATAAGCTTTCTTCTTGAAGGTAGTGAGTTTTATAGTACAGTACTGGGTAGAGATTTTATGAACAAATGTGAATTTAAAATTTGTAAGTGAAGACCTGGATGAAAAATTAATTGCAAATAAAAGGTGCGAAAATAATGAATCTGCAAAAGACCTAAAGACGATATTATTTTCGGTAGCCTACTATCCGTCATCAGCACTATTTTCCTTATATAAGAAAAGTGTGACTGCAATGCTTCGATGTGTAACAGTGCCAATCCTGTTCCCAAGTGAATGGCGTAGTTTGGTGTACTTTTGGGCAACTGAAAGATTTTCTTTACAATGTGACGCTGCAACTTCTCTGTTTCCTCATAGTAGGTATGTCCCCAGATTTACGACGCATACAGTATTATTGAGCGCACAGTGGTCTTAAAAAGCTTGTATAGAGAAAGCAGTTTCACGAGCTATTTAGAGCGATTCTTGAGTCCGATAATTTGTGATGCAGGTAACTGGTGTAATTTAAATTTTGCGTTCACGTAACTCCGAGGTATTCAAATTCTTTTACGACCTCCAGGTGTTCTCCATTTAAATGCCAACTCTGGTTGCTTGCTGCTCGTCCTCGTCCATCACGGAGTACCAGCACTTAAGTCTTTTCGATATTTACGAGTAGGTTTCAACGTTGGCAGTAAGAATAGAGCGAGTCTCCTGCAATTTAAGGGGCGAGTCTGCCATTAACACCATGTCATCAGCGTACATTGAGACTTTCATCGTATGATTGGCAAAGGTCATATGGGAGAACAATCGCAATATCGTTAATATATAAAGAAAATAGCAATGGGCTGAATATACATCCTTGTTTAACCCCTGTGTTGTTACTAAGCCAGTCTGAGAGCTGTTCTCCATTCCACAAGGTAGCTATGTTGTTTGTATACAGATTGCAAATCAAGCAAATTATTTTGATGAGACTCATAACCGGCTGAGCTTAAGTAGTAAGTATGTTCTGTTTACTGTATCAAAAGCGGATTTGGAGTCTATAAAGCACAGGTACATCCTGTGAGAACACGCTATCCACAGTTGAATTTCTAAAGCTGGATTGACATTCGGTTATTAAATTGTTCTCATTTACCCATGTGGTAAGCCGCTTTAAAATATTTATATATAAGGTTGTCATCAAACCGTTATAAACCATTTGAAGAAGCTTGGATTGAAAAAGAAGCTGGATGTATGGGTGCCACACGACTTGACGCAAAAAAACATTTTGGCCCGTATGGATGCATGCGAATCGCTTCTGAATCGCAACAAAATCGACCCGTTTTTGAAGAGGATGGTGACTGGCGATAAAAAGTGGGTCACTTACGACAACGTGAAGCGCAAACGGTCGTGGTCGAAAAGCGGTGAAGCTGCCCAGACGGTGGCCAAGCCTGGATTGACGGCCAGGAAGGTTCTTCTGTGTGTTTGGTGGGATTGGCAGGGAATCATCCACTATGAGCTGTTCCCCTATGGCCAAACGCTCAATTCGGACCTGTACTGCCAACAACTGGACCGCTTGAATGCAGCACTCATGCAGAAGAGGCCACCTTTGATCAACAGAGGCCGAATTGTCTCCCATCAGGACAACGCCAGGCCACACACATCTTTGGTGACGCGCCAGAAGCTCCGGGAGCTCGGATGGGAGGTTCTTTTTCATCCACCGTATAGTCCGGATCTCGCACCAAGTGATTACCACCTATTTCTGTCCATGGCGAACGAGCTTGGTAGTCGGCAGTTGGCCACAAGAGAGTCCTGTGAAAATTGGCTCTCCGAGTTTTTTGACAATAGGGAAGCGAGCTTCTATAAGAGGTCATTATGAAGTTGGCATCTCTTTGGGAACTCGTCATCGAACAAAACGGCGCATATTTGACTTAAATCGACTTAATCGGTCATACAAAAAAGATGGGACGAAATTGAACAACACACTGTGATACCTAAAAAACTATTTATGGACACTTTGACTTTCTGCATAACGGAGAACAGATATTTTCGATACGAAGATAAGACATATGTGCAATTAAAAGGACTACCCATGGGATCGACTGCATCGCCAATAATCGCGGACATAATCATGGAAGAAATTTTGGACAAAGTGAACAACAGCAGACTACTAACGAAATATGTTGATGACATTTTTGCAGTAGTTAAGGAGGATGAAATAGAGAAGACACTGGAAATTCTAAACACATATCACAAGGTCATAAAGTTTACATTCGAATTGGAAATGGACAAGAAACTTCCGTTCCTGGACTCAATGGTTGTTAGGGTAAACAATAAGTTAAAATTAAATTGGTACCAGAAACCTGTGGCATCGAGTAGGATGATCAGCTACCTTTGAAAACATCCACGAAATATGAAAATTAACTCTGCCAGAAATTTTATTAAAAGGGTCTTAGATACGAGTGATCCGATTTTCCACCCAACCAATAAGAGACACATTTTCCGCATTCTAAAAAAACAATGATTTTCCGAGCACCACTATTTCATCACTTATAAAATCACATGAAAGGCCAAGGACAAACAAAGAAGAAAATTTCCCAAAAATATACAAATCAGTGGCATATATTCCAAAATTTTCGGACAGACTGGCACGCTCAAATTGTTACAACAAGGACCAGGTAGCCATAGCACACAAGCCCATCTACACCTCAAAAAGATTTTTTACGAACACAAAAAGCAAAATAGAACTATTAGACACGAACAACGTAGTATACAAGATACCATGTGCTGGAGACGGGACCAATGCGACAAAGTATATGTTGGCACGACAAAATCTAAACTGAAGACAAGACTATCGGGACACAAATCTGACATAAAAAGACGAAATGAAACCACAATACAAAAAACAGCGCTCGCGGCCCACTGTGCGGAGAGCGAACATTCTCCAGACTTCGCAGCAGTGAGCATATTGGAAGGAGAGCAGCATTACAATAAACGGTTTACATTAGAAATGCTTCACATTATCAACACACCCACACATAGACACAGACAACTGCGCTCATTTGTATCGTCATCTGTTGGAGACAAACAAAACAAAAAATCAGTTTTAAACTCCACAGCTGACAGACGAGACGCTGTGTTTTTGTATGTAAAAAGTTCATGTACATATAGAAAAATGTTCAATCTGTAAAAATTTGTATTTCTTTTTGTATTATTGTTTTTGTATAGCCCTGAAGACGGATTCCGATGGAACCCGAAATATATCAGAAAATAAACCAAAATAGTGGCGTTTTACTTGGTTTTCAATAAACGCACTATATAAAAAATTACGACCTGGAGCCGGCTAAAAACCAAAAACCTATTTAATCATAACAAAAGGTCATTAAACCCAACAACAATTAAATCGCATTATTATAACCAATTTTATGAACAATTGAAAATTCAATAAAAATACCGCAAGATGATTTGGATATGATTTAAAACTTTGATACAAATTCGTGAATAACTAAAAAATTGATAGCAAAATTTTAGGGACTATATAAAGTGGCGAAACGATAGGTACATTTTAGAAGATGTGGACAGATTCCAACAATCGAGAATTCCTTACAAGGTTGTATGATTTCTTGATAAGCATCAATAGCTGATTCGATATAGCCATGTCCGTCTATCCGTACATATGTGCGTCTGTTTGTCTGAACGCTGATCTGATCTCAGAGGTGGTAATAGATAGAGGTTTGAGTTGTACGGGGCAAAAACTTCTTATCCTTGAAGTCAGATCAAGTTTATGTTTAGTTTTCAAAACGCCTCGCAGTGGCGAACACGCGAATTTGACGTTGCAAAATCGTTACTTTAGAACGGAAAGAGATATTTGAAAAATTTCAAGGGGACTATAATAGAGAGTTCCTGAAGCTTTAAAATGATCGGCTGCCAAAGCAATTCAAAACTAACCAAATGTTTCCAAAAAAATATCCGGATAGATGCTCGGTGCTAACTTCCATTGTGGCACCTTGAAGCTTGCTTTTCCAGGTGAGCGTTGAGCTCTCGTTGATCGACTTTGTTGGTCTGCCAAATGGTTGCCCTGAAGAAGTGCTGGCTATTTCATCATTATCTTCGAAACAACTAAATCCATCAAGCCAAGTCAAGTTTTTGAGTACACAGAGAAAAAAATTATGTAAAAAAAAAGATATTAAGTCGGTCGACTATAATACACTCTGTACCAACGAAATCATATATTCAGCATAGATTTTGATGCTGCTGTAGCAGCTGAAAGCAGCGCTGCAGTAGCAAACAGTCTTTTGATCATAGCTCAACAACCATTCATCCGAACTTTACCATCACTTCGGCGGATCGATAAGTTATCCTGATTACTAAATATGTCTAGAAGGTACTAACAATCTATTTTTAGGACTGTAGGAGATATGAGGTTTTTTCAAAATTGCGGGGGAGGAAGGGGACATGATCAAAATTGTAAAAAAAACGTAATCTACCGGCAGACATAAGAAGAATATTTCCCATACATGTCAAACCTCTATCTCTTACCATCTCTGAGATCTGTGAGCTCATACGGACAGACAGACGGACATGACTCGGCTGTTGATGCTGATCAAGAAATATATATATACTTTTTAGGTACCAAACCCATTATGTTTATATAGATTTTCTACATGCCACGTTTAGTTTGCTCATTTCTACATGCGGCATGTAGCTTTTATACAAAGAAAACAAAGAAAATGTCATTTAAATTCAGCTCTTATGACTACATTAGTTTCACAAGTTAGTGTTAGTTAGTGAAATCTTAAAACTTGTAGGAGATATTTAACTTTTTATACTCTGTACCGTAGGTACATAGGGTATTATAAGTTTGTGTAAAAGTAACAGGTAAAAGAAAGCATCTCCGACCCCATAAAGTATTTATATTCTCGATCAGCATCAACAGCCTAGTCGATATAGCCATATCCGTCTGTCTGTCCGTATGAACGCACAGATCTCAAAGATGGTGAGAGATAGAGGTTTGACGTGTGTGGGACAAAACCTTCTCATATCTGCGGGCAGATCAAGTTTATTTTCAATTTTGGCTACGCCCCCTCCCGCCCCCGCATTTCGGAAAAAACCTCATATCTCCCACAGTTAAAGATAGATGGTCCATACCTTCTAAACATATTTAGTACTTAGGATAACTTATCGATCCGCCAAAAGAATGGTAAAGATCGGATGAACGGTTGTCGAGTTATGATCAAAAGACGGTTTGCTGCTGCGGCGCAGTAGCAGCGCTGCTTTCAGCTGTTACTGCAGCATCAAAATTTCTGCTGAGCGTCTAATTTCGTTGGTACAGAGTATGTTACAGTCGGGCTTGACCGACTTTCTTTCTTGTTGATGCTGCTTTGGTTTTCAGGAAAAACGTGCTGCAAGGGTATACAAACTACGGCTAAGCCGAAGTTAGCTTTCCTCTTTTTTTTTTAAACCCTGTTCCCATTAAAAGGGAAAAGGGATCATGAAGTTGTGCGATTGTATGTAACCGGGAGAAGGAAACATTTCCGACCCCATAAAGTAAATGTATTCTTGATCAGCACAAACAGCCGGGTCGATATGGTCATGCCAATCTGCCAATCTGCCGTCCGGCCGTCTGTCCGTCCGTCTGTCTGTATGAACTCGTCAATTTCAGAGACTATAAGAGATAGAGCTACAATTTGTTTCATGAAGGTAGATGTATGCCGTAAGCAGATAAAGATTGTTTCAGATTTGAAAAATTCCCTCCGTCCCCCTTTTAACCCCAAAGACCCAGATCAGATCCTGGACCCAAAAAACCGTCAGACCCACAATTTTTTAGCTCCAGCCTAGTGGTTTAGTGTACATCAAGCAAGGCTCAATATTCATCTCTTCTGAAAAGTACAATCAGATCGGAAAAAAAACATCAAAGTAAACCACCACTAAAATTACAATATAATGTGGCCTACTTTCAAAATGACCCTTTAATAGGTGTTACAAAAACCGGTTACATTCAAATTAAAAAATTCAACAACAAATACATAAAAAGAAATGAACAGGGTATTTTGTAGTCGGGGCACTCGACTGCAGCGCTCTTGATTTTTGTTTGAAAAGTTGGCGCAACTTAATTGACAATTTTTGAATGTTTTATGCTTTTACAGGTATTTGCAGAATTTGTTCTGTGTCTTGTGACTATTTTCCATGTATTCAGCCTAAGGCCCACGTTGCTATGGCTTCCCAATTGGACACAATTTGCAATCTATATAAAACTGTTCAACCTGACTAATTGACTGACTGGTGACCGTCGCACAGCCTAAACCATAAGAAATAGGAAGCTGAATTTTTTACAGCTGTTTTGTCTTATGCTGAAAGTGCGTACTAAGGCGGGGTTTTGGAAAATTCAGTCGGGAAATGTGATAAATTCAAAGAAAACTGTTGTATGCAACTTTTTTGATTTTCATCTGATCAGGCTCAAATACCATACCAGACTTCCGGAAAATTCACCCCCCAGGGCGAATGGGCGGAAAACTGTTGTATGCAACTGTTTTGTTTTTCATCCAATCAGGTAAAAACTCAATTTCAAAGATCTTAATGAAAATTCAACAATAGCTGCTTACCATTTTTCGGAATTTGGGTAAAGAATGGGTGGTCAAGGACGTATGGTGGAAAGTTTAGTACCCAGCGACTAGCTCCAAATTCATTTTCGAAACTACTCGCAAATAAATCTTCAAATTTTGGAAAACCTATACCTAATGTCGGAAAATGGCCGGAAGCTGCTAAATGTAGCTTTTCAATTTAAAAAAAAATCATTTTGTTTTCCTTTTGATCATTTTCTAAGCTCTATTTGGAAATTCCAAAAAAAATTATGCTCACTTTTGTTGGTGGGTTGGAGCCATTTTTAACTTTCTCTTGATTAAATTCAAATTAATTTTCAAATTTACACATACAAAAATATGGAATTTGTGAATATATATTTTAAATATTGGAAAAATCTAATTCATTAGTCGGAAAATGTGCGTAAGAATGTTGTGTGAAACTTTTTAGTTGTCAATCCGAACAGGTTTAAACTCATTTGTAAAGATCTATAAATAAATTCCACAATGACTGTATGCCATTCTTCCAAAAAAAATTCACCAAACTGGGTGGGTAATGGGTGGTCAAGGTTGTATGGGCGAATAATCAGCTTCAAGAGATTAGCTCCAAACTACTTTTCAAATTTACACTTAAATAAATACGGAATAGATACCTCTCCAATTTTTGAAAACCTACTAACTAAGTCTGCTGCTGAATGAAAGTGTTCAGTATTTCATACGATCAATCTCAAACTCATTTTCAAGATCTATATGAAAATTCATCAATGACAGCTTACTATTCCTCCGGAAAATTCAGTTTCAGAAAATTGGTGGTCAAGATTGTAGAAAAGGGTTGATCCCAGCGATTAGCTTCAAACTAATCTTCGGAGTTACATACAAAAAAACGGAATACGTGAATTTACAATTTTGCAAATCTTCCCACAAAGTTCAAAAATGGGCGGAAAATTGTTGTATCAGCTTGATTTTTATGGTTTTGGAAAAGCTTTTATGTCTTTTCCGATCGAATTCAAAATAATATCTAAAGCTCCATATGGGTTTCCATAAATATAGCTTTAACTTTTTTTGGGTGTAAATTGGTGGGGTTATTTGTCACAAACAAAATTATGGATAAAAGAGTACAGAGTTTAAAAACCAGAGAAGAACAGAAAGCTAAGAGCGAACGCAAGGAGCCAAGCACAGAGAGCACAAGTCGAAGAGAACCAATTTTTAAATGTGTGGATCAGGAGCTTGAGGATATGCCTATGATGGCATGCATCTATTGGAGATACTACTTTAAAAAAACGTACCAACTCCTCCACCTCTGCGGTGGTGTGGAAATGAGGACTCTTATCTTAAAAATGTAAAAAAAAAGCTAACGCAACCGAATGCGAGCGAAGCCGCGGGTATAAGTTAGTTGTGTATACATTTTTTCAAATAATAATAATAATAATTTTCAATGTATTAAATTAATTTTGATATAGAGAAAACACATTTCCAGTTAGTTCGCACACACAGTTCATTTTACGGTCTAAACATCCGACCCCTTAATGTGTATATATTTTTAATTAAATTAGTAACATGAAGCATTCTCGAGAAAAGATTTTGATGTATGTTTGTATTGTACACAGTTAATAAAATTCAGAGAAGATCGATTGTATTCATATTTTTTATTCACAACTGCATTTGTGCAACCTGAATTACACAAAGAAGCAAAATCATATATAAAGATTCATGTGTGTGTACAGCCGGTTTCTGTGTGATCGTTGATCATCTGTAACCAGTAACCAAATTGTTCTGCCGACTGTGCCATTATTACACAAGCAAAACGTGTCTTTTCAACTCACCTTTTCCGTGGTGTCTCTACTCGCTACGTATTTGGTATGCAAATATATGTATGCACACATAACCTTTACGTAACATTACAGACATACAGCAACCACTTACACAAATACATGTGATGTTTAGGTTATCTATTCTTCTTGCTGTGTCGCTAGAGTGAACCCCCGCGAATTACTACCTGATCGCGGCAGTCTTTTATTTAATTTTTATACCCGTTACTCGAAGAGTAAAATTAGAGGAAAGTTAACTTCGACTCGGCTGAACTTTGTATACAATTGGAGCACGTTTTCTAACTAATTTGAAGGACATATCCACTGAAAACAAACAAGTTTTTCCCAATATGACTACTTTTCAGACTCTACTTTTGTATGACAGCTATATTATATAGATGACCGATTTTGACCAAATTTTGCCGAATTATGGAGAAGCATTAAAAACTAGTAAATACGGAGTTTGGAGACGATTGCATTAAAAACAAAATAAATGTTTTTCTCACTAAAACTAGTTTTTCGACGGATCGCTCCTAAGGCAGCTATATGTTATAGTCATCAGATCCGGCCGGTTCCGACAAATGTGCAGCTTATATGTACCAGAAGACTTCGTGCAAAATTTGGGGGCGATAGCTTTAAAACTTACGGAGGAGATAGCATAGAAACAGACGGATAGACATGGCTATATCGACTCAGCTCGTCGTGCTGATCAAGAATATATATGCTTTATATGGTCGGAAATGCCTCCTTCTATGCGTCAATATACTCTCTGCAAGGGTATAACCAGAAAGAAAGTTGGGCAAGCCCTATTTAAGCATACTCTGTATCAAAGTTATACGCTCAGCTTAAATTTTGATGCTGCGGTTGGAGCTGAAAGCAGCGCTGCTTCTGCGCTGCAGCAGCAAGCAGTCTTTTGATCATAGCTCGACAACGGTTCATCCGATCTTCACCATAATTTTGGCGGATCGATAAGTAATCCTGATTAGGTACTAGAAGGTACTAACCATCTATTTTTAAGACTGTGGGAGATATGACTTTTTTCCAAATTACGGGTTCTTGATCTGCCTGCAGGTATAAAACCTCGTCAAACCTCTATCTCTGAGATCTGTCCGTTCTTTCGGACAGGCTGACGGGCATGGCTATATCGACTCGGCTGTTTATGCTGATCAAGAATGTATACTTTATGGGGTCGGAGATGCTTCCTTCTGCCTGTTACATACATTTGCACGACTTTAGAATACCCTTGCAGAGGGTATATTGAAATTGTCCAGATGTTTGTAACGCGTAGAAGAAAACATTTCTGACCACATAAAGTATATGTATTCTTGATCAGCATGACGAGCTGAGTTGATATAGCCATGTCCGTCCGTCCGACTGTTTCTATGCTTCCTTCTCCGTCAGTTTTAAAGCTATCGCCACCAAACTTTGCACGAAGTCATCTGGTACAAGTACGCTGCACATTTGTCGGAACCGGCCGGATCGAATGACTATAACATATAGCTGCCATAGGAACGATCAGTCGAAAAACTAGTTCTAGTGAGAAAAACTTTTTTGTTTTTTATGGAATCGTCTCCAAACTCCGTATTTATATGCTTCTCCATGATTCTACCAAATTTGGTCGAAATCGGACATCTATATGGTATAACTGTCATACAATAGAAGAGTCAGGAAAATAGTTTAATTGAAAAAAACTTGTTGGTTTTTAGTGGATATATCCTTCTAATAAGTTAAAAAACGTGCTGCAAGGGTATACAAACCTCGGCCAAGCCGAAGTTAACTTTCCTCTAATTTTTTTTATTAAGTTTCTAAACTTTCTGAATCTTGAAACTACTTTTCAAAACTACACAAAAGTAATATCGGAATAAGTAGGTGTCAAATTTTGGAGAGTCGACTCCTTAAGTCGGAAAAATGTCGGAAAACTGCTGAATAAAATTATTCAGTTTACGATAATATTATTATTATTATGAAGAAATTATCGCGATATTGCAAATTACGCGTAGCTTAAAACTAAGCCATAGCGACTAAGGCCTTAAGCTTAATGCGAAAATTTTTAAACTAAATGAAGTTTTATACCCTGTTCCCATTGAAAATGGGAAAAGGGGGATCATGAAGTTGTGCGATGAAGGTAGATGCATGCCGTACGCATATCAAGTTTGTTTCAGATTTGGAAAATTCCCCCTCTTACCACCAAAATACTGTCACAACCTAGACCTAAAAAACAGTCAGATCCACAATTTTCAAGTTAGTGTTAGTTTTCAAGTTTCGTTGTTTAGTATACATCAAGCTAGGCCCAAAATCTTTCTATTCTGAAAAGTACAATCTGATCGGACAAAAAACACCTGAGTTATAAGCGAAACAATTGAGCTTGACGTTAGTTAGGTCTAAAGCCGCTGAAATTACTAAATAATGTTGCCTTCTTCCAGGATGAGCCTTTAATATCAGTTACAAAAACCGGCCACATTCAAATTCAAAAACAAATAAATGAAAACAAATGAACAGGGTATTTTGTAGACGGGGCACTCGACTGCAGCGCCCTTACTTGTTTTTAATAGATCATAGGGGAGGTTTCTGATTTAAGGGCGAGGTGTAGAGAGATGTTGTTGTTAGTGTTATTTAGCCAGTGGGGGTTTTGCATGTTATGGGTGATATTTCGAGTCTTAGTTTTCTACATTGTTCAATTGTGTCATGAAGTGAGAATGAAAGATTTGGAGTTCTTTTGGATTTTTGCTATTTTTTAGTAGATTTTTTCTAAGCGAGAGTGTTTCGGATTCATTATAATTTTAAAATTTTTTTGTGTGGCGTATGCTGTTCTGTGTTCTATTGGTAATATATTTGCTTCATAATGCAGGTTATGGGTTGGTGTGGTACGGTAGTCGAGTCTTATTGCATTTGTGGGCTTAAGGTATTCATTTGTTGTCGTTATTTCGATTGCGATAGGCGATCATCTCAATATACAAGAGCAAGAGTATGTATGCATGTGTTAGAGTGAGCGCAGCTGTTAGCACCAGAGCGATCATCTCAATATACAAGAGCAAGAGTATGTATGTATGTGTTAGAGTGAGCGCAGCTGTTAGCACCAGAGCGCCCTCTAGGCGTTGCAATTTGCAATCGCGGGCGGTAGATCTTAACAAGAGGGGAGGATAGATTAAAAATCGAAGTTGGAGAGAGGCAAAGGCCTCTCAGCACTGATCTAGGTCAGGGACAAGTGGGAAACAGCCTACCTAGCGACCGCTTATTTGTGACAAGGGCACAGAGATTTTTTAAGGGCTGGCTGAGAAGGCACCGAATAAATTTGTGTTGTGAAAATAGTAGAAAACGCGAGATTGGTGTTAGTGTTTTGTGTTTGTTGTTTTTAACTAAAATACGGATATGTTTCAGCGCGGACCGGGGCCTGCAAATAGGTCCGGCCACGGATTTTTTGAGCCCTGGTGCGGAGGCCCAAATCCCCAGCCTGAGCTTTAAGTTTCTAGAATGGGTGCCAGAAACAAGGCAAGGAAAACTTTTGCCCAGAAGCCAGGGTTTGACGCCAGGAACAGCACTTCTTCAACAAAATTAGACCACTTCCGTGTGTGGGTTTTTTTTTTTAAAGAAAACTTTAAGGAGGACACGGATCAGTCTGGTTGGTTGCTATTGGGGAATCCGCCGCCCTGTATATGTCGCCCTGCAATAGCAAAATAAGTTTGAGTTTGTTCCGAATTCGAGGTAGTTAGTCCACCGTACATCTCTTACTCAGAGGCGAAGTCGCCTAGATTGGGTATTGCAAATACACAGGGAAGTTGGCCTAACTTGCTGGTGCATACGTCAATATTCATCATTCTTATGTATGCACAGGATATAATCAATATCATTTGGATACGGGTGGAACCGTGGCGAACCATGACATCCGTGTACAGATGTGCTCCTTGGTCAGACATGATACCAAAAACAAAACTTAAAATACTAATATAAATTTAAAACTAGACTCATCAATCCCTTTACGTTCAAATTAAAAAACCCATACATATTCCCATTTTAATACATTAATTTTATATAAGAATACATACTTATATATATTATATATGTATACTAGCTGAATACCCGGCGTCGCCCGGGTCCTTTGCATTGTGAGAAAATGAAAGTTTTTACTGTAACTTTGCTAATTTCGCGGCTTTTTTGACAGTTTGGTATAAACCTCCTATTAACCAGTCTACAATTGCCGTTTATGAAATCTTCATAATAATATAAGCTCAAATGAAAAATATCAAAATTCAGCCGTTCAATCTGCATCGTCCATTTACCCACGGCTGGATTTTAATCTAAGCTTTAAGCGCTTTCATAGATACCTTAGAAATTTTCGCTTGCAAGCGTCCAACCATTCCGTAAAATTTCATCGCAATCGGATGATCGGTTGAATTTTGCAAATTTCGTGGTTTTTGGACCATTTTCCGCCCACTTCTTCAACTTAGAGGCCTTCCCGGGCAAGCAAAAAGCCCTCTCCAAAGTTTCTTCGCAATCGAATGAACGGTTTAATTTAAATTTTCGCGGTTTTTGGACCAAGTCACAGACATGAGACATAGCCTATGACAATTTCCTGATCGACATGAACATACTGTGAAAAATTTGTGAAGATCTGTTCAGCGGCTTAGACGCCCATAAGGAACAAATATACAAACATACTTTAAATTTTATTTATATGTATTGATATGTATATGTACAGATTGATAAAGAACAAAAATAGCTAATCAAGGTGCTCTGTGTAAATGCTGAGCGAGCCCAGGTATCCTATTCTAAATGCTTATGTCTTACTGTAGTGGTGCATTGATCCGTCCCACTAGAGCTCTATGCCAAAATCCATTTTTGACATTAGATGGATTTTACAATGTATATAATTGTATCTGTGTTACAGATAAATTTGTTGTTTGATAAGCATTTGATTACGTTGAGTCTTTTAGAGAGTTGTACAGTGAGATTATCAATGTGTATGTTCCATTTGAAGTTTTTAGCTATTGTAATTCCTAGAGCTTTAAGAGAGTCTACGTTTTTGTAGGGTGAAGCTGTTAGACTGTATTGTAAAGTTGCAATTTCTCTCTCAGCAGACGTGCAGTAGTACTTACTTACTTGGTTTTTTGTTAAATTTGTAAACTATGGTGTTGGATGGATTTTTTGTGTTTGGCTAACACTTTGTTGTCTTTATTGAAATCTATTGCATAAAGTTTGACTAATAACGGGGAACCTTGCGGAATACCGATTTCTAAGGGTAGGGATTTTGAATAGGCATTGTTTGCAAGGTCTGATATTTTTCTGTTAATGAGAAAGTTAAAGATGTAGTTAGCTATATTTGGTCCTATTTTCTAGTCAGCGAGTTCATCTGTGATGGTGTGTTTGTCTTCTCTGTCGAAGGCCTTGGCGAAGTACAATAAGATGATGGAGATGTGGGTTTTTGTTGATAGGGAAGATGTGGTTTTATAGTCAAACATGGGTAGACTATCTGACACCGATTTCCCCTTCCTAAATCCCATTTGACGACTATCCAGTAACTTGCCATTTGTAGAAAGCCACCATAGTCGTTTTGATATTATTTTGTCTAGCACTTTCGCGATACAGGGGGCGAGAGATATGGTACGGTAAGAGTTGGTGGATGTCTTGTCCATATTTGGTTTAGGTATGGGTTTCACACTGCCTATTTTAAATTGCTGGGGAGTTTCGGTGGTGAGGATGCAGTTAAAATGGTTAAGAAGTCTTTGAGGAAGGCTTGGAGATAAGTATTTTAGCATCGGGTAGCTAATACGGCCTCGACCTGGGTCTTCCCTTTTAGCTGGCTAGTAGCTCGATCATGCTGATGTTTTTTTTCGAGATTTTGTGCTAATGGAGATGGTCGGAATAAAATAATGGGGCTTGAGCGTGATTTGTGTTGAATACAGATTGGGTGGAAATTGCTGTCGAGTGACGAGTTTGACCAATATGTACAAAGTGTGTTGGCAATTTCATATTTGTTGAGTATGTTTTGTGTGGAATCATTGGGGTTGGTTAGGCGGGTAGAGTTTTGACCTTTTTTTGAAAACGGTATATTTGGGATTATTTCAGCAGTGAAGGTTTGAATTTAGCTTCGATTCGTTCTTTTTATCTCGCGATTAAGTCTGGCGTTAGATTTCTTTTAGATGAGAGTGCAAGTTACTATTGCTATTTAAGTTAAGCCATGCTTTGCCATGCAACGTTTTTCTTCATTTTGGGTTGATGGCATTGGGCAATGGTTCCGTTTGCTGCTTGTATAATCGTTTTAGTTATGATAGCTGTTTCTTTATTTACATTCGCGCTGTGAGGTCTTTCGGTGGATAGTTTTTCAGTAAGCTCTTGAAATAGGGGCCAGTTAGCTTTGTTCAAGTTAAATCTTGGTCTTGTAATGGATGTGTTGAAATTTTGTTTTTTATTGGATAGTGATCACTACCTGAGAGCGACCTATCTGTTGTGAAGGAATTTAGTAATTCAAGAAACCATTTGAAATTTGAATTTGAATTGTAAACGTACAGAACTTTTGACGCCTTGTGGCAACCCTTTAATTTGTATATCGACATGTTTTGATACAAGTGCCCTGAAGTCGATAGGTTTGATCATTCGAAGAGAAAAGAATGAAGAGGGCTGAGCGCGACGAAGCGTTAGTTAAAAAGAATATATTTAATTTGTGAGATGTAAAACTTATTGGAATTGTTTTTTAAGAGATAAAACATCCTTTTCCACCACACTGTACACCATTCACTTACACCTAAATATATTCGCATTTAATACTTAAGTGGAGAGAGCGTCGGTTTGAGGTGTGCGTTTTGGCGGCTGGTGGCGTTTTTCTTAAAAAGTTCTCCCGGATCGAATCGATCGATCGATTTAATCTCGCTTCACCTTGGCGTTCCCCGAATGGAAAGGATCAAGACTTGCAACAGGCTGGTGCAAGGAAGCAAACGGAGGAACGAATTTGCATTTACTCTGGAGTGACGACGGGTCGACGCGGATGTACATGCTTGTGTGTGTATTGGCTATTGCGCAGTGACGCCGATTTCGCGAAGTTGTGAAATTGCTCTGGAAGAATCTGCTAAGTGCCTTTGGTTTTGGTTTTATTGTTTTGGTTCTCTGTACGATGAGCAGGCGAAAGACTAGAGCGTCAAACAAGCCAAATGAACTGGCGGAAAATAAAAATGATCAGAGTGCCGACTTTATACGAGGTGTAGCACAGGTACGGAACTCCAGTACAGGTAGCCGACCTACTAGAGCGGAACCTGCGGGTGCAGGTTTAATAGGCATGATGCAACTTATGGAGCAGCATCAACAGGCCAACAGATTTCAAACGCAGGCTTTTCAGATGGAAATCTTGCGCATGAACGAAATCCAGATGCAAAAGACGCTAGCTTCGAGGCCAATCAATAAAAATCGTGTGAGTGAAAATGAAATCCCTGCGGACTCATCGAATATTACTGACGAACAAGCCACTGGGCATTCCGATATTACTCCGCAGCACGATTCAGGCGCAAAGCTTTATGATTTGCCTGAGTTCGATGGAACCCCTGAATCTTGGCCGATGTTCAAAGAAACCTTTGCTATGACGACGAGAGAATATTGCTACAGTGAATGACAGAATTTGATACGACTACAGAAGGCAATCAAAGGCAAGGCACTTAAGGAAAATTTTGGTAGGCCTGAAATTCTAATCAGAAGTCAAATCTCTCGTGCACGAAAATCACCTCCAATAAAAGAAGGAATGTTAATGGAACTGTTGGATTATAGAAATAAAGTTCAGAATTTGACCTCCTTTCTAGAAGCAGCTGAGGGCGAAAGATACTTAGAAAATCCGACGATGATGGAAGAGCTGGTTTCGAAACTACCAGTACAACAACGTTTGGAGTGGGCACGTTATCGTCGGACTTGTAAGGGTTGCGAAAACATTAAAGACTTTACCAAATGGCTTAAAACTATAGCAGAGGACATCCATGCTGCTGGCCTAGTGGATGAAGTCGAGGCAGGAAAGCCAAGAAACCAGAAATCTAGGTTCTTTCATGCAAACGAAGTTGAGATCAAAGTAAAAAGCAGTGCTGTCTGTAAGGGTCAACACAATTTGGAGAAATGTGTCAAGTTTGTAAAACTTAACATCGATTTAAAATGGAAGGCAGTACGAGAAAATAAACTTTGTTTTAACTTTTGAAGAGCTGGTCACCGAGTACAAGCGTGTAAGTTTCTACACAAATGTGAGACGCAAGGGTGCGTTAAGAAAATTAACACGTTACTGCACAAGCCCTCCGTGGTATCTACAGTTGACAACAATCAGGGATTTACAGGAACTGCTTCGCAGGTTCAAACTGACTACAGTATTTTTCAAAATCTTTCCAGTAAATTTACATGCATATGGGAAAATCGTTCCCTGTTATGCGTTTTTAGATGACGGATCCGCAGTTTCGTTGATGAACGAAAGACTGGCGGAGGAGCTGGGCTTGAGAGGCCCCAAAGAGAACCTTACACTACAGTGGTTCGGAAACAGAAGAGTATCCTAGTCGACAAGCCGCTTTGATATTGCCAGGTGGCCAAAATGGAACAATCCATACGTTGAAAGGAGAACCTTCAGTTGCCGAAGCAATCTGTTAATGTGTCTGAATTGTGCTCAAGATATCGACATTTGAAAACGATTCCAGTACACAGCTATGTCAATGCAGTGCCCGAGATCCTGATTGGTTTGGACAACGCACATCTAGGAGTGCCAGAATCAGCACGCTCGGTATATGATGGCCCGATTGTTGCTGACACCAAACTTGGCTGGGTGTGTTATGGCAAATGCAAGGCCAGAGATAAGAATGAATATAATGGAGTTTTCTTAATAATCCATGAAAAGGATTTAATCATTGATAGACTAATCAAAGATTTTATTGTAGATTCAGAAATGGGCGCACGAATGGTTAAAGTGGATCACATAGGGAAGGAATTAGAACGTTCGAACAAACTACTACAAAAGACAACGAACCGTGTTGGAAACCGGTATGAAACTGGATTGCTTTGGAGATGTGATGACATCCTTTTACCAGATAGCAAGGAAATGGCGGTTAGAAGACAATTACCCCTGGAGCGGACATGTCCGTCTGTCCGTCCGTCCGTCTGTCCGTCTGTCCGTCCGTCCGTCCGTCTGTCCGTCCGTCTGTCTGTATGAACGTTATAGATTCTTGACCAAGAAACGTTTCACTATGTATCGGATATTTATACCCTGTTCCCATTAAAAATTGAAGTTGTGCGAATATATGTAACAGGGAGAAGGAAACATTTCCGACCCCATAAAGTATATATATTCTTGATCAGCATGAACAGCCTAGTCGATATAGCCATGTCTGTCCGTCCGTCTGTCTGTCTGTATGAACGCGTCGATCTCAGAGACTATAAAAGATAGAGCCACAAATTTTTGCATGAAGGTAGACTTATGCTGTACGCAGATCAAGTTTGTTTCAGATTTGGATTCAGATTTCCCCCCATTTATCCCCAAAATACCAAGACCTCCTCTAGCCATCCTGGACCAAAAAAACAGTCAAATCCACAATTTTTAAGTTAGAGCCTCGTTAGTATACATCAAGATAGGCCCAATATCTATCTATTCTGAAAAGTACAATCAGATCGGACAAAGAAACACCGGAGTTATAAGCGAAACAGTTGAGCTGATAAGAGCACCCCTCAGTTGTTGGTCAGGACTAGAAAAAAGTGTTGCCTACATTTGGGATGATAATTTTGTTACATTCATTTTCAAAAATGAAACAAATGAACAGGGTATTTTGTGGTCGGGAAACTCGACTGCAGCGCCCTTACTTGTTTTTCTATGTGCAGATATAAGAGAAATGTTTCACCAGGTTCAAATCTGTTTAGAAGATCGCTGTGCTTCGGTTTCGAGTTAAGACAATTTGTATCCAACTCAAGGATTTGTAATGAAACACTCGCCGAGAACAAGTCTGATGACATCGTAGATTTAGACAGCGACGCCACGAATCATTTCCAAAAGGTGTTAGGTATGCACTGGCATACGCTTACTGACGAGTTCGGGTTCACGCTGTCATTTGCCAAAATTGATAAATCTTTGTTTACTCCCGATAGGACCCCAACGAAAAGAAAAGTCTTGAAAATGGTTATGTCCATATTCGACCCATTTGGAATACTGGCAGAACACTCAATTATGGCCAAGCGACGATGATACTGTATGGAAAAATTGGCTGCATAAATTGGATGACATATCAACAGTTCGGATCCCTCTATGTTATGGAGATAGTCTCTTTGATGACGCTGTTGAGCTCCATGTTTTTGCGGACGCAAGCAAAGCGGCATACGCAGCAGTAGCGTACTGGTGCATACGATCGGAAGGACAATGGAAAACAGCTTTTGTTATGGGGAAAACAAAGTGTGCTCCCATGAATCAGTCGACCGTACCGAGATTAGAGCTGCAGGCGGCAGTCATGGCTATGTGGCTGCGCAAACACAAACTGGAAGGACACGATGTCCGCCCGAATCGAGTCCAAATGTGGTCTGACTCGAGCACCGTTTTGGCATGGATCAAATCCGATCACAGAAGAAACAAGCCTTACGTGGCTCATCGCGTGAATGAGATCTTAGAATCGAGCGACGCGGATGAGTGGAGATGGATTCCTGGAAAGGAAACCCCAGCGGATTTTGGAACTTAAATTAACCGGAATAACAAACAGTCTACTTGGCTACAGGGTGCACGTATTCTTTTAATCGACGAGAGCGACTGGCCGAACAATAATTTAGAGCAAGATGGCACTGATCTAGAACTGCGACCGAAATTTGTATTTGTTGTTCAACCAGATGTTGAAGATATGTTCCTAAAGTATTCATCTTTAAGAAAATTAACCCGAGTTCTGGGGTGGATTCTGAGGGTAAGCAATCGGGCGATTTAACGAACCATCTACTTACAGGCAAAAGAAATTGAATATGCACAATTGGTCGTGTGTCGCAACGTCCAAATGTCAGAGTACAGTGAAGAAATTGAGACTTTGGCGCATGGAAAACCTGTGAAGAAACTAAATATGGAAACTGTGTCCGATCCTTGACACAATCGGTCTGCTAAGAATGAACGGCAGGATAAACAACGCAGATGCAGTACATGAAGACACCAAGCGGCCAATAATTATGACACAAAGACATTATGTGATGAATCTTACAGTGGAACAATACCACAAGGACTGGAAACATCAGAATGAGGGCACCGTGGTTGCAGAGATTCGCCGACGGTATTGGATACCACATTGCCGTGAACAAGTGCGCCGAGTATCACGACCCTGAAAAATGTGTATGGCCAATAGAGCACGCCCATGTGCGCCACTAATGGGACAGCTACCCGCTGACAGGCTCACACCACATGTACGACCATTTACTTATGTTGGCATCGACTATAGGGGACCGTTTTCTGTTATAAGAGGAAGAGCGACAGAGAAACGTTGAATATGCATTTTTACCTATCTAACTATTAGAGCTATCCACCTTGAAATCGCAAGGGATCTGAGTGCTGACACTTGCATTAGAGTTATAAGTAACTCCATGGCGCGTCGGGGAAAACCCAAAAGAATTTGGTCAGATAATGGCACAAATTTTGTAGGTGCGAATCGAGAGCTGAAAAGTCAGTTGACAGAAGTGGACCAAGCTAAAATTGCTGCAGCATTAGCGAAAGAAGAAATTGAATTGCTCTTCAATTGCCCTTTGAACCCGCATGCCGGTGGCTGCGTGAATTGCGTGAAGAGAGCGATGGGACATGCTATGCTGATCGAGTTTAAAGGAGGATGTGCTGTCTGGTTTGATATGTGATGCAGAAAACAAAGTGAACGCAAGACCGCTTACACACATAGCGCTAGATTTGCCTACAGATGAATCATTAACCCCTTTCATTTCCTTTTAGGCACCTCTTATTCCAGTCAGACGCCACACCCATAGGAGGAAGGTTTTTTGACCATCAAGAAAGTCTTGGCGGGTCGTGCAACAGATTGCGCACAGCTTTCGGAGAAAATGGCTAGGAAAATCAATTGGAAAATCAAATTGAACAAAGTACAGAGAAGCGCTGAAATATGCACGAGTGGCGCTCTCCGAACAACACCCACGGAAGCGCTTAACACCATATTTCATCTCGTACCACTAGACCCTGTAGCGAGGCAGATGGCTAGCACAACAGCCCTAAGACTACGAGAATCCGATACCTGGAACAGGGGTAATTCGGCCCACTCAACTATACTTACTAACCAAGCGAGTATACCGTTAAATACAGACTATTTGTAAAAATCCTGCAACCAAACAAATAGTCAGCGGCTGCCCAAATACTGCGCAAGCGGCTTACCAAGACAAGAGTGACTTCAGCAGACGATTTATCGGACCCTGGTCATTTCTCCCTGTAATATTGGGTTGAGACTCCATCCCCCGGCAGGTCACTCAATGCGGGCGAAAGTCGTGGAAAGCGACAGAAACGAAGAAAGTGGACCTTTGAGTGGAAATTCAGTGTAAGGCGGCTGCAACTTTAATAACACTGATCGTTGGGACTGATCAGCTGACGCAGTAAGTCTAAACTTCAAGAAAGCACCCAAAGCTCTAAGAGTGCCCAAAGCCAGCCGTAGAGGGCGCAGTGCAAAGCTTTGGACTTCATAACCAGGTGCATACTTTTAGGACGCGAAGGGAAACGCAGATTAGCGAGTGATTAACAAAGAATACTTTTCGGCAGTCACTTTTAAAAACAATGTTACGCTCACCACTCCAAACGGACAGTCAGCAGAACATGATTCGAGAATGCGCCACGCCTGCTAGTGCTATACCCCAGGAAGAGAAACGAAAACGTAGTGACTTGTCCCCGGACATTTCCCTAGGCGATCTTATGTCTGCTATAAAACAAATGGGCTAAAGGATTGAAACTTTAGCTACGAAGGAGGATATAGCGACTGTAAAAGCTGAACAGCTGAATCTCCTTTGTTATCCTTTGTAGCCTCCAATTTTGAAGATCTGAAAGAGGAAAATGAAACAATTAAGCTCGAGATTCAACAATTGAGGAGTGATCGAGACATGGATCGAAGAGAGCTTACCAAACTGGCTCAAGACGGCAAGGCGCGTAACCTCATTGTTAAAGGAATGCCGAAAGAAGACGGAAATAAGGAAGGAGTGGATCGTCTTCTGCATGGTAAATTAAATATTC
The DNA here is from genome assembly GCA_035044965.1 of Lordiphosa andalusiaca. NCBI lineage: Eukaryota > Metazoa > Arthropoda > Insecta > Diptera > Drosophilidae > Lordiphosa > Lordiphosa andalusiaca. Next base: position 201,816 of record JAWNNM010000906.1, read on the forward strand.
CAAATGCAGCCGTCCGGGAAACTCGTGTTCTGTACCACCGAAACAATAAAGTAGAATTATTGGCAGAAATGGAGACAACAGCAATGACGGCTGATGTGCTAAAGAATGGAAGCAAATAAGCGGGGACATCCATATACATAGACAAAGACCTTAGACAGCAACACCATGAAAATAAATTGGTTCTACTGCAGCTAAAAAAGGAGTTAACAGCTATCAGCAGCAGTCGTAAAGTCTTCGTTAAAAACGACTCTATAAATGTATGTGGCAAGTGGATGAATTTTAACAGCAGCCGGTCCCTTTGCCACAAAGGAAAACCAGCAGTCGTGGAGCTAAAGGAGATGTATGGTAGCATCGTAGACGAATCCTTGCAGTCTTACACTGCTCTTCCATCGAAGATTAAGGACCCAAAAAACTTAATATAAGTAATACCGACGACCCAACCAAAACCACAGCACAATTAGATACAAACGAACCAGTAATAGCACCAAAAAATCAAAATATTTAGACTAGTAACAAAAATGTATGCTAGATTTTACAAAATGTTTAGTAATTTTAACACTTATTGGAATCCAGCGGAGAGAAGAACAAGATTTGGAAGAGCGAGTGGAGACATGTTGGTCGGCGTCAAAAAGAGCCTTTCTAAGTTTGGAATTTCGCATGGAATGACAGAAGTAAACGGAATGCAAATCCTTAAAGTACACTCTCAGCACTTAGATTTTGTAATTGTACCATTGTATTTAAGAGGTAGCAATTGGGCTTAAGAGTTCTCTGTCACCGAATTCCTGGATCAGAAACCAAATAATAATTGGAGCTCTCAATGCACGGCTAGGAGAAATGCAGCAGTGTTTTGCACCCATGGAGTCAGCGGCGTGTGTTATAAATACAAACGGAAGGAAGGCAAAAGATAAGGTAGTCAACCAAAAAAGGGCAAAATATTTCTGGAATTCTGCAACGATAATGGTCTAACCATAGTCACAGACGGAGATGCAGAAGGAAGTTATTCTTTTGTGAGCACAGTTGGAAACTCCACCAATGATATAGCGGCGGTGCATTGTGACCTGTTTTCTCATGTAGATGATTTCAATGTTGAGAGTAAGATTATAACTCTCATAAAATTAGTGTTAATCTTGCTGAGACGTCACCACAATTAAACTTGTTACCAAGGCTTAAATGGCACCCAAGGCATAAGGACAGGTATTAAGACAGTGGTCGCTCCCATATGACAAAAATAAAAAAAACCGAAGTCAAAATTTCACAATTCGTAGTATGTCGATCATCTCATAAATAAATTAACTTTTTGAATCAAACGTATTTTTAGAGTGTGACCATTCGCACGTTGTGAAAAAATACCATAAAGTTAGACAACGCGCTACGCAATTCTGTGCGTTGTGTATTCTATGAAAGTGACACCAGTATTAAGAGTAAACAAGTTAACAAATTCAAGTTATAACAACATTTTCAAAATATGGATATTATTGTATCAGGTATTAACTATGATTTTTACTTCATAACACTTTGTTTATCGTGGTATATCGTCTGATACAAAAATAATCCCAATTAACCTTTTGTGAGTGTGTTTCGTTTTCGTGTTTGTACTTTCCCTTAAGCTTTTAGTTGTTACGCCGATCGCATCCGATGATCAAATCTTTTATTATTAATAGCTAAATAATAATAGATTAATGTCCAAAAGGAATCAGCTGCCGGGAGCTGCCCAGCGTCAATATATTTTGATCCGAACGCAGCAGGTATTTGTGTTTTTTGTTGTTTGTACTTTGCATGTTAAGTGATCTGTTATGTGTTTGTTATTGTTATATGTGTAGTGAAAGTCAAATTGGTTTATGTTCTTATTTATTATTACTAATTTAATTTTGGTTCTTCGAATTGGCAATAGCTAAAAGATCACATGAATCTAAGGATCGTGGGCGTCCCAAATCCGATTTTAACGAGTCTTCAACAAGAACAAAGTTTCGACGAATAGCCAAAATAGCTGAAATAGATGAGTCTGCTGCAAACGCTTTAAGAAATGCCTCCCAAGAGGCAAATCAAACATTACCTGAAGCAAATGTTGACCAAGTTGTTGCACTTATTATGGATGCCAACTTAACAAAAAACCAATACTTGTTGATTCGACGTTTTGTTAACTCCGGAATTGCATACAATTATTTACCCAGTTACGATAATGTTCTGCAAGCAAAAACACACAGTTATCCAAGTAACATTAGTGTAAACGAATCAATCGCTGAAGTGGATCTACAAAGATTACTTGATCATACAGCATCACGTATACTAAATCTTCAGATGGATGTTATCAATCAAATTAAAGACGATTCTGTGAACACACTGACCTTAATTGGAAAATGGGGTTTCGACGGAAGCACTGGACATAGTGAATATAAGCAGGAGTTTGCCAATAATAATTTAGAGGATAATTCTTTATTTGTCACGTCTTATGTACCCTTACAACTTATAACTAAGTCTAAAAGCCCGATAATTATTTGGAAAAACCCTAGGCCGTCATCGACCCGCTTCTGTAGACCAATAAGGTTTCAATTTAAAAAGGAGACTACCCAGTTGTCAATAGCAGAGGAGACTTACATACATGCATAAAACAAAAAATAGGCAATTTGCGTCACACCGAAATTTGTAATCCAAATAAAATCTGCATAGAGCACAGTCTTCAACTGACAATGGTGGACGGTAAAGTTTGCAATGCTTTGAGTGGAACGTCTTCAAAGAAGTGTTATATATGCGAAGCGAAGCCGACAGAAATGAATGATATTGATAACTGTCTTAACAAAAAAGTTCATGAATGTCGGTAAGAATTTGGCTTATCCCCTTTACATGCATACATTAGATTTTTTGAATATTTCCTTCATATATCATATCGCTTGGAGATAAAGACGTGGCAAATCCGGTCTCCAACGCATAAAAAGATATACAGATACGGAAACGAAGGCTTCAAATTGAATTTCGCAAGAAAATGGGGCTTATTGTAGACAAGCCAAAGTTTGGCGGTAGTGGTACATCAAATGATGGAAACACAGCTCGTAAATTTTTTAACAATTCTGGACTAGCTGCAAAAATTACAGGCCTAGATACAAATTTAATTGATGCGCCACTGTTTTGCAGGCTTTAAATTCTGGCTACAAAATAAATATTGAAATATTTAGAGAGTATGCGCTGGAGACAGCAAGAGGACTTGTGGAAACCTATCCATGGTATTACATGCCAGCTTCGGTGCATAAAATATTAATACACGGTCCTGAGGTTATTAATAAAGCATTAGTCTCGATTGGAGAGATCTCTGAGAAAGCTGCAGAGGCTAAAAATAAAGATATAAAAAAATTTAGACTACAGCACACAAGAAAAATCTCGCGATCCGCAACAAATATAGACCTATTAAATAGGTTATTATTAAGTTCAGATCCTCTTATAAGTGGATTAAGAAAATTGCCATGTAAAAAAAAAAACATTATTAAAAGAATCTGTATTTGATTTATTAGATAATTAATTAATGAATTTGTTGTATATATATATATGTTTTTATATGAAATGCATATAAAACTTTTCTTTATAATTATTTTTATTTTTTGTTATCATATTTGGAATTTAAAAGTATTGTAAGAAATATATTTTCGTATTTTGTTAAATGTATTATGTGTGGTATGGGCGTATGGGCGTATAAGCACGCCCATTTTGTTTAAAGTAGTTTTATATTATTGTTTTAAGCTTACAGTCTAAATTATAGACCTGTAAGACACGTATAACTATTTTTGTCACTTACTCCCATACAAGTCCGACCACTGTGCAATGTTTTAAAGGAGCTGAACTGTGCATTAGCAAAAGAAGGCATAAAAACGCTCTCAGATTCAATAAAACCTACGACTAAGCCTGCCCGAGCCCAACCGAAATGTCAATGGCTTGATAATGAATGCAGTCTCCTAAGAGAAAAGACATTCCTGCCTCTAACCAAATTCTGATTGACTGACAGGCAGTCTGATCGAGAGCAATACACAGAGAGCGCAAAAAAATATAAAAGCTCTAAAGCAAGAAAAAGGCGAATTTTTTGGCAAATCTGGAAAAAAGACTGGATACGAAAACGACAGCAAGCGGTGGTGGAGTCTAGCACGATAACTAAAAAATGGCATCTTTTATATCGGGAGTAGTATCAATTCTGATGTCTTTGAGGTATACTTCAAAAAACTGCTAAATCCGGAGGAACTGGGGTGCAGCATGCAATATGCAAGAAACTTTATTCAAAATGAGATACTCGATAATAAAATCACAATGTCTGACGTGCTTAATGCCCTGAGCAAGGCAAAGGAAAATAAAGCTAATGGAGTTAAATTTTTGAAATCATTCACAGGAATTTTTAACAGCACTTTCAACATGGAAATTACCGAAAAATTCTGTTCAACCAATATTGTGTTCGCAATCTTTAAAACCTACCATCAAATTATCGAGGATTTTTTTTGTATCGCAAAGATTCTTATGCGCATTTTAAACAATAGGCTTACAGAATGGGTAAGCCATTATAACAGGATGAAGGAGTACCAAGCAGGTTTTAGAAAGATCTATTCTACTGAGGATAACAAATACAATCTGTCTGCGATAGTAAACCTGAAGCTGCAAGAGTCTAAAAAGGTATATGGCTGTTTCGTAGATTTAAAAGCAGCGTTTGATAAAGAATTTCCTTTGGTATAAGCTGCATAAAATGGGAGTCTCTTAAAAATTTGTCAACTTCTTCGAAACAGTATACGGTCAAACGGAAGCGGCGGTATGCTCGACCTACTGTCGAGCTATTTTCCCCCCTGTCGTTTTGCGCTTTATCTAGAAGATCTGCACGATAGCCTGCAAGGAGGTCTTTGTGAGGGAGGAGTAAATATTCGCCTGCTCCTTTATGCTGATGACATCGTCATCCTAGCCGATAAGGTAGATGTGCTTTATGATTGACAGCTTGGAGAAATAGTGTGACGAATGGGGAATGGAAGTCAACCTAGTGAAGTCTGAGATAATGGCAGAAAAATAGTGGCAGAAAAATGGACCTATAAAGAAGATGCTATAAAAATTGCCACAGAATATATGTATCTTGGAGTATGCTTCACTCCCACCCTCACTTTTAAAGAACATGTAGTTAGGATAAACTCGACGGCAAAATCCAGCATCAACCACATATGGATCTCCTTCTTGGCAAAGCCTAATGTAAGCATCAGAGCTAAATGGAAGCTGTTTAACGCCGTATGCAGAGCATTTCAGTCTTATGCCGCACAGGAATGGGGATACAGCTATTTTAAAGTGGTGGATAGTCTGTAAACATTTTTCTTGAAGAAAATCCTAAGGATGCCTCCGAGTGCCCCAGGATACGCCCTAGCCTTGGAGACTTACGTGGATGATGCGCACTACTATACCTTAGATTTACACCTTGGGTACATAGGGAAACCCCAATTTTTCTATGGGGAGAATCGACTGCCGCACATTTTAACATCCGAAATTATTAGAAAAAACGTTTTTTGGGTACAAGAGCGGGATAAGATATGCGTTCCTCTCGCTATCAACTGCAAAAATGGTCTAAGATATGTGGAAGAATGGAATAGGATGAGAATCACTATTGTGAAAGCCCTTAGACAAGAGGCGCATGTGGAACGGATGACGAGGAAAGTGACCAGCCAAATAAGAATCTACAGATTCCTCGACCACACACCTGCCCTAAATCTGCAACACCTGGCAACCAGCAACATCTCATGGGTGATGAAAGCGCGGCTTGATCTTATTACGTTGTCATCAAATACATACAGCAGGTCGGTACACATGCCTTGTCCACTTTGTAATACCGGAGAAAATGAGAATATGACTCACTTTTTGGGAAGATGTACTATCCTTAAAGATCACAGATGGTCGACCCTGGGTAGACCATATTTTGCGAATGAGGAACTGCATGACATCATAGACGATAGACACAACTATAAATGGGAGGGACTGGTACTCTTTATAAAAAAAGCTATGCTTTATAGAAAAGAGATTTTGGAAATACCATAGGGTACAGCTATAAAACGAGCAAATAAAAATCAACAGCAAATCGCAAGCGTATTAGTCAAAGCCAGTACTGCTGAACGGTCTGATATCTTGGGACGACCAGGGAAGTCAGGCGTAGTACGCGGGGTGAGGCAAAATGTGCTTGACCGACGGACGGTTCGTGCATCCAAAACGGTTATTTTAGTTTTATTTTCATGCACATATGAATGTACCATTTAAGTTATTCAAAATGAGATTGTTTCAGCTTACATTAAATAATATTTAAGTTTGTAAAGCGTTCATTGAATACAAATTATTATTATTACAGACTAGTGTGTCACTCAAACGACGGTCGACAAATTATACGACGTGTATATCCCAATCCGAAACGAGTGGGTTAACCTTCCCTACAGCAGAACCAGCGCCATCGATATGGCCGACACTGCAGTATTCACCTAATATGGGTAGGCACCCATATGACCCGGAACATATATGAAAACGAGTCTGTGGATACACTGGCCAGACTAGGCACAACCACTGAGCTCCTTTTAGAGAAGAGTACGATAGGGAAGCCTATGGATACCTTCAAGCTTCCCAAAAAAGCCGAAACACCACGCCTCGACACGGACCGGTGGGAAAACCCTTCCACCTGTGCGGTAGCGAGACTAACGTGGCCAGCATTTGACTTTAAACGTACTAGCACACTTGTAGTGGCGCTTGTCCCGTAAATATAAGTTCTAAGCCTAAAACCATGCATTTTAAAAACCGACGCCTAAAAGTATGCTCAAAGTTACGCCCCAGTTTTATTGTTGGTTGAAAGCTTAAGCCGTCTGATAAACAAGCAAAATTGCAGACAAACGCTTTTGGTCAATCAATAGAACCGTCCAATAGTATTCAATTAAACATTTAATTTTCTCCTATCAGAAAAGCATTTTTCTCGTACCTTTGATCGAATATTAGTCGATAGTCGATTCGGAAAATTCAGAACACCCCCGCGATAGCACTCGATTAATTAATCGAAAGATACACCCCTAGGTGCTACGTATTTCCGGGCAAGGCTAGGTGGTCTCGCTAACCGCAAACCTCATTCTTTTCGCAAAAACCACCTCGAGCCGAGCAGACGTGCCAGTGAGAAAATTAAACCTGGCTTAACCTTAAACCACCAAAATTTTAAGACTAAGCGCAGCCACCAATGACACTCGTCAAAGCTAAAGGGGATAAAATACCCAAAAGCTTGGTTCTTGTCGGCTTGGCGCAACAATATGTGAGTCTTGGCATTTTCTTTGGGGAAAATTGACCTTTCTCTTGGTGAGTAACAGCTTTCCGCTTGTCGGTGTCGATCAAGCTAACTCCTTCATTCTCGCGCAGCTTTCCAAACCATTCCAACCAGGCTGCAAGAGTAGAGCGAAAATAGCTGAACCTCGTGGCAGAGCCACTCCAATCGCCGCCTTCGTCGGCCCACCTTTACTTGGTGCCAGCCAATTGGTAACTATAAATGGTTCACCCGCTGCTGTAGCACCGCCCTAATTTTTATTTTCAAAACAAAAGGTCTGGCCCCTAGTCCCGGCTGCAAGCTAAAAAGCCCTTGCCTTTGGCGGTCCTAACCTCATTGGCCAGGAGTCCAAATCCCGGGACCACCGATCGCCATCGAACCACAGCAGTTGGTAAAGAAGCTGCAAAACAAAGTGCGATCCCACCAAAGTGAAAAACCCCAGCCAAAGTCATCTCAACCTAGTTCAGCGCAGTGATTTCAAACAAATTCCCCTAAAAAGTACGCCCAGTGCAGACCCTAAGGCTCCAGTTGGATCAGACAAAAAAATATAAGCCTAAGCCAAAAGTTTTCTCAGTAACAAAGCCAAGTGAAAGTGTAACAAACGCGCTATTAGTACTCTAACATAATCAATTTTTTTCTAAACCTTTTTTTTGTGTGCCAAATAAGCACAAGAGCGCTGCTGCTGGCAGAGAAGCTATCCTAATTCATTTTCATTTGTGTCGTGGCTGAACAAATTGGCTTGAGCAATGGTGTTGTGTTCCTCAAATGTTTTCTAAACCCACAACCCCCAAAAACAACCGAAAACTTCTACCAGCCTTGTTACAGCGGATCGTTCCGGAGAAAGATCTTTCGCCGTTGGATCATCAAGAAAGCCGTAAGTGTTAGCCCATGTGGCTGTAAACGAAAACTTACTTTGATTCTGTTCGAAAGATCAAGAGCGTTAAGCTAATACGCCCTTTATCAGTCAACAGTTGTTGTTGTTGCTCTCATTGCTTTTGGGACTGTGCACTCCCTTAAAACCATTGGAAGAGAAACCGAATTGCGTCTGTCGCATTTGCCACCCACCACTGCGAGCCCATTTGGTCAGCCCTGAAGAAAAGTGCCCACCTATGGCCTACCCAATAAAGAGAGAATTTAAGTGCCGCTCTTAAGATGACTCTCAAGACCTCTTCTTGTAAAATTTAATTATTAAATCAATCCTAGACATCTTAAGCAAGCCCACATGGCCCACCGTTAAGCCTCGGCGGATGGCAAAGCAAAACAAAACGAGCTAGCGGAGATCGCTGCTCACCGTTGCGGGGCAATGTTTACTTTGATGCCCTATTCATTGGCTTGCTCCAAGCAGCTGCTCCAGCCTCGTACAGTAGTACTCCGATAAGTGAAACCTTATCCACTCTTACTTATTACTATTTTCTAGTTTCCTTTCATATTATTAATTATATTAATTGCAAATGATTATATTACATTCTCGTTACTAATGAAATGGCGAATTGTCATTTTAATTTTAATTTTCAGCGTTTTTGTTTACGTTTTCACTTGCGCTTCAAATAGTTTATTTTTTTGGTTAATTTTCCTTCCTTATCAATTAATTACTATTAAAAGTAAATGCGCTACTAGGCAAATTTGCCCTACGCTTGATTCAAGTTTTGCTAAACCTAATTTTAGTTTTTCTTTGTATTATTTTCCAATCAAACTTCAGTTATGCTTAAAAACCAAACCCTGAATTATGAAACCCAGGAATAAAATTATCATGAACTCTAAATAAGTTTTCGTCTTTCCGGAAATCATGACGCTCCTCCATGGGATGAAGTGAACAACACTTCTTGTTCACGGGATCGCCAATGAACGTCATGCCTGCCCCTGGCGATCATGGTAGGGTGGGGAACATTGGCCACTGAACCAACACCTCAGCCAACTTCTCCTTTCTTCTCTATTTTTTTTTGTCTATACTATCCTTCTAGTCCCTTTTCCAACCAGTATTAGACTAAATGATAGGCTTTCCATTACCCTATGAAGACCAAAATAACCCGTGAACTATTAAAATTAAATAATTAAACCCTAAGCCATGAGCTTGTAGCCCGCGGTAACGCTTTTGGACTCCCCCACGTTGCCGACGAAGATAGCCGGATCAAGCACGGGTTCCGCATAAGTCTACACGTATCATCTGCTCAGCTAGAATGCAACCGTTCGTTGTATGCTACACACTTTTACGTTAGAGAAGGGAACACACATTACTTCTGATACGGGCCCTGACGGGTCATTGTCTTATAGGCAGACACGCATCACGCCTAGGTGTACATCATTTCGATTTCTGTAGAAGCTGCAGATTTGAGGAAGAAATGGAAACGATATAGCACCTTCGGTGTCATTTCCCTGCTTTAAGTAGGAGGAGACTTAGGTTACTTGGTCAACCCCTCCTACTCAGCCTGTCAGAGACATCCGAGATAGAGATCCCAGCTGTACCAAAATTTATTCTGTCCACACAACGGTTCAATACCGAAGATCACCCTTTGGTATAATAGGGTTTAACAAGGAAGATATGGTATCGCAACGGGCCAATGTGGCCTTAGTGGGAGAGTGACTTTTCACTCTCAACCATCGCAACCTAACCTAACCTAAATTCACCTAAAAGCACCCCCTCCGTTTTGTGTGGTTAAACGCCCGCAACATTAATTAATTGATTAAATCCGAATCGTGGAATCTCGCCAACACATACCCCTTCTGATTCAGCACTTCTTTAATGCTTCCGACCACTTCATGTAGAGCTGTGTCAATGGACACACTCTCAAGATAGGAGTGCTGCTCACTACTGAGCGTTCGCGGTGTGAGCTGGCCTCTTAAGTGGAGATGCAGGAGTCTCTCCATCATTTTCACAAGAAACAATGGTAAACTGATAGGTCTATAGTCTTCTTGTAGAAAGTTGAGTCCCATCTTATCTGCCTTGGGGGTGAAGATCACAGCTTCCCTCAAACTTTTTGGTATGTAAGACATCCCTTGAACATTTTCGCCACCCATGGACAAAGATTCTGTATTCATTCTTTCAACATGACTTCACGGTCCTGGGGATGTAATGGGTTGGAACGACTTGATAGCCCAGATTATTTTTTTCTCAGTGATGATTTCGTCAATCATCATCATGTCACTTTCCCCTAGTGCCTCGCTGACTTGTAGGGCAGTTGACCAGACCATGTGTTCAGCATCTAGGCAACCTGCAAAATGTGTATTCACGAGGTATTCCAGAGACTCTTGGCTGTTCTTTGCGTATGTTCCATCCGGGCTATCGGTTTGGATGCATTTTTGGCCAGCAGTCGATGTCTAGCCGCTTCACTGGTGCAAGCAATGTCCTCTCGAAATTTTGCTCAAGAGACTCTTCTTGCCTTCCCAGTCGGTAGGCGTACCAGTCTTCTTGCGCGTAAGTCGATTTGCTGCATTAGAGAGTCTGACCAAACTCCGTTGTACACCGGACTTTGGCTTGGCTTTGGGGGTCGACTACCCGGGCAGGATTTAAGAATCGCTCTGCTTACCACATAGTCTGGGTGCACTCTTCAAGGCCACGCCAGTAACAACTCTTCGTCCGGAGGGTCGGGAACTGTCAGCCAGTTCTTGGGCATTTTATCCGGTCAAAGAGCGCTACGGTCGGATTAGCGCTACTGTTATGTTCATACCCTAAACCCGGTCCTTATTCCGGAAATTAGGGTGATTGCTTCTATTACACAGAATAAGGTTTGTGCTCAGAACGAAGTCAAGCAGTGCCTATAATTTTCATTAATGTCAATGCTACCTATCGATGCCCAATTTATGCGAGCTTTGAATGCAAGCTCTGATACTTTTCGATGGGGGATCCTTTTTCTTAAATGGAATGCAGGCCGAGGCAAGATATGGCTTTCTCCCTCTGATTCCCTTGGCAATCACCACTGTAAGGTCCATATCGCTGTAGCGAGAAGAAAAAAATAATTGGGCCCTGCTCTAACCACGATACATGTTCTCGGTTTACTCATGTTCTGGGGTAGAGGAGATGGTTGCCTTTCAGATATATTGTGTCGTTGAGAAATCTCAGGGACTCCTCCTTGACACAAGCCACGGGGTTTGTGACTAGTGAAATAATTTAAAAGAAATATTCCTTGATGCACTGGGATGAAAACTAAATGAACTAAACATAACCACTCCCTAACACTACTTTACGTCTTCGAACTTAGCTAGGAACGCATCTTCGCCTGCATGACGACTCCCTTCAGGGTGAGCCAATTCTCGGGTAAAATCTTTCCATCCGGGTGGTATCGGTCGATAATGGCCTCCTGAAGTCCAGAATTTTTTCCGGTCTACTTCGCTTGTTTTTCGAAACCTTGGATGAGTTATCTGATTTGGTTTTCCATCCATTCCGCCATCCGTTCCCTTCTTTTAGGAGAGTCTGGTCGATGTAGGGGGTGGTCTTCTACGGTGCTTCTTGCCCCCATTGGATAATTTCCCTGCCTTCGACGTGGACGGAGATTCCGCCGTCGTTCTCTGTGCTGGTGCTTCGTCCGAGCTATCCTTAGACAGCCGGTTATAACGCCTTACTTTGTACTTGGGCTTTGGATACTCTACCTCCAAAGTCGGAAAGAGGAAAATGAAAAGTGTTGCAAGAAATATTTTTGTTTTTCATCCGATCAAGTAAAAGGAGTATACTAAAGTCGTGGAAATGTAACAGGCAGAATAGAACATCTCATAAAAACCCCATAAAAAAACTATTATTGATCAGCATCAACAGCCGAGTCGATGTATCTATGTCTGTCTGTATGAACACCTATTTCTCTGAGAGTAGAAGACATAGAGCATCCTAAATTGTTAAATTTGGCTAAATTTGTTTTCAACTTGTGGCACGCCCCTCCCGGTAGCAATAAAAAATGTTGAATAGCACCAGCAATTTTGAAGATATCAAGTTCACATTTTGCAGTGCCCAATATCAACAATCTCTGAATTTTCATAAAGAAAGGATGGCAGAGCTTTAAATGTTATGCAAAACGTTGCATACTTCTGTGAGCTGAATTCGCTGTATTGTTGAAATAATAAAATTAATAGTGGTATTCCTGAAAGTGATTTGCTTTCGATTTTGATTTCGTGAAAGCAAATCAAAAGCAGTTGACGGAACGACCCTGATTTTATTTTGATTTGCTTTCGTTTGGCGCGAAATTAAACAAAGGCGCGAAAGCAAATAGTGCCGAATGAAATTGTGAACTGACTGTACAGCTGTTCATGAAAATACAAAAGCAAAGATAACCAAAATGCCGAAAAAGAGTTTTATGGCTATATTATTTAAATATCTAAAGCAGAACTTGTTGGTTGAATATGTGAACTTGGAAACTCCACAGCCTTTGCATCCGTCCATTTGAATGCGCTGGCACGCTTATTCTTTGATGTTGCTTCGCAGAAATCCTTAAGGAGTACATTAACACATGCATTAAAGTTTAATAGCAGAAAAACACAAAAAACTTACAAAGTTTTCTATATTGAGATCAAATTTAAAGGTAAACAAACACCAAGTGCGACCGCATTCGTTGATGAGAACGGTCACGCTAAAGCGAAATCAAAACGAAATCAGCCTCGATGCTGATTTCGTAAAAGCAATTAGTATTACCCTACTTTCCATACCTATTCTGGGCACACTGCAAATTTTGTATGGAGCTGTCGTAATCAGCTGATACACGAAATCGAAAGAAAATCAAAATCGAAAGCAAATCACTTTAAAGAATACCATTAATGTTAAAGCCGGGTATCCAGCACAGCGGAAACTGAAAATTCCTGCCAAAAACATATAAAAACAAGTAAGGGCGCTGCAGTCGAGTTTCCCGACCACAAAATACCCTGTTCATTTATTTTCATTTATTTGTTTTTGAATTTTTGAAGATGAATGTAATAAAATTTTCATCCCAAATGTAGGCAACACTTTTTTCTAGTCCTGGCCAACAACTTCGGTGTTTTTTGTCCGATCTGATTGTACTTTTCAGAATAGATAGATATTGGGCCTAGCTTGATGTGTACTTGATGTATACCACGAGGCTCTAACTTGATCTGACGGCTATTTAGGTCTAGGATTTCTAGAGGAGGTCTAGGTTTTTTGGGGATAAAAGGGGGACTGGGTGGAATTTTTCAAATCTGAAACAAACTTGATCTGCGTACAGCATAAATCTACCTTTTGTGGCTCTATCTCTTATAGTCTCTGAGATCGACGCGTTCATACAGACAGACAGACGGATAGACGGATAGACGGACGGACGGACAGACGGACACACGGACAGACGGACATGGCCATATCGACTCGGCTGTTCATGCTGATCAAGAATTTGTATACTTTATGGGGTCGGAAAATTTTCCTTCTCCCTGTTACATACATTCGCACAACTTCATGATCCCCCTTTTCCCATTTTCAATGGGAACAAAAATATCGCAAGATATGTGTATAATGAAAGACACACAGACCACATTTCACACTTCGCCCAGCAGAAATACGACCTCGACTTCAGAACGTGGACTGGGTGCAGATCTTTACTACTTCTGCGAAAGATAATATACACCAAACAACCATCCTATTTATATGACAAAATTAGTTTTGCCACTTCAACAAGAACCATGAATTTGAAAATAGTTCGACACAAACTCTCCAGCTCAGAGAAACAATTTTTTGTACACACTGTTCGGTTGTGGAACCAACTCCTACCCTATTTAAAAAATATTAGTAGTGCAACGCAATTTAGGGACCAACTTTATACTCACCTTAAAAATTAAAACATATATTTATAATAATAGAACAAAATCAAAATTAAAACAAAACGAAATTTGTATTTGTAAAAGTAGATTAAGTTAGGATGCTAAGGATATATCTTCTAAAATTGTATTTGTGACTGGTGCAATAATCTTAAGTTTTATACTTTAAGCACCGGGAATATTGTAAAATAAATCAAATAAAATAAAACACTTAGGCTTAGAAATTGGCTTATAAATCCAGGCGGACCTTTGACGTTTTGGCGAATGCCAATAAATGTCTTGGCGGCCTCTTGGCCGCTTCTTTCAAAGAAGCTAACCGTGGGGTGTGCAGAAGTTTTAATTATATCGTGGCAATTGCTGGGCATCTGAAAGTGAGGTGTTCTAGAGTTTCTCCGACTTCAGGCTGAATGCATTTGCTGCAGGTGTCCTCTGTCGTTATGCCTAGATTTTTCGCATGAGCGGCTGCTAGTTGGTGTCCCGATAGTATGCCAATGAGCAGTATACAGTCTGTTCTTTGGAGCTGTGGCAGATAGTGTGTGAGTTTTTGTCTCTTGCCTTGCACATCATTTTAGAGATTCTGCATCTGGTTGTATTTTCCCACCTTACTCTGCTTCTTTCTCTGCTTTCTCCTCCATATTGTTGTTTAGAGTCTGTATGGAGATAGATATGCTTAGTATTTCATCTTGGCCTAGTACGACTCCGGCTTTTGCATGACTGTCTGCCATCTCGTTTCCATCGATGCCCCGGTGACTGGTGCCAAGGAATCTCGCCAGCACATTTCTGGAGATGATGGAGTTTCTGCATTACCTTGATTGCCGCTTGGCCGTCCACGTAGATGTTTATTTGGTTGTTTGGAGCGTGAATTTTTGCCAACTCCGCTACTTTCCTTATTGCGAAGATTTCCGTCTGAAATATACCGAGGTGGTTTGGCAGTTTGTAAGTATGAGAGTTTGTATACAGCGGCTCCGACTCCTAGGTTCATCTTTAAGCCGTCTGTAAAGAAGTGCGTTGCTTCTTGGGCCAGTCCCGTAGGCCAGTCTTCTGGTCCCAATGTTGCTGATGTGCATATTGAGTTGATTTTTGGGATAATTTAGTTCGTGCTACTATTGATCTATCTACACAGCTATGCTTTGTAGGGCCAAGGTGCCTGCCGCACATAAACGTTGAGCACTCTTTTGTGCCAAGGGCGTGCTTGGATGTCCAGAGGGTTGACACCTAAGATGTGTTCCAATGCTTTGGTTGGAGTGGACCTCAGCGCTCCCGCAATACAGACTAGTGCCTTTCGCTGGGTCCTCCAACAGATTCAGGTATGTGGATTTCTCTGGGGCTTGCCCAAACCAGAATATCAGTATCGGTCGTATTGCTGAAATGAAAAGCCTATGCATCAGACTGGGTAATGCATAGAGTGCATTGGTCGCCTTCTTCACTCTTTCTTCCACAATCGGAATCCATGACAGTTTACTGTCGATTACTACTCCAAGGAATTTAACGATATTCTTTGGCGCTAGTGGTATTTCGTTAATCTTTGGTAGGGTGTATTGCGGTACGTTGTATCTCTTGCTAAAGAGAATGAGGTCCGTCTTCTCCGCATTAATACTAAGTCCGGCTTCTGTGACCCATTTTAGTATCTCCTTTAGTGTAGAGTCCATGATTGAGCTGAGAGTCGATGGACAATTTTGCACAATAATTATGCTTATGTCGTCAGCATATGCGATTATCTTGGTAGCTTTCCTGCGGAATTTCGTTAGTAGTTCGTTAACCACAAGGTTCCATATCAGGGGTGACAGTACTTCGACTTGAGGCGTGCCGCCTTGTGCCTCCTTCGTCATGGTTGTGGTACCCCACTGGGCTTGTACTCTTCTGCAGCTAAGCAGAATGTGTATGTACGAGTTCAAAGCCTTGTTTATTGATTCAGCTCTTCAGCTGCGCATTATCGCTGTTGAATGCACCAGATATATCGAGGAATGCTCCCAAGGCATACTCTTGATGGAACAGTGCTTTCTCAATGGTGGCTAATTTGGAGTGTAGCGCTGTTTCCACAGATTTCCCTTTCGTGTATGCGTGTTGGTTGTTCTCCTAGGTCAGGTTCATGCCTTGTCTTATGTCTAGTAGTTTTTCTATTGTTTTAAGCAGGAATGAAGTCAGCCTATGGGCCTGTTGTCTTTTGGCTGCACGAGACTGCTTTCCCCGCTTTGGGTAGTAACACAACAAGAACTGTTCTCCAGGCCACAGGTACATAACACCACTAGGAAAGCTTCAAAAATGGACTGTAGCCATGGTTCGACTTCATCTTTGATCCTTTTTAGCTTAGCGGGAATTATGCCATCCAGTCCGGGGAATTTGTGGCTTGCGAAAGAGTCGATCGCCTATCGGATGTTTTTTGGAGTGACTAAGTTGGTGGGATCTTAGTTGGCTGAGTGTTTCGGTCGTGAAGCGTGTCTGTCTCGGTGACTATAGTGCAGCCCGGGAAGTGCGTATCGGGGAGAGCGCATGTAGCTTGCTTGCTGATTCTGTCCAGAGATCTTCGCTTGTTGCTTTTTTTTCTTTAATGCTATTTTAAAGAAGCGAAGTCTTATCTTGTACTCCTCCCAGATGATCGCTTCATCGGCTTGTTTGGCGAGTTTGAAACATTCTTGAACGTCCTCCCTCTGCTCTGTCAGTTCTGGTGTCCACCAGGGGGTGTGGCTCTCCTTTTTGTATCTGCGAGCTGTAAGTTTTGTATGCTTCGATGAGATTGACAGACTTCTCGGACTTCTCAATGACTCCCACCGAGCAAATGGGCTTTTTCGACGGCAATTTTGATTTCACTGTCTTAAGGTACTTCACCCAGTCGGTGTTCCTATAGACGTTTAGTTTGGCAGTATCAAAATTGTATCTTGAACTGGATGTACTTATGGTCGGAGAAGGAGGGTTATCGAAGACTCTCCTTTTTGACGCCTGAGTACTGTTCCGTAAGGTCATAGTTAAGTTTAGGACGTTGGCCGAGGTTGGCATTCGTTCTGTTGACGAGGGGTGGCTTTTTGTTGCTTGCCTCTGCCATCGGTCTTCCGAGTTCACCCGTTGGTGCTTCCCGCTCATGCTCAAGTATTGGCTCGACCTTGTCACCCTCCATGGCCACAACAGTGAGATCGTCCGTGCTGTAATTAGTCATTAGATACCAGAGTTGGCATTTTTTTATTCGAATACGGATAACGAAAAATTTTTCAAAAAATTAAAATTATTCAAATAAAATTAAAATAATGCTTTATGCGAACAAATTTATTCCAAATAAAAATAGTCGAAATCTGTTTGTTTGGCAAATTATTCGCGTCAGAAAAAAATTATCAGCGAATAATTTTTTCACGAATAACCAATATTCTGTTATGGCTGCATAAGCCCATTAAACTTATCCTAACTATCTTACGCTTAGTTCGGCATGTCCAAAAATCAAGAAATGACCCGAACTACCTTTTTATTATGAGGGTACACCAATTCATCTTCCCCAACAAGCAGCGCCAAGATGAACTCTCTCTAAAACCAGGGCGTTTAACCAGACACGATAATGACTAGAGCCACATCTTTTGTCAACGTGTCATTTGGGGGTTTGAACCAGGTACCGTAAATAATGATTATTTGTAGATTTTTCATCCTCAAAAATCATCAACTTGGAGTAACCGCATGAAAAAACGTATCATAATAGAATACGGTTGTATTTCGCTATTCTATTCATTTCCACAATGATTTTTATTTCTTGATTTTTATTTTATTGCTGAATCAATAATTATTATTTTTTGAGTAAAATTAATAAAAATCTAAATTAATCATTAATTTTTAAAAATCCGGAATTTTATTTGTATTTTCAAACTTGGCATTGGGTTTTACTGGTTCGACTTGATTCATTTCCTGGGGATATGCATCAATCTTGCCACAATTTCTTAAACACTTGTGGTAATCGACATTTGAGTAATATTTATAATAATTATTTCTGAGTTTTATTTTAAATATCAAATTTTATTATTATTTTTTGAGTTATAAAATGAAAATCAAAAATAATCATTAAAGTTTGATTTTTATAATAGAACTCATAATGATTACGGTCCCTGGCTTGAACGCCTTCTTATCTGAGCTAGATTTATTTGTTTTTTTCTACAAAATTTGTCAATTTGTAGACAAATAATTTATTCGGAGTGTTATTTGTCGATTAATTTTATTTAAATATCGAATAATTTTATCTGGATAATCATTCGAATGATCGTTATTTATATTAAATTATTTACAAATAAAATTATATTTTAAATAATTATCTAAATGATTTTATATTCGAATAATAAACTCTGTTATATACACATAGATGTCTTTTCTTACCAGAATGGCAGTCCTTGCTCTACTTACTGGGGTGGGGTACAAGATTTTGTAGTTTTGTGACTTTAGCCCGTTGACCTTGTTACCCGCCGCTATCTAAGGTTCATGAACTAAAGCCACAGCGGCGGTTCATTCCACCAAGTTTGTAAGAAGCGATCTTGCTCTTACGCAGGTTGTTCTGCATCCGTTATGTCGAGGCTGCAGGTTTTTCGACCATCATGGCAATGCCGTGGTCGTTCTCCACCTTTCTAGCCTCATGTGCTCATCAGTGCCCTCGGGGTGACGTTTCTTAAGTCGTAGGTTCCTGCTGCCTACTCCCCATGCCGTCGTCCTAAATCTAGGGTAAAGCAAATCCTCGGCCTCCTTGTTGATCTGGATGGCCACGTGCTGGACGTTTTTGTCGGGCCTAGCAACGTGGAGTACCTGCCAGTCCCCAGTTGGCACGTCAGGATTATGCCACTGTAAGTGTTTCAGCGTCTGCTCTTTTGTTATGACCCGTGGGACGAATACTTTCACTTGTGGAACGGACGGAATACTAGTTCTGTCCACAACCTCTAACTGGGCACTCTCCTACAGGCTTCTCATGTCTGCAACGACGCTTGTGACCCACTTCAGGTGAGGATTTACACCAAACAGCCAGCCTGTTCCGTCAAACGCTACTGGTTGCGAAGCTGGGTTCTCCGTCCTTTCAAAAAATTTCCTCGAACAGCTTCTCCTCCACTTTCTTCCACTGTTTAGGGGTCATCTTCCCGTTAGGGTCGCTTTTGCCTACTAGATCTACCGTTTTGCTACGTCGCTAGCTGACTCCTTGGGCTGACTGTTCATTTTGGGGAGGGGTTGTGCCTGTTACTGCGGTCTTTAGCAGGGCTTTTTGCTGGCAGGGGCCTCCGTCTTCGCTTGCTTAGTTGAGCGCTGCCGCTTTTTGGCCAAACTCTCCTCTATCTTGTTGGCGTATTTTGGGGAAATTTTTGAAAAATATTAAATAATCAAATATTAAATTAAAATTAAGTATCTGGCTTTAAAAAGTATACACGAACTGGTTTTGCGATTGATTTTTCTAAATATTTAATATCAAAATCCAACTCAACGCTTTTTAGCTCTGAGTGCTATAACAATTATTTTGCTCGGTGCAAAATTCAATTCGTACAAGATCCTAAGCAATTCTATAGTTTTGTGAACTCTACGCGTAGATCCTTTTGTTTACCTTCCTCTTTTTTTCTGGGTAACCAAAAGGCTAGCAATGATTCCACAGCTGTTGACCTATTCGCTGATTTCTTCCAATCAACTTATTACTCGGTCCCATATGCTAACACTTCTTATCCTTACAACATTATTTCTTCCAATATGTGATCCCGAAATTTCCTAAACTTCTTTTCTCTCATTTTTAAAATCACTAAAATCTTCATTCTCTCCTGGGCTTGACAACATTCCCACTTGTGTGCTCAAAGAGTGTTCTAGTTCTTTCAGCAAACCTTTGCTTGAGCTTTTCAATCTATCAATCGATTTTTCTGTCTTTCCATCTCTTTGGGAAGAATCTTATGTTATTCCTATCCATAAAATGGGTGGGAAGTCAGATATTTTAAATTACAGAGGCATTGCTAAGCTATCCGCCATTACGAAATTGCTTGAAGAGATTATAACCTCCACATTGCAGCATTATTGTAAATCTATTTTGTCAGCTTTCTAGCAGGGATTCTTAAAGCGTCGGTCAAGAACGACTTATTTGTTTGAGTTTACTTCGCTAGTTAATGATGGATTCTTTATGAAAAAGCAAACTGATATCATTAACACTGACTTAATCAAAGCCTTTTGACTTTGTCAACCATGCTCTTTACCTCTTTAAGCTCGATCGATTAGGATTTCTCTCCTCTTTTCTGCTTTTCACCTTTAGTGTACCTCAAGGTAGCCATCTAGGTCTTTTGCTTTTCACTCTTTTTATTAATGATCTCCCTAAAATATTATCATATTCTCGGATACTCATGTATGCCGATGGCGATAAACTAATTTTGTCTTTCAACAACCCGATTCATTCTATTGGATTGCAAGATGATCTTAACTCCTTGAAGTCTTGGTTCTTTATAAATCATTTGTACCCTAACTGCTCCAAGTGCATGTTTATGGCTTTCCAACGTTGGAACCCTTTTCTGGTTTCCTATACGATTGGTGAATGAATGAACCGTTGCAACGTATTTTGTCTGTCGTTGATCTTGGAATTCTTTTAGACCCCAAATTGACTTTTAATCACAATATCTCCTCTATTATTAATATAATATAATAAATACATTATATTATAATAAAAAAGTCTTGCGGTTTTTTTTTTTTATTGAATTTTCAATTGTTCATAAAATTGGTTATAATAATGCGATTTAAGTCAAATATGCGCCGTTTTGTTCGATGACGAGTTCCCAACGAGATGCCAACTTCATAATGCCCCTCTTATAGAAGCTCGCTTCCCTATTGTCAAAAAACTCGGAGAGCCAATTTTCACAGGACTCTCTTGTGGCCAACTTCCGACTACCAAGCTCGTTCGCCATGGACAGAAATAGGTGCGAGATCCGGACTATACGGTGGATGCAAAAGAACCTCCCATCCGAGCTCCCGGAGCTTCTTTCGCGTCACCAAAGATGTGTGTGGCCTGGCGTTGTCCTGATGGAAGACAATTTGGCCTCTGTTGATCAAAGGTGGTCTCTTCTGCATGAGTGCTGCATTCAAGCGGTCCAGTTGTTGGCAGTACAGGTCCGAATTGAGCGTTTGGCCATAGGGGAGCAGCTCATAGTGGATGATTCCCTGCCAATCCCACCAAACACACAGAAGAACCTTCCTGGCCGTCAATCCAGGCTTGGCCCCCATCTGGGCAGCTTCACCGCTTTTCGACCAAGACCGTTTGCGCTTCACGTTGTCGTAATTGACCCACTTTTTATCGCCAGTCACCATCCTCTTCAAAAACGGGTCGATTTTGTTGCGATTCAGAAGCGATTCGCATGCATCCATACGGGCCAAAATGTTTTTTTGCGTCAAGTCGTGTGGCACCCATACATCGAGCTTCTTTTTGAATCCAAGCTTCTTCAAATGGTTTATAACGGTTTGATGACTCATGCCCAGCTCTTGGCCGATGCTACGGCTGCTACTATGCCGGTCTCTTTCGATCAGTTCAGCGATTTTATCGCAATTTTCGACGACAGGCCTTCCGGACCGTGGCGCATCTTCGATCACCTTTGCACCAGAACGAAAACGTTGAAACCATCGTTGTGCGGTGGAAATGGAAACTGTATCGGGTCCTTAAACTGCACAAATTTTATTGGCAGCATGAGATGCATTTTTGCCTTTATCGTAGTAGTACTGTAAAATATGCCGTATTTTCTCTTTATTTTGCTCCATGTTTGCGACGCTATAACTCACGAACGACTAAAAACAAACAACAATAAATCAAACACGTGTTAGCGCGTGAAAAGAGCTTTCCAAAAAGCTCTAGCGTGAACCGATGCGACGAATACAACTAGAACTACGCGCTTGCAAAGACAAGCTTGCGGAAATACCGCAAGACTTATATATATATATATAATATATTGAATTAGTTCAGAAAGAATATTTTGCTTTTTGCCCTTCGTGGCCTTAACTGGGACCCTAACCTTCGTTTGTCATCGTACTACAGAAGACTCTTGCTTATTGAACTTCCTTCGCTAGCTAACCGTAGAACCGTATTAGGTGTTTCTTTTCTTCATAATTTATTTATCGGTGATGTAGATTCTTCTGAACTGTTATGTCGCCTTAACTTCTCTGTTCCTTCTAGGCCAACTAGAAACTTGTTTCCTTTAACCTTGTCTAGATGCACAACCGATTATGCCCAGCATAATCGATTTCGGGCTGAATGATAAGACTACAACGATCTTTATCACCTCCTCCCAACAGATCTCTCTCTCTCTCTCTTCTCCTTTACACTTATCTCCGTGAAAATCTCTGACCACTCCTAGCTGTGAATAGCATAGCATAACTTGCATAGCATAGCTTGCCGGAGTGGCTCGCCAGCGGGTCAGAGATTTTTCGGTTATTCCTTTGTGTTTTTATTTTTAATTTGAATCTTATATTTGTTTTTTTTTTTTTTTGGCTTTTGCTTTCATTTTATTTTTAATTATAGATTTATGCCGTTTTTAATTTTACTTCACTTTAGATACATATTTTTTTTCTACATAGGTACGTTTATTTATTTTATTCTTCTTTGTATTTGTAATCTTGCACTCTCTTATGTACTTTCTTGTCTCTTCATTATCTCTATCAGTCCTTTTCCGGGTTTCACCTAATTATTCAATTGCAAATAGAAATAATATCGAACGATTTCGCGTTTGCTGTTCTGGTATTAGAACGTTTTCCATTTGAGTTGCAATTCGAAGGTTTCATTTCGAAATAGTTTTTCTTTTGACAAATCGTTGAACTTAATCAGTTGAAGAAGCAAAACAAACAAAATACAAGCTCTGGAAAATTAACAGTGCTTAGATATAGATGTTTAAAATATCGCTTTATTTTAATGGTATTTTATGAAAATTTACGATTGATTGATTTGATTTTGAATTCACAGGCTCCAATCAATGTGAATTTAAATCGGGTAATTATATCGAATTGTGAAAACCAGAACAGGTAGCCAAATCGAAATTGAGCAAATTTAGTGTAAGTGAAAACCTGAACAGGTCTGTGTATTTATTAGATGGATTTGTTAGCTCTAATATCGACTCTGACTACAATAGGCAGAAAATAAAAATCCCTCACCTACTAGGAGTCGTTGTTTATTTTGTAATATTGTTAGGCTTTCTCTGTTAGGCAGCCTCAGTAAATAAGCCTTTTCATAATGTGTTTACAAATTTGCTGACAGTTTTTTTTCTCGACACGGCTGATTTTGTAGCTACCTGCACCGTTTTGGCCACTAATAAAGCGCAGAGTGTACCTGCTGCGGGGATACAGAAGAAGACGCGGAGCACGTGCTGTTTGCCGGTGGCAGATTCACACGAGAGAGGGAGCAACTGAAGGCGTTTCTCGGGAAGCACAAAACCCTGGTGAACATGGTCCCAATCATGTTTTAAAGCAGCCGGAATTGGTAGCTGATACACACTTTCTCGGCCCGATTTATTGCGGAGCTGCGCAGAGTAGAGCGCTTGAGAAGAACCGGTGTTAAGTAGCCGAGCTGAGGCATTGCTTAGCGGCCGAACCGTAGATATGCAATAAGTTTGTATACTATATATATGTAGAAATAAATAAATGAATATAAAAAACAAGAAAGAAAGTCGGTCAAGCACGACCATAACATACTCTGTACAAATTATTTCTCAACATAAATTTTAATGCTGCAGTAGCAGCTGAAAGCAGCGATCCTACTGCGCTGCAGCAGCAAACAGTCTTTTGATCATAACTCCACAACCGCTATTCCGATCCCTAAATTATAGATTGGTTCGCAATTGAATAAACTAAAATTTGTTTTTGAGTTTGAATGTGACCAGTCTTTGTAACAGCTATTCAAGGGTCATCCTGAAAGTAGGCAACATTATTTTCTCGCTTTAGCGGTTAAGTGATGCGGTATCCCCGCTTCTGCAGGTCAATTGTTTCGCCCATAACTCCGGTGTTTTTAGTCCGATCTGATTGTACGTTTCAGAATAAGTAAATATTAGGCCTTGATTGATGTATATTAGGACACGGGGCTCTAATTTTAAAATTGTGGATCTGACTGGTTTTTTGCGGATAAAAGAGGGAGAGGGGGAATTTTCTAAATCTGAAAAAAAAACTCGATCTGCGTACTGTATACACCTACCTGTATGCGGATCTATCTCTAATAGTCTCTAAGATCGACTCGCTCATACAGTCAGTCGGACGGACATGTATACTTTATGGGGTCGGAAATGTTTCCGTCTCCCTGTTACATACATTCGCACAACTTCATGATCCCTCTATTACCATTTTTAATGGGAGCATGGTAAACAAAAAATACTATTCACTGAAAAGTATTTACCCCCTAGTTTTGAACCTAACTTTTTTAAGGAATCGCGCCGTTTGCGTATCAGCCTCCTGGGATTTGGGATTATTTTGAAAATTGAAAATTCGATGCAGAAATGATCTGAATTTTTTTGACTCGACTTCTTGCACTAATTTTTCAATTTTGAATAACAAAAACTGCAGCAGACACAGAATAAATCCGGCAGCACATAGTAGCCCTTGATAATAAAAGTAACTATGCCTCCTATGATGAACAATAAATCATTGAAGCTAAGTCTATTTGTATGAACTTTAAACCTTCAATTTCGTACTTAAGTGCCAATAACTTCTTCATTCTTCAACGGGTTTAAGTGAAATACGTGGCATTAGAATTGTAATGGATGTTTCTATGATGATCAGCGAAAAAATTAATTTTGGAGAATTATTTTCATGGAGAAAATCGCGATTAAAATCTAAATTTTTTTCAAAAAGTGATAAATTTAAATCAAAGTTGCCGATTAACACCTTACTAGCCGCGAAGTTTACCAACGGATTAAAATGTGTGTCAAATGTTTCCGACCATTTTAAAATCTACAAGCAAAAACTGAAGATATTCACATTTTTAGAGAGGTACCTTTTTTTACAATGAAAAAGCTTTTTCGCGATTTCTCGAAAACGGCCCCGCCAAAAAATTATTGGACCTGATTTTTGGAATCAGCGGACGGTTCTACATATGAAACAACCGCCAAATGTCCGGGATCGCGAAATTTTTATTAATATGTAAACTAGTGTAGTCGGTCTTGATCGACTTTCTAACTTGTTTATTTTTTTTTTATTATTTATTTTGGACCCATGGTTTCTTGGGCAAACCTTCTTAGAATTCATTGTAGATTACGATTTTGACAACCGCTTGGTGCATTTTTTAAGCCCATACAAATAGACCCACTCTAGTACGCATCCTTAATTGTTTTCTCATTCATGTTCCTAAAATCCATACACAGTCTCCACTTTCCAGTTTTCATTTTCACCATTTCACTATTGGAGCACTATGTGGGCTGTTTGATTGTTCTATACATCCTTTTTCCAGCAATTCGTCTATCTGCGCATTTATTACTGCTTAAATCTTCGGACTGCCACTCCCAAAAGCTATCTCGACCTCAACCGACTCGCAAATGTCGCTTTTTCTGCCATCTGCTAATTTCACTTGTTTCCTTGTATTGATAAATTTTCCTGCCTTTCCCAATGCTTGAGCTAACGACTGGCTGATGAAGCAGTTCGTAGCTCTCGTGTCTACTGAAGCCGTCACTTCGTGCTCTCCTATACGCACTGTTGCTGTCAATTGCCCACCCTCGTCCAAAAATCGACCCATTAACGAAGAAGGGCTGTTTGCGGGAGTCGTCGGTCGTTTCGGTCGTTTCAGTCGTTGCCCACAACGTAGGCAGGCCTGTGTTGGGTTGGGCACAAAAGTGTTCGCTCTGTTAACACTTCTCGGTGCCGGTTGTAGTTCTGCCTGGCCCCCTTCCAAACAACGCCAGCATGCTTCCACTCTCAGAGGCGTGAGGTTTGTACCCGTGCCACTATTGTGCCTTTCCTGCCTGTTCTCCTCCCAAAACTTTTTCTTGTCATTCTCTAATGTCTCAAAATCATCCGCCAGTTCCTTCAATGCGTCAAATGTGTAGCAATCAGATGGCCGGGCAAACATTCTGAGTGCTGGTGTGCTATTATCGTGGATAATTTTGATACTGTGTACCGTAATGGCCTCATCAACGCTTGCATCTTCACCATATTTATTTTAAAAGGTTCTCCTAATCTCTGTTTCCTTAAATTCACTTCCTGTTCCACTTTTTGGAAATAGTCCCGTGGCCAAAAATGTCCCTGGAAGATTGTTCCAAATGCCTCACATGTAGACCACTGCCTGTTATTGGCTAAACTCCAGTTCAGTGCCATTCCTTTGAAGAGTTCTGGCATTGCTCTGGGAATCATGTCCAAATCTAGCCCATATGCTATTGTGGACCATTCTATTATCTCTCCAGGAAATCAAATGGATTCCCTTCCCATTCGCGCACTTGTTTTGCCACTTTGGAATAATCTGCAATGGCTGCAACAGGTGGTCGGGATGCAGGTAGTGCTGGACTGGCTTGGGATGTTAGTGGTTTTCCGGGCTCTCCCGTTTGGCCTTGCATGCATGCTCTGCGTATTTTCGGAATGAAAAATTCCGTCAGATCCGCACCTCCAACTGCACCCAAAAACGGTGGCTTTGGCAAATTTTTGTCATGCCTTCGAGCCAATTCTTCAATTTGAGGTCCTCATATTACATAAAGTTCCATTTTCATTTGGAGAGCGCCAAAAACTTTTCTCATTTCATCAACAGTACCCTCCATCTCTATGCCAATCTCTCGTGCATATTTGATGAGTTTCTTCTTTCTGAGGTTATACACCCATGAGCGCACCAGTTTGTTTGATCCTTAAATTTCACTGTGATTCTCTTTAGCCTTCTGTCAATAAAGATTTAGTTGGTATTGAAATAATAAGTCAGTGGTGATCTTGTTTCCAGCCGGTTTATTGGCCTTAAAATCCTAAATGACAATCTCAGGTAGCTTACACGACTAGGACTTAGCCTACTGGCTTATACGCTATATTGGCTTCGTCTGAGCCTTAACTATACTCCGACGAACTTGCCTAGTATGACTACGGACACCGCTGGCACCACGATTCGCTCTGACACGTTGACAAAGTCGCACAACTCATCGGCTCTCTTTTAGGAAAACGCACAGCTTCTTTCCGGTAGCTTTCTACGTCGCTCTTGGCCTGGGTGGAGCTTGCCCTGTGTCCCGCTAGCAACACGATTCGTCTGGCTCACTGGTCGAATCACACAGATCCGCTGACCCTTCGTGTACTTTCGCACAGCTCGCCTATTATGTTTTGTTGAAGCGCTCACTCTGCACTCGCCGTGATGCTTCTTTGCTCCTTGTGGTATTCCCTCGATGATTATCTGCTTGCTTCCACTCGCACTCGCTTAGAGCCGCACACTGGGGACTGACACTCGGATTAAAACGACTCGCACTTTGACTCCATCTCTCAAGGAATGTTTTTGTCCCCAGCCACGAGTCCCTTTTTATCCGACTTTCCAGACCTGGATTGGCTGCGGCTCAGTTTTGCCTTGGTCTCCCAAGTCCCGCTGTTGCCATGCGCATGGGTTTTTACATCAGCTTCCGAAGTCCTGTTGTTGCCATGCGCGGCCAGCCCAATGGAAATTTCCACTGCCACTGACCCCAGCCTTCGTTGGTGTAAATGCGACCACACAAGTTCGCGCTCCTGCTGTCTCTTTCCGGCGCTCCCAACCAACGGGAACTCTCTTCGCTCTGGTGCAAAGGTACGCCGTACCCCGCTCTTCACTTCGCTCCCACGCAGCCCCAATTCGCCGCACTCTTAACCCTCGTGTGTTCGAAAATCTTTCTCTTACGTATAAGTTAACATTCGCTAATTATCATAATTTTACCCTTAGTATTAGACATACATTATCGTTAACAATTTACTTAAGATATATATATATACTAAATCCTAACTCTTGACACCCACTGTGAGACTTCAAATAAAGGTCTCACACTTTTATCTTATATCTATCACAATCTGCAATTACCTCTTTAACCCGATAACCTGAACCATCTCCTTTCGAAGCTTGTGTCACCAAAGCAGTCTAAAGCGATCGCCATTACCCTTTGGTTGGCCGTTGTCGCCGTTTCTAAACCCCGCCAAAAACATAAATTTTAACTACTTCGGCTATATTACAGAATCATATCAAATTGGTTTAAGCATCTTTTAAAATCCTGATCGCTAATCACCTTGGTGGTTCTCCCTGGTAATGCCTTCAGGTATTTTCTGATGCTCACACCAAGAAGGATACGGTCCTCTGAAATGCTTTCTGTAAACATTTTTTTTAATAATTTTGATCTTTTAGAATCCCATGAACTGACCTCTACCTCTCGAGCGGAAGGTTTCAGCCATTGAGAACCTTATAGTCCGAATTTTTATCTTGGCCACCATAATCGAGCCGTTAATGATGCCATTTGTTTTTGATCGCGCGACATTATTGTTATGTCCCATAGCTGGGCCCAGCGAATGATTTTCTTATGGGCGTGCCGGCTAGCTCCAGGCCTCGGGGTATAGGTCCTATAACCCTGCCCATCACACGTATCAATAAATATCTAGCAAAACAGATAACCGCTTATTAAACATTACACAACACAAACTATTTCACAATATCAAATAACAAACTCTGTTCCATCAAAGTTACACACTCAGCAAATGTGTTGATCGTGCAGCAGCAGGTGAAAGCAGTCTTTTGATCATAGCTCGACAACCGTTCATCCGATTTTCACCATTCTTTTGGCGTATCGATAAACAATCATGATTAGTTATTTTCTGGAAGGTACGAACCATCCATCTTTAAGACTGTAGGAGATATGACGTTTTTTCTAAATTGAGGGGGCGGCAGGGGGCGTGGCCAAAATTGAAAATAAACTTGATCTGCCTGCAGACATAAAAAGCATATGTCCCATACATGTCAAACCTCTATCTCTTACCATCTCTGAGATCTGTGCGTTCATACGGACAGACAGACGAGCAGACGGACAGACAGACAGACGGACAGACGGACAGACGGACAGACGGACAGACGGACAGACGGACAGACGGACAGACGGACAGACGGACAGACGGACAGACAGACAGACAGACAGACGGACAGACGGACATGGCGGACATGACTCGGTTGTTGATGCTGATCAAGAATATATTATATATACTTTATAGGGTCGGAGATGCTTCCTTCTTGATGTAACATACTTTTGCACAAACTTATAATACTGTGTACCTACGGTACAGAGTATAAAAAAGAACTGGACAAGACATTAGTTGGCAGACTCCACCTGGACTGAGCCTCCTTTTTGCAGCAGGACAGGTATATATGCTGGGGAAGGTTAACAGCTGGGGGACAGGAAAAAAAAGTCACTTTGAACGCGGGTTCTGTCAACTCGTTTTTTCATACTTAACCGAGTATCGAATATGAGCATCGATAAGTATCTATATCGATGGGGCAGTTTGATAACAAAATCTGCTGGCAAAACACAAACCGGCAATGAAGGTCAGTTCATTTAAATATTGCTGATTTAAATGTATACTTTTACCCTTTCTACAGACATACGAAAAATGGAACCCCAAACAGTCTGATCGTTTGATATTCCGCTGATGAGCCAAGCGTGTAAAGAGCACCGGTGATTCGCTTGTTCAGTGGGACTGCAAGTCAAAAAGAAGTGTCTTGATTGCCAGTCCAGGCAGAAGCTGGACTAGTATCTGATATGTTTGCCTCTCAACGCAAAAGCATTTCTTAAAAAAGACATCTGAGTTTTCGGTCTTCCAATAGAAACCATATCGACTCTAGTAAATAAATATATGATTAAGAATTGTAATAGTAATGCTATGTGGGTGAGATTCCTAGTACGCAACGCTGGCCACAGCACACTCGATCATTAACTGCAAAACATTTTTTTAACTGCAATTGTTGCTTTTCAATTGCATTTAGTTAGCCTGAACAGGGATCTACCCTGTGGCTGTGGCTATAAAGCCCCATTGTACTCTCCGGCCGTCGCTATTTGAAAAAAAAAACATCACGTCCCACCGTTGTGAAGATAGATGTTTGTGCAAAAGTATGCAACAGCCAGAAGGAAGCATCTTCGACCCCATAAAGTATTTATATATATTCTTGATCAGCATCAATAGTCGAGTCGATAAAGTCATGTCCGTCTGTCAGTATGAACACCTAGAACTCAGAGACTAGAAGAGCTAGAGCCACCAAATTTTAAATGTAAACCAGTATTGTCTGCATGCAGTTCAAGCTTCAAAAGCTAAATATCTCCTACAATTTTTAAGATATTGAGCTCAGCTGTCGCAGTGCAGTGTATCTACAATCTCACAAATTTTCATAACGATCGGATAATAAATGTAAGAGTTAAACAAATGATGCATACTTATCTAAGCCGCATGAGGTTAATAAAAACTAATTGCTCTGAGTAACGGGAGCAGTCGGGCAGGGCCGAGTTTAACTTTCGCTCTAGTTGAATTTAGTGACATCCAGTACAAAGAAGGTGAAAATTTGACCTTTACCAGTACCATTAAACATGCAATACAAATAAAATATGAAGAACCCATTTATAAGAATCCCTCTTAATATCCCCAAGCTTTTGACGAATAAGTCGAAAACGAAATTTTAGATATGCTCGAGCAAGATATCTGAAGAAAATCCAATTCACCCTATTGCTCGCCCATTTGGATAGTTCCAAAAACGCTAGATGCAGGACGAAAAAAATTCCGAATAGTCAATGACTACCGCGTTGTGAACGATAATACCATAAGTGACAAATATCCAATCCCAATAGTGGATGACATACTTGACAAACTAGGCAAATGCCAATACTTTACAACAATTGATCTCGCAAAAGGTTTTTACCAAATCCAAATAAGAATCAATCCCAAAACTGCACTCTCGACTAAATATTTACATTATGAGTATACTCGAATACCATTCGATCTGGAAAACGCACCAGCAACTTTCCAACGTTGCATGAATAGTCTGTTAGAAGATCTAATCTATAAAGATTGTCTTGTATACATGGATGATATAATAGTGTTTTTCACTTCATTGGAAGAATATTTATTATCGTTAAAGAAAGTGTTCCTGAAGCTAAGACAAGCCAATCGCAAGCTTCAGTTTAATAAATGTGAATTCGTAAAAAAGGAAACAGAATTCCTAGTTCATTTCATAACCACTGATGGTAAGAAACCTAACCCAACCAAAATACAAGCCATCAAAAAATTCCCAATACCGAAAACTACTAAGGAAATTAAATCTTTTTTAGGCCTCGGCGGTATCGATCTAATTTATCCCCATCTTTGCTAAAATAGGATCAAAAATCAATATTAAAGAAACAGATTATGTTTTAGCATTTGAAAAACTAAAAATGCTTATCATGTCAGACCCAATGACATACCCAAACTTCGAAAAACTTTTTTCCCTAACCACGGAGGCAATTAACATTGCCATAGGTGCAGTATTATCTCAAGATCACAAACCAATATGCTTTGCCAGAAGTTTGAACGATCACGAAATCAACTACTCTGCAATAGAAAAGGAACTCCCAGCTATTGTCTGGGCAACAAAATATTTCAGATCATATCTCTATGGAAGAAAGTTTGATATTCTGTCCGACAACAAACCTTTGGGATGGCTTAATAACATAAAAGAGCCAAACGTGAAATTGCAAAGATGGAAGATCAAACTAAACGAATTTGACTACCACAACAAATATATCCCAGGTAAAGAGAACTACGTAGTAGACGCTCTATCAAGAGTCAAAATCGACGAAAATTTCTTAGGAGAAACACCCAGTAGTATTGCATCTACAGTGCACAGCACTCATGAAGACAACCAAATATACATTGCTATCACAGAAAGACCAAGAAAGACATTGGCCGTTTTTAGCAGAAGGATTGATCGCTGAGCGGGTATCAGAAAAAAATTATAGATCGAATACTTTCTGCTGAACAAAGTAATACATTTTTGAACAAAGACTTTGAAAGACATCTTTTAAAAGCCGCGAAGACATTGACGACGCTCCACGTCAACATGGAAATTGCAAAATAGTTGTCAAACTTAAGTTCTTACATATTTTGAAATCCAGTGCACAAAATGAACCAAGACACGCGGATCGGTATCAAAAAGACCTATCGATATACAAGTACAGCTGTAGATGGCAGTATCACTTGAAAGGAGCGTACATTTTTCTCGATACAAGCTCCTCTATCATGATACGTCAAATTATCTATCATGATACCGTATCACTGGAGTTCAGCAGAAAAGATCAGGAAAAATGATGATTGATCAGGGAGCAAGTTCTTTTGCTGAACGCAGCCATTACCTACTACAACAGACAGATTGAATTCATCAAAGGTGAATCAAACGAGGTACAAACAACAAGATACTTTCACAAAACAAAATATAAAATCATCTTCAAAGAAATGACGAATGAACATGCTAAAAACATTATCAAAGAATAAAATTATGCACTAAAAATAGTGTAATATATTTCGAACACGAAATTGATTTCTTAACATTCCAAAATGCATTCATAGAAATCATCAGTCCGAACAATTTGACAAAATTAATGAGAACTTACATAAAAATAACCACAAGTAAAAATGAAATTTCAAATGTCGAGCATAAGACAGTAAATGAGAATTAATAATCATCAATAGCGAAACTGACCCAGAAAACTATTTGACACAATTTTATACGTCTATCAATCAAAATCAAAAAACTAAACAAAATACTACAGGAAGATCACCTGCAGAATATAAAATACAAAGCCACAACATCAACGAAATTGGCAAGATGAATGAAAATAGAATCCAATTTGAAATTGACACAAGATACAGACAATCACCCTTAGTAAAGAGTAAAACTAATAGTCCATTCAAAAAGACGGTAGAAATATTTC
Organism: Lordiphosa andalusiaca; assembly: GCA_035044965.1. NCBI lineage: Eukaryota > Metazoa > Arthropoda > Insecta > Diptera > Drosophilidae > Lordiphosa > Lordiphosa andalusiaca. Next base: position 234,690 of record JAWNNM010000906.1, read on the forward strand.
ATGCCGATGAAAAACATTACGAAGAAAAGAACAGAGCTAGAAAATTAACCCACTACAACACCCAATTTAAAAAGAAAAAAACTTATGAAAGTAAATACTATAATTCCAGATCACCAGCAGGCAATCAACCGAGCCAAGAAAATTCAGCTTGAGCTAACATCATTTTTGATAATATTCCTTATAACATGTTTTAGACAAAAGGCAAAACGCCAAAGCCTTGAGGTAAACTCCATTCAAGCAAAGAACGCTGTTGATGCTGATTAAGAATATATATATATATTATGAAATCGGAATTGCTTCCTTCTGCCTGTTACAAACATTTTCACGACTTAAGTATACTCTTTTTACTCTACGAGTAACGGGTATAAAAACTCAGCATTAAAACCTCATCTAGTTTAAAAACCATTACAAACGAAATTTTGATTATATCCTCTATTATTATTAAAACACCAATTTTTAATATCTTATCGTTCCCAGACAAGAATACAAAATTTTTAAACAGAAATAACTTATGACAAATATTTCGTTCAACACAATCAAACCCACATGGTTAGTTCAAAAGATTTAGTAATAAACAAATGTATTAAAGGTATACTGTATCGAGCTTCCACAGAATGCAGATATACAAAAATGCACAAAAAGCATGAAGTTAATTATGTAGAACCTAACAAAATCATCACATGGAATCTTCCCCAAGCAATATTAAATCAAAATTGCAAAGACAGGGCAATAATAATCGAAGGAAACAAAAGTATAAAGGGTTTCAGTTGTTCAATTCAGCTTGAAGACATTTTACTTAACTACATTTATCATAATATTAATCACAATACTATTGTATCTTATTTATAAATATGAGGCAATCCCACACAGAATCATTGTAAAATCACCAAATGAAAACTTGTCAACAACAAATACACCAGTTAATGAATATTTATCGAATTCAATATTATACCCTAAAATATCTGCTTGAGGACAAGCTAAATTCAATGGATGGGGAAATCACATATACACCACCTCAAGATCCAATATAAGATCCCATACATTTATCATAATGTAACACTTGAGTAGTAACTAGACCCACAAACGGAGAAACCCATAAATCCAAACACATAAATTTCCATATTTTTGGTGACAATAACAATTCGGGCGGACAAGACATAAATATAAAACGCAAGCATAAACATCAGCTCCAATCGTTATTCCCACCAAGAACACAACTCTGATGCAGATCAAATTGTCGGCTGATGCATTCCACTCTCAAATTATCATGATACAACAAGAGAGGTAAGGTGGTATTAGTGTAAGTTCTCTGCAAAATACCTCCACGTTCAGTGCTGCGCGTACTTTTGTAGCGTAAGCTTTCGGCAAAAGTACGCATCACACTGATACCGCCCCACCTGTCTTGTTGCATCATGCAAATTATGAAATGGGAAAAGAGAGAAAAGATTTTTGGTCTTGACTCCCAAAAAGCTATTAGCCGAGGTTTGCTACGCAAAAGCTGCAAAACCACAAATTGAGTTTGACTTGACATCGCAACTGCGAGACATCTTATCGCTTAAGATTGTAATCCTTCAAATATAAGTTGTTAACGATAAATAAAGAAATCATTTTTTTTTATTTAACCCAAACCATTGACTTCTCATTATATATTTTATATTATATACACAGAGAAAAAAATCCGTTCTAAATGTACCAATATCATGACATTTTGGTCTTGATAGTCAGCTAAGCCCACACACACATTATTTATAACACGCGAAAAATTAACACAAAGAAAAAATACAGTGTGTAAAAAATTTGTATGTTCACACGTGTTAGTAACATTTTTTTTCATGAGAAAAAATTTATTTTTTCCATGAAACTAACACGAACATTTTTCACACGCATGATTCCATTACGCGTGTGAGAAATTTTAGCAGCCTTCTGTAAAAATAAATGAGAGCAAATTTTTTTCAAAAAATTTCTCATCCTCGTGTAAAAAATTTTCGGAATATTTTTTTCACTGTTTTGGTGTTGGTGTGTATATGAGAGTCGGCTGTGTGACGTATTCTCGTGAGCGGCTGCGGCTCGGTCAAGCACACTGAGCTGACAAACGGGGGTGGAACATTTTAAGACGCGAGTACCTGTGCCTGAGGACCATAAAAATTGCGATCGGCTGCGTTCTGACCAATCTCATTTTTTTTTACACAAGGCTGCTAAAATTTCTCACACGCGTGATAGAATCTTCTTCTTCCTTCCTGTTTCCAAATTTCAGCCTTCTATCTCTTACCATTTAGGCTGTGCGATGATTGCCAATCAGTGAGTCAGCCAGGACAAACCCTTATATATGTAAGGGGATTGTCAAGTCACGGGAAAGCAAACATTTATGCTGGGCAGCACCGGCTGATGCAGCGAATGGCAGCACTTCAAAACTTTGGGAGATACAGAGTATGTTATAGTCTGGCTTCCCCGACTTTCTTACTTGTTTGTTATAATACAAACGCGATTTTCGAGCAAGAGCCATTCCATGATTGCCAGCAACTGACCCTAAAAGCTCTTGATGCAGATATATATCATAGATGTCACTTGTCAAATACGTTCAATGGTTCTTTAGAACGAGTGTGTTCAATCCGTTTACCAAAACAGTTGCGAATCCTAGGTACATCAAAGCCTAAGAAAAACTGAAAGCAACAGTATTTTGCTCATAGCTCGATATTCGTTCATCCGATTTTTATTCATTCATTCCTTTGGCGGATCGATAAATTATCCTGATTACTAAGTAGGTGTAAAAGGTACGAACCATCTATCTTTAAAACTGTGGGAGATACGAGATCTCTGAGATCTGTGCGTTCATACGGGCAAACGACGGTCAGACGGACAGACGAGCATGACTATATCGACTCGGCTGTTGATGATAATCAAGAATATATATATACTTTAAGTGGTCGGAGATGCTTCCTTCTGGATGTTACATACTTTTGCACAAACATATAATACTCTTTGTACCCACGGTACAGAGTATAAAAATGTAGAAGATATTCAACTTTTTTATTGCGGGAGCTGGAGGGGGCGTGGCCAAAATGTGAAATAAACTTGATCTGCGTGCAGACAATACTAGTATACATTTACAATTTGGTGGCTCTAGCTCTTCTTGTCTCTGAGATCTAGGTGTTCATACAGACAGACGTATAGACGGACATGGCTAAATCGACTCGACTATTGATGCTGATCAAGAATATATGTACTTTATGGGGTCGTAGATGCTTTCTTCTGCCTGTTACATACACTTGCACGACTTTAGTGTACCCTTTTTACTCTTCGAGTAACGGGTATAAATACTTGAACAGGAATATTTACACCCAGGACACAAGTCCATTTCTTAAATAGTCAGCAGACCAAACAAAATTTTGCATGGAATTGACTTAGATGATTGATTTAAATCAAAAACATTAGGCGAGATTTATATGGGAAAAGGGAAAAATTTCAAAATATATTTTAAAAGCGACTATGAGAGACTATCCGACTATTGCGGATCATTGATGATATTTATTTTCAAATTGTTTAAGAGTATGGACCTACACTTAAGAGTCAGGTTTTTTTTGCATTTCCAAAAATGAATGTAAGTGAATTCCAGTGGGTCATAAGAAGGTCACCACAAGACGACAGCAGCGACTACCAAACAAACACAAAGCATCAATTACTTGTTTTATTTTTTTTTTGCGAACGAGGCAAAAGACCTGCTTGCTGGTTTTGGCAACAAACAAGAATCTGTTGGACTGTTTTTACACTTTGTATTAATGTCATTATTGTCAGCTTAGTTTGTGTGTTGCAACAATAGCTGCTGTCTTTAAGCTATCGAACGAAATTTTGCTCAAAAACTTGTTTTGATAAGTCGCAACAGTTGCCATCGATCAAAACTAAATTTGTTGTTAAGGGTACATAACTAATATGGGTAAGCAAGCTACAACTAGACAAAATGAAAAAGAGGTTTAGTCAAACTGGCCAGCATGGCTAGGCTTTTCTCTGCATGCCTGATATTAATATCAAAGATACTGTGCTCAGCAACTGACCTTCCAATAAGCCGACAGTAGAGTTGTACGAAGGCCACCGCAAATGTCATATGGGTAACTGCATTTTTTAAGAAAACCCACTTAATAGTCGTCTTCACCACATGTCGAATGTTGGCAGCCACAATATTCCTTCGTTATTCTTTAATAAAAATAAGTTGATTTAGTCGAACTTCTCACTACAGTTTCTCGAAAGTCGCCAATTCTGGAGCACAGATGTACTTACTGCCGCAAGGACTTAAAAACATTTACATTTATTTTTAAATTCATTTTGAATTGTCAACTAAGTAATAAAAAACTACAAGTTTTAATCGACATACACCTTGAATTTTAAGTAACGGTCTAGTATAGGTACAGTTGCTTATGAATTTTAAAAAGAATGTCCTTGGCTGGACCGCGAGCTGGGAAGATTATTCATTTAGGCTAAGCATAAATGACTCTGAACGTCTAAAATGAGGGCGAAAGCTAAGGACGGTCCTGCCCGACTTCGATATACCCGTTACTCATTCGAATTTATATATTTAATGGCCTTCACTAATTTAACAACATTAACAGTAATATAAACATGTCACCATTTTGTTAGCAAGCAGCGCATACTGCTCTGAAAAGTATGCAACGTTTTATAAAACCTTTATAAATCTGTCTTGAATTATCCAATCTTTATTCAAATTTGTGAGATTGTAGATATTGGGCACATACACTACACTGCATGTGAGTTAGATATCTTAACATTTTAAGGATATTTTATTGCGGGGGCGGGGACAACAAATTGAAACAAACTTGATCTGCGTGCAGAAAATACTACTCGTAAATGATTTGGAACTAGAGGAACTAGAGCCCTCTGGTCTTCGAGATCTAGGTGTTCAAACAGACAGACGGTCAGACAGACAGGGCTATATCGACTCGGCTGTTGATGCTGCTCATGAATATATATTGTTTAAAGGGTTGGAGATGCTTTCTTCTGCCTGTTACATAACTTTGCACGACTCTAGAATACCCTTTTTACTCTTCGAGTACCAGGTAAAAAAATTTAATAAAATGCCTTCGATAAACCGCGAATTAAGAACTATTATTCACCTACGGGTTCTTTTTAGATTAGTATGTAAATTAGCTGCTTCCACAAAAATTTTGCAAAATGCTTCTCCTCTAATGTTTAAAAAGCAGTCAAAACTACAAGTTTTAAACTACTTAGGCCCGATTTCTCAAAGGTTACGGTTAGCCAACCACCGGTCAGATTTGACCGTCAAGATGACGAGCGGTTAAGTCACTTGCTTTTCTCAGCAGCAGTTTCGCCTGATATCGATAAATGCCTATCGCTGCTTCAGGGTGACCATATCGTTTGACTAAACGAGCAAGTGAACAGCTGACTCGGCTTGATTTGTTTGATTTTTAATGCAATTTGTTGTTGCTGCTCATTGTTTTGCGTAAAAGTTTATTGAAATTATTTGCTATGATGATGAGTGAAAGAAATAGTTCAAAAAGACCCAGAGCGAAAAACTTTTCGGTGGCTGATTAGCATTTGTTGGTGGATCTTGTTGAGTCAAGCAAAATATGTATTGGAGAACAAGAAGAGTGATTCGGTGACTTGGAAGCAGAAGGCCGAGGCTTGGCAGAGGCTTGAGAATTAATTTGCTGCTCAATCCGGAATTCACCGCCCTTGGAAAGCACTACGGGATAAATTCGACAATTTAAATAATAATCCTGAAAAGAATTCACAATCGAGAAGCGGGAGACCTATCGCACGGGTGGCGGCTTAGACAGCACATCGGGAGTCTCAACAATCTCCCAAAAAATTGGTGGCATGATCCAAATTTCAGCCACAGGAATGGAAAGCGAGGTTGATGATGATGGTACGTTTTAATTCATTATATGTCAGCTTTACAAATATTTATTTCACTTCCAACTTTTTGGCACAGTTCAATCAATCAGCATCTGCATGTGATGGTAAGTTCCCGCACAAACAAAAGTTTGCTTACTGTTCTTCTGTAATTACACTTTATTATTCAAGGTAACAATAATGAAAGCATGTCAAACTATTACAAGGAGTCTGATGTTAGCATGCAACAAGTAAGAGGCCCAGTGAATTATATAAAGATAGTTAAATATGTCAAGATTCGGAGGGAACAGCTGACACTTCAGGTCGCCAAACGGAGGCATCATCATTTGCCACTTGGAATCCTGCCAAGCTGAAAGAGAAGAAGTCTCAGAAGCTAATGGTCTGCAGGCGCAAAAAAAACTCTGGAGGAAAAGAAGTGCTATCTCCTGAAGCTTCAGCAGGAGCTTTATCAAGCAGAGAACGTTCGATCAGCTGAGGAGAACTTGAGAGCTGCAGAAATTCACAAGGCTACGATGGAAAAGATGAACCTGAATATGGAAAGCATCCGTCTTATGAATGAGCTCCTCCAAATGGAGATTTCTGCTAAAAATTAAATTAAGTTTGAACTTCTAGAGTAAATACACATACAATGTTTTCCTACATATAAATATTTATTTTAAGCAATGCTAAGCCTTTGAAAAAGGCTGAAACAAGTGAATTAAAGGCTGAAATGAAAAATAAAGAGAAATACATAAATATAAATAAAGATTGAATTACAAATATAAAGAAAAGTAGACTCACGTTGAGAAATAATTAGCAATCAAAATTTGCCTGGCTCTTCCAGTAATTTCATTTATGTTGCTTGTTGTGGCTTCGTCTTCAACTCCAGCGTCGTCAACTGGCTGAACTATGTCATCTTCCGAAGGCAGGGGATCATTTTCAAGTATAGCAATGTTGTGCAAGACACCGCAGGCTACTATTACTTCCATTGCCGTATTCAGAGATATACGCATTGACAACACTGGAAATCGCCTTTTCCAAACGCCAAAACAGCGCTCAATCACATTCTAAAGTTATAAAGTTTCTCTGCTTCAGTGGTAGGATTTTCTAGTGGTTTCATCATATAGTCAGATGACTTATACCCACCATCTCCCAAAATGTAGTGGTTTTGGAATTCACCATTGTCCAGCCTAAATTTCAAGCGGCTATTACTAAACACGGTGGTGTCATGTGAAGATCCTGGCCACCTTGCAACCACATTTGTAAGCATAAGCTTAGCATCGCACACAGCTTGAACATTAAAGGAGAAGTATCCCTTTCGGTTGCGGAATATTTCTGCATTTTCACCTCCAGGTGATTGAATTCGGATATGGGTGCAGTCGATAGCCCCAATAACCTTGGGAAATTTCGCTAGCTGAAAGAAGCCTTTGACTGTTTCCTGCATTCTATCAACATCCATTGCAATATATTCCCTTGCCAGTAATGCAATAGCGTGGGACACTTGCTTAACTGCACGGCTTGCCGAAGAAACGCCGACTCCACAGAAGTCACCTGCAGTAATGAGGAAGCTGCCACTGGCATAAAAACGCAACGCCACCAAGAGTTTGGTCTCTGACAACACGGCATAGTTCCTATTGACAATCATTGTCTGGATTAATTGAATCGCAACTTGAGTTAATGTTTTACCTGTTAGTTTGAGAAGATACTTGATCTCTAATCCTAGCAAGAATTATTTTACATGTTGCTTTTGTCAACCTGAATCGTTGAACAAATTTGGCGTCATCCAGATCAGTAAAGTAATTAGGCCTCTCTCTGTACTCTCTTGCATTGTTTATTCGTTGCTCTGCCTCTTCAAATTGCATTTCCATTGCGTGGAGTTGAAAAATTTGATTTTTCATAAACATTTTGTGTTGCAGCAAATAATAAAATAAACAAAGCAAGTGCGGGGCCAGCTGTTTGTATATCGATACAAAATATCGATAGTTCTTCGGGACTGAGCTCGTGGTTAAAGTTGACCGGTGGATGAGCAGCGGTTAAAGTTGTTCCTCCGGTTACGCCACACACATCATGAGACACTCAAATTCAGTTAAACTGCCTGTCAAGTTCACCAACCGGACTTTGAGAAATCGGTCCTTAGGCCCTTTTCCAAATGTCCGGCTAGTCAAACTGACAGGCAGATTGACCGAATTTGAGTGTCTCATGTGGTGTTTGGCGCAACTGAAGCAACAAACTCTACTCTATTTACACTAGGAGTGAGTTATGCGTTTTGCGGTAAGCGGCAAAAAGCTGTAGTGTTAGAATAGATAGCCAAATCAAGAGCTAAATCAAGCTTAAGTAGCTTACTTGGTACCTTAACGTCCAAATTAAAGTGCTTATGGTTTTGTGCGCCCAAAGGTAAAAGGTAAAAATGGACATAGTGAGAGTTCGATTCTAATTTAATTCTATATTAGAATCCACACTTGGGTCCTACGGGACGGGAGGAACATCCCAATCTCTTGTAAAGGACTGGAGCCCAGTTAATCGTGTCATTTGGTGATACCAACCATTTCGCGAGACCACCCTGACATCACTTCACCTGCGCTCTACTTCACATGGAGTGGCTTGGGTCCAAAATAGACGGGCGAGACCACTAGAACTGATCATTCTCACCTGGGAGGCAATCAAGAACCTCACGTCCGGCTGACCGCATTTTAAAAAGGCTTGTAATCAATCGGGAAAGCATTGCGTAACTTTTTCGCCACCTATTGGTGATCATAACCCTACTTATACATGCCAACATAGATTAATCAGTACTTCTAAAGCTGGGAACGATTTGCTGAGTCGCCCAGCCTGCTAATGTATTTAAAGCTTATCATTGCAAATTTTGCTGTTTTGTTTTGATTTCAAAAAAATTTCAAGTTCAAGATGAAGATAACGAAGTTCCCAGACTCGTCGAAGCTCATTATGCTGTTCTTTTGCTTTGTGAAGTAAAACGTTTGCTGCTTAGTTATACCCAACAATCATTTGGTTGAAAATTTATTAAGATATTCCAAGTTAGCATCTTTGCTTAAAATACAAAATGTATGAGTTTGGTAACTAACGGAATTTCGAGTGTATATATTTATATAAGTATTAATTCTTAATTTAACGGCGTCCAGAACCGTCATCTTCTTATCAGCTCAACTGTTTCGCTTATAACTCCGGTGTTTTTGGTCCGATCTGATTGTACTTTTCAGAATAGATAGATATTGGGCCTAGCTTGATGTATACTAAACGAGGCTATAACTTAAAAATTGTGGATCTGACTGTTTTTTAGGTCTAGGATGGCTAGAGGAGGTCTTGGTCTTGATCTGCGTACAGCATAAATCTACCTTCATGCAAAAATTTGTCGCTCTATCTCTTATAGTCTCTGAGATCGACGCGTTCATACAGACAGACGGACATGGCTATATCGACTCGGCTGTTCATGCTGATCAAGAATATATATACTTTATGGGGTCGGAAAATGTTTCCTTCTCCCCGTTACATACATTCGCACAACTTCATGATCCCCCTTTTCCCATTTTCAATGGGAACAGGGTATAAAAACTTCGATCATAACCGATCACACCTACGCCAATTGCGAGGTATCAAATTCACAGCGAAAATTATTTAAGAGAAACAATTCAAAGTTACTGCCTAGAGGTTAAGCCTCTCTCTCATTTTTCTTGGAATGTGCTCTATCTGGACGCAAAAATTTAAGAGAAGGTTTGTGTCAATGACTTAAAGTTGATGGTAAGATGGTAAGATATAGGGGTTTGACTTGTATGGGAAATATGCTTCTTATGTCTGCAGGCAGATCAAGTTTATTTTCCATTTTGACCACGCCCCCTTCCGCCCCCGCAATTTAGAAAAAACGTCATATCTCTCACAGTTTTTAAGATAGATGGGTTGTTCTTTCTGGACATATTTAGCAATCAAAATATCTTATCGATCCTCCATAGGAATGGTGAAGATCGGATGAACCGTTGTCGAGATATGATCAAAAGACTGTTCGCTGCTGCAGCGCAGTAGCAGCGCTGCTTTCAGCTGCATCAAAATTTATGCTGTGCGTATAATTTCGTTGGTACAGAGTATGTTATAGTCGGGCTTGACCGACTTTCTTTCTTTCTTAATCGGGAATGCCAAAACAAGTATTGAGCAATTTTTTTTTTTATATTTCTTTAAAAATAAGGGCGTGGCACGCCTAAATAAAGTAAACTTTATTAAACAAAACAAAAAAAAAACAAAAAAAACCCCATGCATGGTGCTCTAAGTATCTAGATTTACCAATGAAATAATGGGATCTGATGTATTGATGTTGCCATTGCACATCACTTCCGGAGTGATGAAACCGATCTGATTTGTAGAGTTTACTTCTGGATTCGGCTCCCTCCTCTCCAAAATATCCTACAGGAAGAACACTGCTTTCCATAATTTCACATGAATGTACCAGAATCTTATGCACTGTTGCAGTCATTGGTAACCAAGGACATTTATCAATAAATAATTCTGCAGTTTTATTACAGATTTTTTTTAATTTGTCAACATTAATTGGCAACTTTCATGGGCAACATATCAGCACAATCTTTAAGTTGCTAATAAGCTGCTCTACAATGTCAGTGATATGCTAAATATGAAATAAACACCTTTGCATATGACCTGCATATCCCCCATTTTTCCGACAAACAGTAACAAAATCTCATGGAAGCATCTGCAGCAGCTTTATTTATTTCATCTGAAATGTCGCCACGTTTCGTTTCATAAATTCGAGCACAGCATTTTTACTGGATGCTTTGGTCTTCTCTGAACTCCACAAGCCAAAAAACTCCGCATTGCAGAATTTGAGGTTATGATCTATTAATGCAAATTACAAGAGATGTGGACAAAAGTGGATCAACTTGACAAATGCATTACAACAGGAATTATTTAATATACGACACAAACTTTAGTTTCAGGGCCGGAATAGACCGAAATCAATTAATATACCTTTTCAAAAATTAATTTTCATCACAAATCGGGACATGTTGAACGATTAACTTTAACATAAAATTACGAACGCTGCACAACCCATACACACAGTTCACACTAAAAAATACGTAGTTCAATCCCCACTGATTAGAATCCATCACAAAACTTTGTTTAAAAAAGTTTTTTTCTATCACTTTACAATGATTTTAAATTGTAATCAAATTGGCACTTTTTCCGCTAGGTTTGACAGCTGATTTCGCGAATGTGGCCCCATCTATGGGAATTTCTGTTACGCAACTGAGATGGTCCCTCTTTTTCTGATGCAGAGCGATCACAAGTTCATAATTTTTCCAACTTTTAAAAATGAGATTTTGGCCAACAAAAGTGGTCGTCTGGACCATTGTGCAAGGTGACGAGTAAGCGCTCATAGGCCGCAAGAAATGCACGAACAGGCACACAGCTCTAGCCAAGTTTTGGCCAGAGATTTGTGCGTCTCCAGCACCTTCTCTCTTTGCGTATTCAAATCTGTTGGAGGGGCTTTGTAAGAATTCTGGAGCTAACAGGGTGAATAGATTTGGTTTTACCTGACGCCAAGTAGATTTTGAGCTTGCTCCCACTGTAATATTGTAAGTCGGTACCAAAATGAAACGTCCAAGTTTTGAAAAAGTGCCTGCAATCATTTCCCAAAGGGAAATAGTTAGACTACACATTTTCTGACAATTAATCAATGAGTTCATAACACTTACGGCGAAATAATCCAATTAGTTTGTTTTAGAAAGCTTCTTTGTCTAAACGGAGTAGTTAGTTGCTCAAAACCAGGCCGGCAGAGAATTATCAAGATTTTAATCTTGAAATGCAAATGAAAATAGCTCAGCCTCCCACGTCTGACTTCCTCCGGATCTCGCAAGCAAAAAGAACGAAGTCTGAAAGCTGGTCTCACTATATAGCGGGTTTGACGTGGCACTTTGCCCATCGATAGTTCGATCGCTGCCTCTCGACTCAGGTGCAAGCCTGCGCTCTTCGTTGGAATTAGCAGCGGGTTTGCGTCCGTGCTAATTGCCAGTTACAAATGCAAGCAGGTCGTTACGAATCATCGACTATTTCTATTGAAATTCCATAAGCAGAAATGGTATACTACAGGATGAAACGATCCATAAACTCCTTTTGTTCCACCCATTTTAAAATTTCATCATCTTGTGAATTGGGCATAAATCGTTTATTTTTAATCGAATGACTCTCTTCTTCTACCATAACAACGTCAGCACTGTCCGTTGAATGACTCTCTTCCTCTACCATGTTAACGACAGCTCTGTCCGATAGTATTTCTTGCGATGATATTGGTCTGTGAGTACAAAATCCACAACCGCGTGAGACCATTTCGGCCAAACAAACTGTTTGCAACATATTCAGAAAATCTTAATCATCCTCCTCCGACCACTAGCTACCAGTTCACTCAACCTGTTTGCAGTTTTTAAGGTTTCTAATTTGATTCTACATTGTCTGACCAGAAGATATTTCTTCAACAAAGCATTGAAATTTAGTTTTCCTAACGTTTTTTATATGACCTTGCAGTTTTTTCTCTGCTGCCAGGGCTAACCTCGTATTCTATTTTGGAGTGATAGAATTTTTGCCTACTAGCGTTTCCCAAACGCACAACCTCTCAGACTCTGGGCTCCACCACTGTTATGGCACATATCTACTGTTGCTGGGAGTTGTAACTTTGTTGGACCTGGTTATGAAGTTTACCTTCTTGTGTAGAGCATCTTGATCTGAAATCGGAACCGTACTAAAAACGCTGACTATCCTGTTGTGCATAATTTTCTTAACTACCGTGGATGTACTGAAAGAATCTATTTCAATTGTTATAGGGAAGTGGTTGCTGTTGGAGATTATTGACCAAGAAACGTTTCACAGTGTATCGGATATTTATACCCTGTTCCCATTGAAAATTGCAAAAGGGGGATCATGAAGTTGTATGTAACAGTGAGAAGGAATCATTTTCGACCCCATAAAGTATATATATTCTTCATCAGCATGAACAGCCGAGTCGATATAGCCATGTCCGTCTGTCCGTCTGTCCGTCCGTTCGTCTGTCCGTCTGTCCGTCCGTCCGTCTGTCTGTCCGTATGAACGCACAGATCTCAGAGATGGTAAGAGATAGAGGTTTGACATGTATGGGACATATGCTCCTTATGTCTGCAGGCAGATGAAGTTTATTTTCAATTTTGGCCACGCATTCCTGCCGCCCCCGCAATTTAGAAAATCTCCGTCATATCTCCTACAGTTTTAAAGATAGGTGGATTGTTCCTTCTAGATATATTTAGTAATAAGGATAACTTATCTTATCAGCAAAAGAATGGTAAAGATTGGATGAACGGTTTTCGAGTTATGATCAAAAGACTGTTCGCTGCTGCAGCGCAGTAGCACCGCTGCTTTCAGCTGCTACTGCAGCATCAAAATTTATGCTGAGCGTATAATTTCGTTGGTACAGAGTATGCTATAGTCGGGCTTGACCGACTTTCTTTCTTGTTTTTTTCTTCCGTTAGAAACATTTTTTCTAAGAATATGAACCAAACTCTGGCCAAAAGAGTTGAAAATTGAATGTTTTGGAGGTGTTTGAACAAAATGTCATGTTTTTATATCATTTCTTTCACCTTTCTTACATAAAACAAGTAAGGGCGCTGCAGTCGAGTTTCCCGACCACAAAATACCCTGTTCATTTGTTTTCATTTAATTGTTTTTGAATTTTAAAAAATTATCCCAAATGTAGGCAACACTTTTTTCTAGTCCTGACCAACAAGTGGTGGGGTGCTCTTATCAGCTCAACTGTTTCGCTTATAACTCCGGTGTTTTTTGTCCGATCTGATTGTACTTTTCAGAATAGATAGATATTGGGCCTAGCTTGATGTATACTAAACCACGAGGCTCTAACTTGAAAATTGTGGATCTGACGGCTATTTAGGTCTAGGATTTCTAGAGGAGGTCTCGGTTTTTTGGGGATAAAAGGGGGACGGGGTGGAATTTTTCAAATCTGAAACAAACTTGATCTGCGTACAGCATAAATCTACCTTCGTGCAAAAATTTGTGGCTCTATCTCTTATAGTCTCTGAGATCGACGCGTTCATACAGACAGACAGACGGACGGACGGACGGACAGACGGACAGACGGACAGACGGACAGACGGACAGACGGACATGGCTATATCGACTCGGCTGTTCATGCTGATCAAGAATATATATACTTTATGGGGTCGGAAAATTTTCCTTCTCCCTGTTACATACATTCGCACAACTTCATGATCCCCCTTTTCCCATTTTCAATGGGAACAGGGTATAAAAATATATTTTACTTAATAATATCATACCAGAGTTTGGTTCATATTTTTCGAACTTGAATAAAGAATATTTACACAAATTTTCAGATCGATTCGTCAATAACTTTTCGAGCTAGGATTCCCGCAAGTTGAAAAAAAGTCGTTTCAAGAAAAACGCGACCAAACCCGACTGCGCGCTTCGGCACTGAATCGACCGGTGTTTACCTTAGTGCTCATATCATCGGAACTAATTTTAATTTCGTTTTGAAACTTAAGCAACACATTCTTGAATAGTTGTACTAACAATTTATGCAATAAAACACGAGAGCGTAAGTTAAAGTCGGCCCTGCCCGACTTCGAAATACCCGTTACTCAAGGCAATTAGTGTTGCGGCTCAAATAAGTATGCAACTTTTTTTTAACTCTGCCATTTATTATCCGATCATTATGAAATTGTACATATTGGCCACATGCACTACACTGCAAAATCTGAGCTCGATAGCTTACAAATTGTAGGAGACATTCAACATTTTTTATTGCGGGGGCGGGAGGGGGCGTGGCCAAAATTTGAAACAAACTTGATCTGCCTACAGACAATGTGACATGTGATGCCTGTGTGAGAGAGGTTGTTTACAGAACGTGTATTCCATCTGTTCCAAAAGCGAAAGGAATCTTCCCATCGGTCATAGCAAAGGGGCATTCACTGAATCTCCCACAATGGCAAAATCCCGATGTGCCAACTGGAGACTGGCAGGTACTTCATGTTGCTAGGCCAGACAAAAACGGCCAGCACTATGTCCTCCAGATCAACAAGGAGAAAGACGATATGCTCTACCCAAGATCCGAATCTTGGTCTTGGATGATGGCATGGGGAGTACGCAGCAGGAACCTATGACTTAAAAAACGTCACCCCGAGGACACTAATGAGCACATGAGGCTGGAGAGGTGGAGAACGACCTTAACATTATTGGCAGCTAAGTCTACGGAGGAAGACGAGGTTGGCGACACAACCTTGCAGGCTGACCCATCGGGGGAGGAGGATGCTGACACCAGTCATGCAGTTGAAGGTCCTCCACGTCAACTCACATAAGAGCAAGATCGCTTCGGCGGAGTTTTTTATAACCTTGGAGGAAGTGACCGCCGATGTGGCTTTAGTTCAGTAAAATTGGATAGCGGCAGGAAACAAGGTCTCCGGGCTTAAGTCACAAAACTACAATGAAATTAAATAATTGGGTAAACACAACCGGATGCGAAATCGCTAAAATTATGTGACTGATAAGGGACAAAAAACTCACGCATTATCTGATACATCTCCAAAGAACAGACTGTAGACTGCTCATTGGCATACTAACGGAACACAGGCCTAGCAGCCGCTCATGCGATAAAGCTAGGCATTACAAAAGAGAACATCTCCAGGAAATGCATGGAACCTGGAGTCGCAGAAACTCTAGGACTCCTCATTTGCATCTGCCCAGCAATTGCCACGATAAGATTAAAACTTCTACACAACTCACAGTTCGCTTCTTTGAAAGAAGCGGCCAAGAAGCACCCAAAACAATTATTGGCATTCGCATCAATGGTCGAGTCGATATAGCCATGTCCGTCTGCCCGTCTGTCTGTATGAACACCTAGATCTCAGAGACTATAAGAGCTAGAGCCACCAAATGTTTAATGTAGACTAGTATTGTCTGCACGCAGATCAAGTTTATTTCACATTTTGGCCACGCACCCTCCCGCCCCCGCAAAAATAAGGTGAATATCTCCTACATCTTATAAGTTATCGATCTCAGATTTTGAAGTGTAGTGTATGTGGCCAATATCTACAATCTCACAAATTTGCATAATGATCGGATAATAAATGGCAGGGTTTAAAAAGCGTTGCATACTTATCTGATCCGCATGTGGTTGTTAAACACTAATTGCCCTGAGTAACTAATATTTTGAAGTCGTGCAGCGCCGATTTTAACTTACGCTCTCGTTATTCCCAGATGTTTGTAACGCATAGAAGGAAGCATCGCAACCACATTAAGTATATAGATTCTTGACCAGCATGACGATCTGAATCGATATCGCCATCTGCTTCTATGCGATTTTCTCCGTCAGTTTGCTAACTATCTTCACGAAACTACAAATAAGCTGCACACTTATCGGAACCGGCCGCATCTGCTATAGGCATATAGCTGCCATAGGAATGATCGGTCAAAGAACTAGTTTTAGTGAGAAAAACTTTTTGTTTTCAAAAAAAACGCCTTCAAACTTTGTATTTCTTAGTTTGCTATGCTTTCCCATGATTTCACTGAGTTTGGTCAAAATCGGACATTCATTGAAAAGTAGAGTCTGAAAAGTAGTCTTAGTGAGAAAAACTTGTTTGTCTTCAATGGAATTGTCCTTCAAATAAGTTAGAAAAACTTGCTGCAAGGGTATACAAACTGTAATTGTATTAAATACTTTTAAATTTTTTAGACTTTAGTAATGTTCTTCGACACTATTTTATTATAAATCCCTTAAACTTGTTTTATTATTTAAAAGCAATACATATTCGGGCGTAACACGTGTGTCTTTGATCTAAAATCGTTCAGTAATTAGCGATATTCCTTCATTTTTATGACAAAGAAATAAACTATAAAAACCCTAAAATAAAAAAAGCCGTTACAATGTAACAGGTACATCGGGAAATGATGAATTTACTTGACTTGTGGTTTTCCAGGCACCAAAAGGACGCGTAATGTCGGCAAAATTGAGTCATTGCGGCCGCGAAATGCTGTGTCGAATCTACCTAATATGCAGAAAAAAGGGTTGTTTTGACACACACCCTTCCCCCACCCTTTAATAATTATTGTTTAATATAAATTAAATATGTCAACAATATCACAAAGGGATTTGGCTATTGAATTTTTTAATAGCATCGATGAAGAAAAAGTGTTTGATTATGTAAGATCAATATTTCCCAAGACTCCCATTGAGAAAGGGTCAGACTTGCATGCAAAGATTGCGTCATTTTTAGTTCATTTAAAAAAGCATTTAAGGACTGTTAACAATTTTAAACAAAGGTTTCTAGACCTAAATATTGAGTGGTTAAATCGAAAAATCCAGGTTAAATGTAACAATACGAAACTGGGAAATGTTGGTCGGCCCAAAAAAGACAATAGCATGGAAGAAATCAGTCACCGTACGCGTCGACGAAGACTTAACGATCTTAATGAAACTATTGGAGAACAAAATGTTCAAGACGCCTTTTTCCATAATCTTGGGTCTGCCGGACATTTTCAGAAGGCAGGAGTTGTGGAAAAAGAACTCCTTGCTAGTCCTAACCGGACAAAAAGAGTATTGCATGGTATTCCTACTCCTGAAAATCCAAAGATATATTCACCAATAGAAGCATTGGCTCTGTTTTTGGACTTACACTTAACAAAACATCAGTATATGCAACTTCGCCTAAAAGCTTTAGAGAAAGGTTCTAAATTGTACCCACCAGAGACCTGCAACAAGCCTCGAATTTTCGATCAGACTCGTTCATTTACTCGGCTTGCTTGTGATCGCCGCCCTTGTTCGACACACTCGAAATGATCGCAAGCACATTGAGTCAGAACAAGCGCGATAAAGCTTTTGTCGAACTAAGCAATTACGATCGCTGCCCGCTGCTGGACGAGTACTAGCAAGCGTTACGCCAGCCACGGGCAAGCCTTTTCGATCAACACTCGCGCTTACTCGGTATGTTGACGGCAAGCCTCCTATGCAATTGTTGTTGTGTTTCAAAAACTTAAGAACACCAACATGCCACAAGATGGAAAGAGAGAACCGTTCGCAGAAGCATAGGCTATTATGCCATTTCTTTTTCTCTCGCAAGCTGTTGATTTTGGGATTCTTGTGTCGATTGTGTACAAGCTTTGATCGTCACGACTCGCGGCAGATTTTTGACTTCGGCAACAAGTACTGGCGATCACTCGCGACCGAAGCTACGAGTCGCCGCGAGTATGTGCACTGGGCTTGCTTAGGATTGTATTTGAAGCATGGGTGAGCGATTACACTCGTGACGGCTCGTTGCAGTTCTCTGGTACCCACCTTATAATGAACTGTTGTCAGTCAAGAAATCATGCCATCCACCAAAGCAATCCATAAGAGTTTCACCAAGTTCAGCTGAGGTTGAACTTCAGTCTCTGCTAGATCACACAATAGACAGACTTGCTCTATCCTTGGACGAACGAACCATATCTAGTTATGGCGATTTCAAAGTAACTTTATATTGCAAAATGGGGTTGCGATGGTTCATCGTGCCAAAAAAAACTATAAACAGGACATTGGGTGAAAACAAGTCCGATTCAGGAATGTTTCTGATTTCTCTTGTGCCTCTGCGATTAAGAAAATACTTGAATGATGACGAGCCATCAACAAGTACTATTTCTGTAATAGATGTTTGGAAAAGTAATGCTCCTTCGTCCACAAAATACTGTATACCAGTTAAATTCTCGTTCGAAAAGGAGTCTGCAGAGGTGGCTCAGAGAGAGGTCAATGCCATAAAATTGCAAATTGAATAACTTCGCCCACACCTAATACAAATTAATGGACAGTGGACTGCAATTTTTTATAATCTTCAATTGACAATGATAGACGGAAAAATCGCACAAGTACTGACTGACACAAAGGCAACGTCTTCCTGCGTAATTTGCCATCAGACATTAAGCAAACTAAGCCAAAACCCGTTGGCAACTACTGACAACTGCAAAGCTGACGAATTGGGAATATCTCCTCTTCATACTAGGATAAGATTTATGGAACACATACTCAAAATCAGTGATGACCTAGGCTTTGGAGATTCTGGCACAATCCGCCATGAAAAGAACAAACAAAAAAGAATCTTAAAGAAAAAGCATGTCCAAGACTCTTATAAAAAAATCGGGCTAATAATAGATTTAGATTTAAGATTTAAATTTAGGTTGAAACTTGGCAAAATTATGAAACCAACTATAGTTAAGTTTGAGAACTAAACTTTGACAAAAATGTGGCACCGTACATTAATTTTTGTGGATTTCAGGTGCAATAAAAGGCAATACAAGGTGTGGAAAATTTGAATTGTAAAAAAAATGACTTAAGCCTTGACCGATTAAGATCTAGTTTTAAAAAACCAGCTGAGTAGCATAATAAGCATACTTTGACCAAAAATCAGCACTTTAGCTTTAATGGTATGGCTTGCAGGAGCTTCAAAAGCAACTTATTTTACGAAATGTTGACTTTGGCTGCTCACTCAGTGTTTGTTTTAAATTTTGGCCACGCCCCTTACCGCCCCCGCAATAAAAAATTTTGAATATCTCCTACAATCTCCAACTATCGAGCTCAGATATTGCAGTATGCACTATGTGGCCAATATGTACAATCTCACATAAAGATTGTAAATTTCATATTACAATTATATTATATTATATAATATATTATATATTATATTATATTATATTATATATTATATATTATATATTATATATTATATATTATATATTATATATTATATATTATATATTATATATTATATATTATATATTATATATTATATATTATATATTATATATTATATATTATATATTATATATTATATATTATATATTATATATTATATATTATATATTATATATTATATATTATATATTATATATTATATATTATATATTATATATTATATATTATATATTATATATTATATATTATATATTATATATTATATATTATATATTATATATTATATATTATATATTATATATTATATATTATATATTATATATTATATATTATATATTATATATTATATATTATATATTATATATTATATATTATATATTATATATTATATATTATATATTATATATTATATATTATATATTATATATTATATATTATATATTATATATTATATATTATATATTATATATTATATATTATATATTATATATTATATATTATATATTATATATTATATATTATATATTATATATTATATATTATATATTATATATTATATATTATATATTATATATTATATATTATATATTATATATTATATATTATATATTATATATTATATATTATATATTATATATTATATATTATATATTATATATTATATATTATATATTATATATTATATATTATATATTATATATTATATATTATATATTATATATTATATATTATATATTATATATTATATATTATATATTATATATTATATATTATATATTATATATTATATATTATATATTATATATTATATATTATATATTATATATTATATATTATATATTATATATTATATATTATATATTATATATTATATATTATATATTATATATTATATATTATATATTATATATTATATATTATATATTATATATTATGTTCATTTCATAAAGATCGGATAATAAATGGCAGAGTTAAAAAAACGTTTCACACTTATCTGAGCCGCATGAGGTTATTAAACACTAATTGCCTTGAGTAACGGGTATTTCGAAGTCGGGCATAGCCGACTTTAACTTTCGCTCTCGCTTAGAATAAAAAACGTGCAAAACAACGATAACAATGAGAAAAACGAAGTTTGTGTGACTTTGCATTCAAAAATCTCGACGCGGGTTATAAATAATTGTTAGATCAGCTCAAAGTACTGTAACATAATTAATTCCCCTTGAAAATTTGAAAAGAACATGCTGTTTTTAAGATCTTTTAATTTTTTGGTATTGGTAGACCTTTCTGTGGAAATGCCCATATCTTTATTTCATAAGCTTTGTAATATGAGGGTCCGTGAAGACTCACTTTCTTTTTGACTGCCCCATAATTGCAGAGATCAGGCAATTATTCATTGTAAGAACTGCCATTGGAAGAGAGGAGATCTTGGATCTTTTAAATAGAGCAATTTGGACGATGCTCTCCTCTTACATTGCAGTAGTGTTAAAGTACAGGAACAGAATTGTTTCGGCGAATTGTTATGTTGACAAGTCGCGCCTTTATAGCACTGCCATTATTTTGTTGAGCACTTTATAGTAAATGTTTATTGAATTTTTTTTAGACTAATAGTGTCTCTAAGTAAAGGAAGCGACCCCATAAAGAATATTTATTCTTGATCAGCAAGAACAGCCGAGTCGATAAAGCCACGTTCGTCTGTCCGTCTGTCCGCCTGTCAGTCCGTTTGTCTGTATGAACGCGTCGATCTCAGAGACTATTACAGATAGAGCCACAAATCTTTGCATGAAGGTAAGTGTGTACCGTACGCAGATCAAGTTTGTTTCCGATTTAGAAAAATCTATATAAATACTATATATTCTGGTTCGTACCAGCGACTTGTTTTATACGGTTTCACCCGATCTTAATCACCAAAATTGTGATCGCTTCAATGTCAATCCCTAATACTTATTATACCCTTGCAGAGGGTATTATATTTTTGCCGTGAAGTTTGCAACGCATAGAAACATTAATTTCCGACCCAATAAACTATATATATTCTTGATCAGAGTGACGAGCTGAGACGATTAAGCGTTGTCCGTCCGTCTGTCTGTCTTTTTACACGCATACTAGACTCTCATACTCCGTTTATACACAAAACAATATCATGATAAATGCCCCGAAAAGTATGCCATTTTCATTTCCTTAAATAATTCTCAATTTAAATAAGTAACTAAAAATCAGTTTTGTCTGCGTCATATATACTTTGCATTCACTAAGATTGACAAACTAATTGAAGGTATTCAAAAGCGGTTGGTAGTCAGCCAACTATAAGAGAATTGTTTGCCTGAATTAGTTATATTATTAAGCTAGCATACTTTAAATAGCATTTATCAGGATAATTTTGTTGTGTATAAACAGGGTATTAGTTTTGAAGCTATCGAGCTGAAATTTTGCACGGTCTTCTTTTTGTTGCCTGCTACTAATATCCCATAGGAACAATCGGTCGGAAAATGGGTCGTTGTGGGAAAAAGATTTATTTTTCAATGGAAATATTTTCAAACTTTGTATTTATAGATTTTCTATGCTTTTTTATAATTCTGTCAAGTTTGATGAAAATCGAACAACTATATGGAATAGTTGCCATTCAAGAGATAGGTCTGATAAAGAGTCTTAGTCAGAAAAACTTGTTTGTTTGTTTCACATGCATTCATCTAATTCTAAAAATTTTTGTCCAAATCGGATGACTATATCATTTAGCTCTCATACGAACGATCGGTCAGAAAATGGTCGTTGTGGGAAAAAGATTTTTTTCGAAAATATTTAAGCCAGCTCTTGCAAGTGTATGAAAACTTCGTCACAAACGAAGTTAGCTTAGTTTTTTTAAGTAGTTCTGCCTTTGCTTGCAATAACTGTGTCAAACAAGAAGCTCAATTCTCTCATTCTACTCGTGGCGATATTCTGTTACTGATACTGTTTATTTTATTGTTAGTAACAATTTCAAACAAAAAGCGAAATTCATCTTAAGAGGTTAATATCCGTCATAAATCTTAAAAATCGGCAAATGGCTTTTTTCCTAAAAAGTTGAGATCGAGTATCAAAAACTTATGGATGTTAATAGAGTGGGGTGCAAAATACGCAAATTTAATGTTGTTTGAAACTGCTTACCAAAAGTAAATAGTTTTATACAAATTTGTCTTATTAATTAACTCCCTCAATTTTTATCCATGATTGCAGATGATATTTTTCTCCTTCCGCCGTATTACAATTACCATTGGGCGATGCATAGTTTAAGACATTTGGTTTTTTAACTCTATCCAAATTGTTATTCAAAAATTTTTATGAGCAGTGGTTTGCCACAACTATATCTACAACCTACACTAGTCGAATTTCTGAAAGCGATTTAGATTTGATTTAGATTTCATCAATCAGCTGTTCACAGCTGCTCTATTCAAATTGTCTAGTGGGTCCAAAGTAGAGCCCTGCAGGAGTGCACACTAAACATAAAAATATTCTCTCTCGTTTAAGCAACTCGTAGGTGCTACATGTAACTTTATCAATGCTAACACTGTCAAATCGTTGAATTTTACATCGAAACTAGTGTAAGAATGAGAGTTAATGACCTAATTTGATTCGTTAACAAAACACGTGTGAATACTATCAAAAGCAAATGAACCGAATGTATATGATAGTAAAATCAGAGTACAAGCATTCTTGTGCACACTGTTAACACTAAAATGTTTATTCTCCAAAATAATATGTGAAAAGTTTTGTGTTTCGTTATTTACTATTTTTTTTTTCGCGCAATTTTTTTTTTATTTATTGCCTGTGCTTCTTTTTCAAAAAATTTTGCCTGCGGCGCATTCATGACTCTTAAAATAACTTACCTCTTTTTTTCATAATTTTTGGTGTGGGGTAGCTCTACTAAACAACTACCAAAATCCGTTCTAAATGAACCAAAATCATGACATGTTGGTCATGATAGTCAGCTAAGCTCGCTTTTTCAAAATTCACGAACATTTGTTCACGATATGCCATGAACATTTTGTTCTCACTCATGATCGATTTCGGCTTGTTTTCAAGAACATTTTGTTTTTCGCTTCATTAACCGTTCGCGCTGGCTTTAAAACAAAAAAGAATTGATGGGAGGCGCGCGCGGGCGAAAGCCATTGGCATTTAAGTATGAAATGACCCAGAACGCCAGTAGCCAAGTGGATGTCCCCCATTACTCAAAAATGTCGATGTCGGAGGTTCGAGTCCCCGTAGAGGCAACGTTGTATGTTTTTTTTTTAATTTTTATAAATTGTCCATATTGCTTACAATGATCTTAGTCCAGCTAGATCCGTTTCGTCAAACAAAATATTTTGAGTCCATTGGACTATTTTTAAGCATACAAATTCTTTAAGCTTTTTTACCTAAAATGGAAAGTTTTAGGCTATATTTACCATTTTTAAGGCCATTATTGCGTAAAAAATAAATATTAGGTCATAAAAACCAGTTTCCTAAAACACTAGGAATCACTTAAATAAATAAATGCAATGAAAATAATAAAATATTAAAATTTGAATACTTGAATATTTTCATGAACAGTTTTTCTGTTTTCATGAACGGAAAAACCAGACCGGAATCATAACCATTTGGTGACGATTTTTGAACATCAAGTTTTTCTCTTTGTACAAGAATTCTGCTCCATTTTCAATAATTGAAGTTATTTGTAGAAAAATGACAACGAAATCAACACTGTTAACACGAACTAAAACAAAAGTATTTCCTCAACAGTGTGTGATCGAGACACACCAAATGCTTTACTTTGACTCAATAAATTTTTGAGGCAAATGAAACACAATTGTTCAAATGATTGCCTACTGTTAACATGACTTAGTGTGAGCTTGTGCAGTGCTCTAGTCCAAAGTAAGCAGGGAATTTTGGGTCATACTAAAAGATTTAGTAAAACCAGCTTAGTGGCTGATTTAGATTTGAGTTCGTTTTGGTGAGCTCGTTCTTTCATGGCGTGGTTCGAGTTTGTTTGAAATCTGATATGTTGATATAATGCAGATCGTTACTATTTGTTGCATTTCTAGATTTAATAATTAAATTAATTTTTATTTAATGCATTTTAAAACGCAACCAAATTTTTATGAAGTAAAAAAACAAGAGTGGTCTAAAATGGACGGAGTCATAAATGCTACAGTTTTAACAGCTTGTGCCTGACTTGGTCAAATATGTTCGAGATTCCATATCTGCGCAATTCTCTTAGAATGCTTTACGTTACAAATGCTTCACAATATCATCCTGCCATTCTCACTAAAGATCTGCCATATTGATTTTTTGTGACAGAAAAAATCCTAAAAATTTGAATTTACTATTGTAAAACTGTGTAGTAGAGAGCTGCACGAGTGATTCCGGCATCGTATGATTACGGGTAAAAAGTAATCATTTTTGAGTACACGAGTATTTTTTTTGTAATCATGTAATCGTTTGTATGATTACGATTATTTCCGATTACTACTCATGATTATTTTCTGAGCAATACTCGTGGCATCGTCTAAAAAATTGAATCGTAGTAAGCTGCTTTTTGCTGCTGCTTTTAACTCTGCTTCTATGAGTTTCCTTATATTGATCTATAGCTATTCGGTTGACAAAAAAGGTGTTGGCTGAGTGGTTAGGATTGCCGTCTTACGTTTTTGATTTACCAGTTCAAACCCTGCTAGGAATTATTATTTTTTTTTATTTCGGCTTAGCAAAATTAATAAAATTCACAATCGATAATAAAAAAAAATAAAAAATTTTGTCGGTCAGCACCTGGACTCGATCAAACAACCCCCAGTCTAGGAGACAAGAACTTCCTGCACAACACCATCACAGAACCTGAATTATGTCGTAAAAAATCTCTGTGGTCGATTTCATAGGCCAAAAACAAAAATATGCCACTGTATGTATCAAAACTATTTCTTATAAGAACAATTAAAGATACGGGAAATTCATTTTTGCCCTATCCCATTCGTACGCGCTACGAATAGCGTGAAAAGGGAAGACAATAAAGACACGCGGATTGTGCAGTGAACGGAGCTTTAAGTTTATCTCTCATAAAAAAAACTCAAGTGTAATATTAAATTGCGATTAATCGCCAAAAATTAAAATGAATATTGAAAAAAAAGGTATACAACTAAGTGATTTGTGTGTAATAATAAGTTAACCTATTGCTTAAAATTAATGTTTTACCAGTGACCTGTTGAGTAGTGACTTTTTCAATATTTAAATTGATTTAAGTTAAAGAAAAACTTGTGATCCCCGTCTCGCTCTCAAATGCAACTTCTTTGTTAATGCATATTTATTTACATTTTTATTTTCAGCTGCCGCCTCTTGACTCTCTCTCTGTGTTATTCGTGTTATTCTACCATGCAGTTTTTGTGTTGTCTTGCCTATACGTTCGTGTGTTTTCATTGTTTGTGTTGTGTTCGTCATATTTGCTTGTGCTTTGGTTTTCTAATTATGATTTTATTAATTTTATCAAACGCTTGTTTTATTCGGACTTATATACACCCACATCATATCAATGTGAACTTTCACGCATATATATTTTTGATATGTGGTGTTTAGAAAAAAGTTCATTTGCTGATAAAGCTAAAAACGTATATAACGACCTAAAACATATATTCGAATCTGATGGTTACGAATTTATTGAAAATATTGTTTTGAAACGACGCGATTATATATTCAAAAAAATTTGAGGAATGTGGAATAAAAGCAACAGAACAAAATCCCAAGTTATCCAAAAAAACTCGGATAGGTTTGTACAATATGAATATATATTATTAAGTCGACAATCATCTGCTTTAAGACAATATCGAGGGCGTCCTAGACTAAGTCTGGTAGAGTGCTCAGAAGAAAGAACTCGATATGTCCGCTGCTGATGATTTGGGTTTGACTTGTAGTAATTTTTTTTTCATTTAAACTTTTTTAACTTTAACAATTTTTGATAAATTGTAATTCGTTATCATCATTATCATATCATTACAATTAAATTGTCCTAAATTTTTTATTTTAATAAATTAATCAAAAGCAAAACAAAAGATTTTGGGTTTTCTACAAATTATTTTCCAACGCGCGCGAGGGGACGTGGCAAGTGGGAGAGGGGTTTGGAGCGTTTTATTTCTGTTTATATTTTTGTTAATAACTTTTAATAGTATTAAAAAGCTCAGAAGCTTTCACTTTGACATAAGCAATGGAAGTATTTTTGGTGAGCAAAAAGGGGAGCCACCCTGCTTTAAAATAAGCTAAATCAAATCTAATTCGCTTTCAGTTTTTTGACTGTCGCACTGTTGTTTTAATGATGTTGGCTGTCTCTTGGTTGATGTTTGTGCTAAAAGGTCTTTTGTTGGAGAGTTTTTTTGTAAGTTCATTAAACAGATGCCATTTAGCTTTGTTGAGGTTGAATTTAAGTCTTGTGGTTAGGGTGATTGTATTGGGGTGATTAAAACGTTCGAAAAGGTCGATGCGTACAGGGTAGTGATCGCTTCCAGAAAGGAAATTGTCTGTCTTCCATTTTGAGTGTAGGTTTGAGCTCGGTTTGCTGATGGGTTTTTTTAAATTTTTTTTAAAGCCCAAAAATGTGGTACTGGGAAATCCTCACTCACTTAAACCACCCCTACTTTTCGTTTCCCTCTTGCTAAGTATTAGTTCACAAGGGGGAGATGGCACGAAGGCCTCCACTAGATTCCTATTTATGGGTTGAACCCGAATTGCGCTGTCGTTTAGAGCGACGCAGGGATTTTAGAATCTCAGCAGCCATGGTGCATATAGCATTCCAATTGATTTGCGACCTAAGTAGGATGTCCATAAAGTCGTTGACTGTGAATGGCCTCCCAATACCTAGGCATAGCTCTTCCCGCTCGGCATCGAATATCGGACAGACAAAGAATACATGTACTTTGTCTTCTATGTTCCACGTACAGAGCGTGCAAAATGGATCTGTCTCATGCTTAAACCTATAGAGATAGGATTTAAAGCATCCATGTCCGGTCAGTAACTGTGTTAGATAGAAGTCGGTTTTTCCGTGCCCTCTACCCACCCACGCCCTGATGTCCGCAATCAGTCTTCTTGTCCAACTGCCTTTGGTGGTAGAACTCCTCCTCGCCTGCCATTGCATCATCGTTTCCTCTCGTCGACGTTAATCTGCATCCCTGCTTTTCATAGTTAACAATTTAAGCGGTACCATTCCAGCTAGTACTAGGGCCGCGTCCTCTGACACTGCCGGAAGCTGCCGGTAACTCGGAGAGCGCACCTCCTGTACGCGTTTTTGCATCCTAGGCTATATGATGACACAGTCAATGCAGGGGCCCATATTGGTGCTGCGAACATTATAATAGACCTGATCACTATGCAGATCAGCCATCTACTACGTTGTCGAGGTCCTCCTATAATCGCCATGATTCCCGATTAGGCATTTTCTGCTTTTATGGCCTTTTTCTCCACGTACGCTAGTTGGCATTTAAAATTTAGCCTATGGTCTAGCATAACCCCAGGCACTTAATAGCCTCCTTCGACTATATGTGCTGGTTTCCGACTCTTATGTTGGCAGTTTCCACACGTTTCCTGCTGCTTTACCCCGACTGTTACTCCGTATGTTTTCCGCCCCTCTGATGTGTCATAGAGCAAAGTGCGGCTCTCAAAGTAACTGGCTACCAGATAAGCCGGTATGCCATGGCGTGTGAGTGCTTGGAGGATCTCTTCCCAGCGAGCGGAGTTAAATGCATTTCTCACATCAATAACTGTAACGAGAAAATACTTCTTAATTCCGCCCCGCCATCTTCTTCCAGCTGTGGCTCGTCGGGCAGCGTTCACCACCATTGTGATTACGTCTATCGTACTGCATTGCTTCCTGAATCCGATCTGCTGATTTGCGAGGCCGTGTCGTTCTTCCAGTTCCGCCTCCAGGCGGTTGCAAAAGCGGTTTGCCGATGACGTCTAGTATACACAATGGTCTGTACGCAGAGGGGTCCTCCATATTTTTGTCCCTTTTTGGAAGCTGCACCAGTCTCTGGAGCTTCCATCTTGATGGGAATACTCCCTCCCTGATGCACTGGCTGTAGAGCCCAGCGAAAACCAGGTGCTTTGTCGGCGTGTACGCGGGATAGTGCAGTTGGCACTTCCTCTGCGTTTTAGTACAGACGTTTGATGGGTCCGATCCTACTGTCTCGTGTATTGTCTCTGGGTGCACAGGAATAGTGTATGGACAGTTTGTTTGTAACTTCATTGAGCATCATCATCTTCCAGCAGTTTGCCTTGCCCCACTTTATGGCCTTTTAGAGGCCCGCTCGGTGTGTTTGGAGCGCAACTTGCAGTATGTCCGCTTGAAGTTGGGCCTGTTGGTCTTGTGGCCTTTGCCGGGATCGCTACATCAGATGTTTTGAATGTATTAAATGCATTAAATTCGACCGCTTTCACTGCTGGCGAATGACTTCAAGAATCCATCACTATTTCATCCACTATTCTTCGAATTCATCCACTGGTAGGCTACGGGCTAAGTATCAGCTGTGTCAGTATACTCCTCTACATCTGGCTCTGACATAGCTCACAGCTTTTTTTCGCTCACTTAGTTGTTGAGGAGGGCTTCCACAGCTCCATATTGCCGCTCCATATCCCTGGATTCCTTGTCGTTGATTTTGGATCCAGACTCCTTCCGCCATTGCTCGATATGGCTCGCAAAGGAGTGCAACATCAATACCTAGATCTCGAACAGTTTGTGTAGCGAGGTCTTGGGCCGCTCTACAGTGGTTGAGATTAAGGTGAAGTAACTTAATGTTTACCGTAAGCTCTCATCGGCTTCACAAACAGGCAAGCCCTGCTAAGGGTGTTGTGCGCAGAGTTATGGGCTCCTTTCCTTGTGCATAGTATGCACGCAGCAGTTGAAACACTCTTTCGGGCTGTCATGCCCACTTCTGCACCTTGCGGATATGTGACCGAATTCCAGACACTTGAAGCATTTTCTTTGGGTAATTCTTTGCGCACGCGGCATACTGACCATCTTATCCTTATTTTCCCTTTGGTGAGGAGATCATCCACTATTTTCTTAGGGTGCGCGCACACATGCGACTGAAAGATGATAGCAGAACTAAAGACTGATCTTGACAAATAATCACTCCCCGTGCATGCAACTGTGCACAACAAGCACTGGAATGGCTTTTTATCTTCACTTGTAAGCTCAGTTTAGCGGAATCATTCAAGCGTGTTTGTTTATTCGGCTTGCTGACGCGCTGAAAAATCGTTTTCAGCCGTCAGTTCATCTTTCAGCCGCATGTGTGCGCGAGTTACCAAATCAGACCCTTCCTTCGAGGACTTTAGCCCACCACCGAAACCGCCTAAATGGAGATTCTAGGTTACACAATTAAGCATAGGCCACCCACGTCGCAAGGGACAGCTTAGTCTACACCACCCGATGTAAGCCACCCACAACAAACCACATCAGCTGTAATGACCAACAACAAGAACAAACCACTTCAGCTGTAATGGTCAACAACTACAACGACCAGAGCATTGCCCAACTCAAGTAGGGTATCGAATTGCAACACACTCGGAAACATCACAGGATATGACACAGCCAATTCGGTGTCGCTCAACGGCCACTTCAACCCAGAAGGTCACCCAACTGTGCATGTCGGACCAGCAATATGTTTAGACACTTTATTTCTTTGTAAACCTAGAGTATAAATCTGAGCTGGCTGCGCCCAGAATAAATCAGTTCTATTTTGAAATGAAACAGCGGTATAAGTATCTCTGCGTATGCTGCTAGATCAGAGCATTTGACGACTATCGCATCTGGTCTGCTGCCCTTCTTCGGCGGCTGCCGGTTTGTTGGCTTGACCTTCTGCCAAGTTTCGGTACTCTTGTCCTACCCATTCACACTTCCGCCTGGCTGGTTCTAGTTCATTAGCAATCTCCAGCCTGTTTGCTAGTGGCCTTTCCTACAGGCTTTGATCGACCTTGGCGATTTTCCGGTGGGGTTGTCTGCGTTGCGCATTGTTTTCGCTCATCTTTGTTTGATTTTTGCGCTGGCGTTAGCGTAAGAGGTGTTTGCGGCGAAGTCTGAGTCATCATGCTGTTTTCGCTCCCATTTTTAATCCCGTCTGTGGACAGTGCAGTTGCAATTTCGAATCTAAACTGCGCAAGCGGCAGTGCCATAATCCTGGTGTGTCTCCTATAACCGCGATCTGATCTCTGCTTGTAGTTCCTTCATTTGGGCAAATGCATCCTTGTTCGCCTGGTTGACATGCCTGACAGTTTTGGCTTTTCTATCGGCAAAGTATGGATCAGCTCGTCAATTAGGAATCCCAGCTCCTCTGTAATCGCTATGATGCTCTTATGCACTTTCACGTAGGGCGCGACGTTTCCCTGCTTCTCTTTGGAGTGTCGACCGCTTCGGTATTCTCATTATCATGGAGCTGGAACAATGATGATCGAGATCATTGGCGGTGCAGGCTCTGCTATTGGTGGAGATCTTGCGATCCTTGGGCGTGCTTGAAACCTTTTCTTATAGCTCGACTTCTGCTCGTTTCGCATCCGCATCACCTGTTGATCTGCCTGGTATTGCAGATAAGTGGACATCTGCCATACCACTGCTGAACAACGTACTGTGCGGGGACTACAGGGTTCCTGCCCTGCCTGTCTCTGGGCTCAAAGTGGGAGTCCCGCGATGGCCAGAGATATGCCTTGGCTTGGCTGGTGGCGGTCATACCGCCCCGTCTCGGTAGCCAGAGCACTGCCACCAATTTTATTGGGTTTTATATTTTTTTTTGCATCCTTAAGCGATTGGGTTGGCAATTGGTCGGTTCCTTGACCTTAGCCCTATTCCTCCCAAGAGCCTTACAAGTCTAGCAAATATTTTCGTTTTAAATATAATGTTTTAATTAATTTAATAAATTAGAAAAAAGAAACAAATAATATAAACTGATCTTAAATTTTTTTGCTGACAAGCCTGGGATTTTAACTCGAGTCGCCGGCGCCGTAGTTCTTGTGCACATCTCCTGTACATGTGCACCGGCAACTGCTTTCCGCGATGGAACTACTTTATCGATCGTCTGCTTTTCGATCGCACTGCACTACCGACCGAGAGCACTTCTAACACACACGCACTTGCACCCAGAAGTGCCGTACTGAGAGAGCCGTCGTGGAGATTTAATTCCAGCCTGCGGTTTTAGCCGACAGTGCGCTGTGGAGCGTAAACAAAACTTTGTCGACTTTGAGTTTTAGGTTATAATTCCAGTTGTTTTGGGCGCTTTTAGCCCTTGAATGTTTTGCCCTTTGGGCCAAGGAAGCACTACTGTTTCGCTGGATACTAAAACACTTGCACTTAAAAATCGCGTCCGCTCACTTTGGAAGCTCGTAGGTGTATGTCAGGGATAGGTCTATTTGTGTACAGCTATGGTGAGTGGTGAAGTGTGTTCGGGAACCGGTGCTGAGAGTAGTCAGGGAGGATTAATAATTAAAATTAAATAGAGTGTTACAACTTGTATTATTGTTTAGCGCGGTGCTGTATGGAGCTATGGACAAGAAGGAGTTATGGAGCTGTGGCAACCGATTATAGTTATTAATGTTTCCATTAAGATGCCATTGCAGGACTTTTGAGACGATTTGATGATTTTTAAGGCTTTTGTTTTTGATTCATAAGCATATTTCAGGTGGGTGCAGTTGCATTATGTAAACATATTTAGGTTTGAATGTGACCCCTACACGCTGAGTTGTAATGGCTTGTTTAATGTTTTGGCAAGGGTGTTTTGCTTGGTGGAGAAGATCCTGAGTTTGGGGTCATCTTTGAGACGACCTTTCAGGGCTATGAATAAAGTTGATGGAATTCTAATAGTTAATTTACTTGTTTCTATTGATTGAACTATTTTTGTAACTAGTGTTAGAAGCTATAAGTTTTTACTTGTCACACTGGGATGTTAAATAAATAAAAAATCGATGGAATGGTGTCCATGGCTGAATCGAGTATGTCTTCATGTGAAGAAATATGTAAGTCTCCCTATTACTTCTTGAAGTCGAGTTTGGGTTCAAAGTTAGTTTTATAAATAGTACAAAATACTTTCTTTGATTCATAATCATGAATTATTGCTGATATATGTGACAAAGTTCTATGTTCAATTCCCGGCATAAGATTCACAGTTGAAATTTGTTGTGTAGACGACATTTGAGCGCGATAGGCCGAAATGGGCAACACTTAATAATACGCTAAGAAATTTTCATACGAATGTACAGCCCCGTTTTAGCATAGTAAATCAAGATCATTACTTCAAAATTTGTTAGTATTTGGATGTGACCATTGTAAACGAAATAACTTTATTGCAATGATTTGTTTTTTTTTAATAACTGTTTCGAATCTAAACATAGGTCCGCGATCCAACGACTTACACATAGCGATAGATGCATATGCATTAACATAAACGTGTCCTTTAGTAATAACAATAAATATTAATAGCCGCGTTGACGAGGGTCAGGATGTATCTGACTCCACGCGTAGGAACCATAAAAGATGCACAGGCGATGTACCCCTCCCACTAGACCGACACATATGTGTGCATATGGTGATTACCATCGCACAGACAACTAAATATACACATACTTCGTCTTACAAACGAAGCAATAGATAAGTAAGATTTAAGGGTTGAATCTTATGGTAAAAAAAAGGATCGCTCGCAAGAGCAATCCAGTACAAATATAAAAATACAAGCGTGCTCAACTAAAGTCCATAATCCCAAAAAATGTTTGGTCCTTTCGAGCCGGATGTTTGATATTCGCGAAAGTTGATGTAAGCGCATACACAATTTTTGGTTTATCGAAGTCCGTAAAGTAGGTGCGAATATTTGAAAATTCGAAAGAACAATGGCGCAACTCGAAACGAGATTGAAGGTCAATTTGAGTGACCACGCCATGCAGGACACCGGCCCATCAGAACGAAATGATGTGCAGCGGTACACGACCGAATCGGACAATTTTGGCTCTGTAAGCCCAATATTCGAATTGGCGCGTCAATTGGAACTACTTACAGGCAAACTAAACTAGGCTATCGATGAAGCTGGGAGATGCTTTATAGAATTGGACAGAAATGGAATTCTGGAGCATAAATTGAAAATTTAAGCTAGGATGAAGGTACTAGACGCGAAGCACAAATCGGTATTGACCATGTATATGCTCAATGAGATGGACAACGATAATCTTATCGAGATGAGGACTAAGGCCACGGCAATGATAGAAAGACTGGAAAGGAAACAGCGTCTGCAAGACTTAAAGGATGCAAGATCAGCCAGCTGCACCAGAAATGGAAATGCCCACATTTAATGGAAAACCCAAAAAGTGGATTAAATTCTATGGATGGTTTAAGACGGCAATTCACAACAGAGCAGATTTCGGAGATGCAATTAAGATGTATTATCTGAACTTGTGTCTGAAAGGAGAAACGAGAAACCCACTCACCTCCTCACTTATGAACCAATCTTCGTATTATACAACAGCATGGGACCGTATATGGAAGATCAACGATGAAAACTGGAACAGATTCACAGAAAAGCTAAAAATCAGTCAGCGTAATCTAAAACCAGTACGTACGCCGTTGAGGGCTACAGCCAAAAACCCCAAGGAGCAGACTTTAACGATCAATCGTAGAAGTCTATTCAAACAACTCCAGCGAGCTCCAGCTGTCACTATCGCCCAGGTCAGCACTCAGGCTGCCTCGGAGTCCACCCATCCAGCAACAGAGTCCAACAAACTGGTCAACAACCCAAAGGAGAAGAAGAGGACAGCAATCACCATGGACCAAATGTCGAGCAGCTCAAGCTGCAAGTAATGAATGTAGAAAGCACTCAGCAGGAGAACGATTTCACCATCGAGATGAAGGACAAGGATGTTTTTCGGGCCATTGAAGAGACTGCGGTCAACTGTGGCCAACAGATGACACTCTTCGACAGGGACCAAGAAGCGGCTATCAACGTACTGGAACGTACGGTAGAGAGTATCAGGTGTGTGTGCTTGATCAACACTAAGCCTCAAGGCACCAAAAAGAAGGAGGAAACACGATTTGACCAAGGTCGGGTCTGTACAGTTTTAATGAACAGTTCTGCCTGGTGACACTGATATTTATTTTGTTGATTGTTAAAAGGCTGAGATGTTTCATTTGCTTATTTTATTTTATTTTAACGACTAACCAATGTTACCAAAATATGTTACGCTCCAACGTAACGCAAAGACAATTCCCCCTATTCGAGTGAGTTACAACTGTCACAGTTGACAGTTCTCAAACTCACATTTTGGCTCACCGAGGCTTTGAACGACTTCCAATTTCCGAGAGCGTTCTCTCCCGCTTGAACCTTCCACCCAGCAAGACGTGATCATCCAATAACCAAAAAAGTCTAGCCTTCCAATCTGGAGAATGTTAAATTTTCTTAGCCATCCGGCTTTCAGTGGCTTTCGGTGGAATCGCTTTGGTCTTAGTTTGGTTTCCCTTCCACGGACTGCTACCTTGTCGTGGTTAGAGGGCTTAGGGCAATGCCGGCGGTAGCAATCGCCACCGGCAGGGCCACCCATGCCGGTAAGGTCGAGGGGGAGCACTGAAGCAAAAAGCAGTCCAAACCTGGCGGATAGGTTAAAAGCGCAACCCAGCCAAAAGGCAAAATGACCAAAGTCATTGAAGGAGCAGGAGATACGGTGCAGGGAGTCGGATTCCCAGTACCGGCGGCGGATCGGGGTGAGAACGCAGGCCCCACGGCGTCAATATCAAGCAACTGCAAGCCCAGTGTGGAAGTGGAAAACTTGGCCTCCTCATTGCGTAATGTGGCAAGCGAAGGTGCATTTCATCGTCAAGATGTGGTGGACATGGACGCGGAGGTTGAAAATGGCGAATTCATTTTCACAGGTCCGTCAATGACAGACGAAGAGCTTGCGCTTGCGATTGCTCGCATGCCTATCGACGACGAGCCACCGAAAGTGAGTGAGTCTACATCGGCTACGGCCCCAGCGGAGAGAAAGAAGGAAGATGCTTCTCACCGCAAACAGCGCTCAGGGTACAAGGCATCGCTCAAGTTTCTCAGAACTCTTGAGGGCCGCACCCTGGAGTCGTTGACCGCAAGGGAGAAAGCACTCAAAAAGAAGCATGAGTACAAAGTGCGCCGCTACAACCGGCTGTCTAAGGATAGCTCGGACCAAGCACCAGCGCAGAGTACGGCCCAAGTGGAAGCACCGGAAACTGCGACAAAGACGGAATCTCCGTCCACGTCGAAGGCAGCCAAAGCATCCACTAGGGACAAGAAGCACCGCAGAAGACCACCCCTACATCGACCACACTCTCCCAAAAGGAGGGACCGGATGGCGGAAGGGGTGGAATTTTAAAGCGGCAAAGATCCGATGACTCATCCAAGACCCCGGAAAACAAGCGAAGAAGACCAGAAGACTTTCAGGCCAGTCTAAGCTCACAACCGTAGCTTATGATAGCCATTATCGACCGAAGCAACCGGAAGGGAAACTTTCACCCGATAACTGGCTCATCCTGGAGGGAGTCATCATGCAAGCCATCCACGATGCCATGACACGAGGCGAAGATTCATTCGTAGCTGAGTTTAAGGGCGTCAAGTGGTATAAAGGATCTAAGGTCGGGACTTATGACAACGAGGAGTCCTTGAGATTTCTCACCGACACAATTCACGGCGTTGGTGAACTTTGGCCAGGCGCAAAGATTGAAGTCGTACCACCGGACCAAGTTCCTGTACGTTCGGTCATGAAGCTATGGATCCCACCCCCAATCCTGGAGGACCGAACCATACTAAATATGATCAAAGGTCAGAATAAGGAGTACGGAACCGACTACTGGACCATCCTGAGAGGACTGGCGCGCGACAAAGGAAACGGCAAGGACCTCTGGATCAGCATTGGTCGGGAATCCAAGAGCCTCATCCTGAAGAAGCAAGGCGAGATGAAGCTTGGATTGGGCTGCCTCCGGGCAATAATTCTGAGCTAGGATGTTAGGTCAACAGAACAATCTAAGGGTGGTGCAGATTAATCTGCATCACTCCATGGTACCCTCTGTTGACCTACTACGATTCATGGAGGAGGAGAGGGTTGATCTTGCACTCGTCCAGGAACCCTGGATCCTAGGTGAAAGGGTTCGTGGACTGAGTGCTCTCGGATACCATCTCCTCTTTCCCAGAAACGTGGGTAAGCCGAGAACATGTATCGTGGCAAGAACCGAGCTTAACGTGACTTTTCTCTTCTCTTTACAGTGACAAGGACCTCACAGTGGTGACGGTCGAGGGAAGGAACGGGAGAAATCTATACCTTGCCTCGGCCTATCTTCCACACGAGGAAAAGGATCCCCCATCGGAAAGCATCAGAGCCTTCATTCGGCACGCGCAGAAAGAGGGCATCGAAGCTGTCTTGGGGTGCGATGCGAATGCCCACCACTCCATATGGGGTAGTACGGGCATTAACGATCGAGAAGAGGCACTGCTGGACTACATTTTGAGCACAAACCTTATTCTGTCTAACAGGGGAGAACACCCCACTTTCCGGAATAAGGATCGTGCTCAGGTTATAGACATAACCGTAGCGCTAAGCAGAGGCTCTCTGACCGTTGACAACTGGCATGTATCCACCAAGTGCTCCTTTTCGGACCACTACAGGATACTCGATGTCAACTGGTGCAGATCCTATAAGGACCAACTCCCTATAGGAATCCTAAAAGAACAAACTGGGAAAAATTCGCAAGAACAGTCAGTCAAACACTCTCCGACCCTCCGGACGTAGAGTTGTTGCAGCCTGGCGCACTTGAAAAATGCACCCTGACGATAACAGTCGTGCTAAGCAGGGCGTTTCTTAAATCCTGCCCATTTAGTTGACCCCCAAAGCCCAGCCACAAAGTGTGGTGGGCAACGGAGCTCGGCCAGTCTAGGAAGGAAACGAGGAAGCTCTTCAATAAAGCAAAATCGACCAACAAGCAAGAAGACTGGGTTTCTCAAAATTCAAAGGGGCGTGTCGGAAGGCAAGAAGATACTCTTGGGCTAAATTTTCCGAGGATATTGCCTGCACCAGTGAAGCGTCTAGACTTCGACGTGTGCTGGCTAAAGATCCATCCAACCCGGAGTTACTATGTAACCCGGACGGAACGTATGCAAAAAACAGCCAAGAGTCTCTGGAACTGCTCGTGAACACACATTTTCCAGGTTCCCTAGATACTGAACCAGAGGTCAGGTCAACTGAGCTACAAATCAGCGGGGCACCTGGGGAAAGAGACACGACGATGATTGACGAAATCATCACTGAAGAAAAGATAATCTGGGCTATCAAGTCATTCCAACCCTTTAAATCATCAGGACCGGATGACATCCGACCAGTCATGCTGCAAGTATCGATCTTGAATCTACTACCATGGCTGACGAAGATCTTCAAGGGTTGTCTCCTTACGGGGTACATCCCAGAAAGCTGGCGAGAGGTAAGAGTGGTCTTCATTCCCTGCCTTGGGAAGATAAACCACAACTCTCCGAAAGACTACAGACCCATCAGTCTATCATCGTTTCTTTTAAAAACGATGGAAAGACTACTGGACCTCCACCTGAGAAGCAAGCTCACACCACGAATTTTCAGCGGTGCGCAGCACGCCTACCTTAAGGGTAGATCTGTTGACACCGCACTACATGAAGTGGTAGGGAGCATTGAGGAATCACTGAATCAGAAAGAGTTTGCATTGGCGGCCTTCCTCCACATCGAGGGAGCTTTCAACAATGTCAGGACCGAGTCGATTACGGCAGCTCTTGCTAATATCGGCTCACACCCGATGATTACTCACTAGCTAAGGAACAAGCTTAGCAGTCGAGTAATCAACTCCACTCTCTGTGCAGGCAACGTAAGAAGAACAACAAGAGTCACTCCCCAGGGGGGAGTCATATCCCCGCTTCTTTGGAACCTGGTTCTCAACGAGCTTCTTCTTACCTTGAAATGTAACGGATGTAGGGTGACAGCATATGCAGATGACCTGGTTCTAATGGTAACGGGTAAATTCTTACCCATTTTCAGTGAGCTATTAGAATCTGCTCTTGCTAGAACCCTAAGATGGGCACACCAGAACGGTCTAGTGGTTAACCCACAGAAGACCCAACTGGTGCTGTTCACAAGGAGATACAAGATCCCTGAGTTCACACTCCCATCCATTGAGGGAACGCAGCTCAATCGGGTCAACGAAGCTAAGTATCTGGGCGTCATTCTTGACTAAAAACTCTCTTGGAAGAGAAACTCTGAGGAAAGAATGAAGAAGGCATACGGCGTGTACTATGCCTCCAAAAAGACCTTTGGTAGGAAGTGGGGACTGCAACAGTATTTCATTTATTGGTTATACACAGCGGTCGTCAGACCTATCCTTACCTATGGTATGGTGAAAGGCGGGCAACACCAAATCCCACCTAAACAACCTCCATAAGGTACAAAGAGCAGCTTGCCTGGGCATTACAGGATCCCTGCGATCCACCCCCCAGGCGGCCCTGGATGTAATTCGACACCTGGAACCAGTAGACACCTTCCTGAAGTATGAAGCTCGAGAAGCGCAGTAAGACTCCGGGAACTGAAACTTCTTAAAACATCTACTTCAGGCCACAGCAGTATCCTACAGGAAGTAGGAATAAGTGCAGAGGCAAAGGGAAGTGACTACTGCACACCAGTTCAGAAATGGAACGACCACTTTGGAACACGGTTCCCGGAGAGAGAGGAATGGAAGCAAGACACTACCATCAGGGAGAACGAGCTATCCATCTATACAGACGGTTCAAAAACGGACTAAGGCACAGGAGCAGGCATCTCTCCGAAGAACTTGCGACACAGCTCTCATTCCGTCTACCAAACTGGTGTAGCGTTTTCCAGGCAGAGATTTATGCTATCTGGCAGGCGGCTAAATTGATATACACCTTGGATGAAACTCCAAGGAACATTTCAATCTTGGTCAACAGCCAGGCGGCTATTAAGGCTCTGTCATCAAACGCCACTAAGAGCGTCCTAGTCCGCAGCACGGCGACAGCACTGAACCAACTCCAACAGCACTCTATCACCCTCGTCTGGGTACCTGGTCACGCAGGCATACCGGGCAACGAGAGAGCAGACGAGTGCGCTAGGAACGGCTCAGCGCTGCCAGCGACGCAGGCGGTAAGGGACATTCAAAGACCCCTGCAGGACATCATGACGGAATTGAAGTGGAGGGCCAGAAATAGGGCAGAACGACAATGGGACCTCGCACCCGGTTGTCACATCTCCCGATCACTCTGGCCAAGATACTCACCTAAAAGAACTTCCCAACTCCTACACTTTAGCAAGAACAGGATGAGAACTATGGTAGGAGTCATAACGGGGCACTGCACCATCGGTCAAATGGCCACCAGGATGCGCGTGCCCCACCATGACTTCTGCCGTAGCTGTGGGAACGAGGAGGAAATAGAAAGCATCCATCACCTTCTATGCGACTGCCCTGCACTTCTTAGGAAACGCACCCAGCATCTGGGCAAACCATTCTTTGAAGACCTGGGCAGTCTGGCAAATGTGCCCCTAGAAGACCTGGCTCTTTTTGTGGATTCCTCAAAATGGTTTAAATAGAGAGTTTGCGCAGAATCTGACCGTCTATACCCACTACCCCCTCCCCTCCCAAACCCCCAACCCCTTACTAGGCATCACAATGGGCCAAAAGGCCTCTGGGTGAACTCGGCCTCCGCCGAGCAGCCTATTTAACCTAACCTAACCTAAAGAAAGACCAATCAACTGCAATTGTAAATGCCAAATTAATCTTTAACATGTGCACAATGAGGTGGTTTTAACAGTTTTTGCGCATATTTGCGCCATTTTAAAATAAACTGTATCATTGCAGACGAAGCCCATTTTTTCCGCATTAAAAAAGGCGTATGCCTTAGCCCCATCCAAAAAATATATATCCGACATTAAATCGAACATGCATAATTTTCAAATATATGTCAAAAAAGGACTTCAAAAATTCAATATACATCGGTCGATTAAAAAATAAGCAAGAACTATATCTTTTAAACGTTTTAATAATTATAATTAAAAAATAAATAGTGCGAACTCAGAAAAATAAGATAAAAAATAAACAATGTCAGACACGTTTGACACATGAGGACGGAAAATTGAGCCTTAAGAGAAAAATTGTAACGCATCTATCGAAAGAGAACGATGCCTACGTTCTTCAACACGCAGCATCAGTTTTTGCAAAAAAGGGCTACTGATAAGGACTTGCCGTTTGTTTTCCAGCAATCCTAGAACACGCCACATAA
Organism: Lordiphosa andalusiaca; assembly: GCA_035044965.1. Taxonomy (NCBI): domain Eukaryota; kingdom Metazoa; phylum Arthropoda; class Insecta; order Diptera; family Drosophilidae; genus Lordiphosa; species Lordiphosa andalusiaca. The sequence continues at coordinate 275,556 of JAWNNM010000906.1, forward strand.
ATCTGAGCTAAAGGTCACTCTGGGATTCAAAAACCCGATTCAGAAGAACCTTGATGTATACCCCAGCCATGAGAAAATACTACAGACTATATTACATTGCAGACGACAAGGGCAAATGCAGTTATAATCAAATATCAAATATAAAATCTGTTTTAGATTCCGTTGGAAATTGTCCAAGATTACATCCATCGACAAATGTTTTAAAATTTTTGGAAAGGTCATAATAACGAAGACTTAAAAAATATTGCTTTTACCATACTAGCTGAACCAGCAACTCAGGTATCAGTTGAACGAGCATTTTCAATACCTAAGTTTGTTCTTTCTGATTTAAGAGCTAGTACAGATGACTAAGTCATGATCATTATGATTAAGCATATGGATAGAAGGTATATATGTTTTATTTTCAACGTATTTATAAATCAAAAGCCAAACTAATCATTTATGTGCAAGCCAACCAACGTTCGAACCAGAACCTTGGGTTCAGGGGTTCGTAGAACCGGTCCGCAAACCGAACCTTGGATTTTACAATGGGTTCGAACCCCCGGACTGAACATAATGGATAACTTTAAAGGTTTGCAGAGTTGGTATTAATTAATAATAGGAGTAAGAAGGAAAGATATCACTATCACTTGCACTTTTTGAATCACCGTCGCCTGCGAGTTTCAACTTTCTTGAAGAAAAAGATCAGGAATCTGATGATTGTGAATTTATTTTATAATTGAAATAAAATAATAATAATCCCTTCTTTTTAGAATTTATTTTAATCGCTGCTAAAAAAATTAATTCTTTTGTGAGGTTTATGGATTTGTGTGACAGGTAGGTGAAGCTGTCTTCCAATCAAGATACAATTTTATTCGAAAATTTCATTTGTGCATTCAAATAAAAGTGCGAAATTTCAATGTTGTATCTTCATAAATCAATCTCATAAAATGCATCATTCGCTCAGCTCAATCGACAGACAGCAGGTATGGAGCCTAGGCAATTTTTCCACGGGCTGCTCGCGGGCTGATGCACTCGGTTTTGGGCAGTTTGCCATCGGCTCGGTGCAGTTTGTCCTCGGCTCTGAGAAGTTTGCACGCGGCTCGGGGCCACAAGCTCGCAAGCTAATGTGCGCAGCCCCGAACCGCGGGCGTTCGTTAGGGTGCTGCGGGCTGCAGCTGGTCCGCTGCCCGTGCACTGCGGCTCGTTGTTGCTGCGTGCAACAGTTCGCGAGTCGCGAAAGTGTGCTCTTATGAGCTGCCCTGAGCCCGCGGGAGCGAGCAATTTCGATTCATGGTTATTACACAATTCGCAGTTCGATTTTTGTTAAATAAGTTTTAAACATTAAAACATTTTTTGATGTGAAACATCTTTAATTTAGGTACGGAGGTTTTTAGTAGGGGTAATATTTGATTTCAGCGTCACGCGTCTCGCTCACTTGCATATTTTGCGGTGTTATTGTTTTGAGTTTGAAAGTAGTAGTGTAGGGGGAATGCGGAGTGCACCGGCGGTTGGGTTGCTGGGCATACAACTTAAGATTAACATGAGGAGTAGGAGGTGGAGGAGGAGTAGAAGGTGGATGAGGACTAAGGTTTTAATTTATATTTTGAGACTTTGAGGAGGAGGAGGTGGATGAGGAATTAGGTTTTAATTTTAGTTTTTAGGTTTTGGGTCTTAGGTTTAGGGTTTTAGGTTTAGGTTTTAAGTTATAGGTTGTTGGCATCGATATTTATGTTTTGTAGAAGTGTGTTAGTGAAGGGGGGATAATCGATAGATTATACATTAGTATTAGTGAGCGATAGGTAGAGGGCCGTGTATGTGCGAGCTCACGGTAGTGATGGCGTTATGGGCCTTAAAGGGCGGGATTTTTGAAAAAAAAGGGGAAAAGCGCCCTCTGGTGGCGGATAAAGCCGATCTTGTTGCCATCTCGCTCTGTGGATTCCTAGAGAGGATCGGAAAGTGAGACAAGCCCAGTAAGAAGGAGTGACATCCTGCTCCCACTCAATACGAGAGCGCTGCGTTGTAGGTGATTCAAAGACGGGCAATGACCCAAAATTTGGAATGGAATGCCTATATAGCAGGATTAAGCCAAGGCAGGATGAGCCGATAAAGGGAGGACAAGCGGTTGACGAGCAACAGTTCAACCTTTAAGCTCGGCCGTTGGAGAAGGTAGTGAAAAAATAAAAATAAAAAACTTAATTAAAACCAATTGATATTCTGTTTTAGGCAAAATTTTGCTGCCCTAAGTCGGAAATAAATCGAAAGTGAAAATCAAATAAAAAACGAGAATAATATACATAAAACGTGAGTTGGAAAAATGGTAATAACGAATAGAAAAGTGAGGCTTAGGCCAATTGGTGTGGTTGTCTTTCCAGCGTGGTCCGGTGAAAGGATTGATCACCGGCCACCAGCTTTTTTTGCATTTTGGCGACGACGAAATTCATCCTGTTGGCTCGGAGCGAAGATTAGTCCCAGACTCAGGCATCCCGCGTGTCTTCGAGATACCAATTTTCGTGGAGGAAACCGCCATCAATTCAAAGAAAAAAATATAACAAGTGAGTCCGTTCCGATCACGTAGTGGGCATCAATCGCACCAAGCTGGGGTTTATGCCCATGTTGGCCGTCGCCACAGCCAGCGGCTTAGGCGAAAATTAATGGCCGCCTTTAATCCATGTGTGGTGACCTCACAAAAACAATTGCGGCATGTCTTAAACTGTTCAAAATACCTGCAAAATTAAGGGGGAAAGAAAATTCATTTAAAACGGCTTTAAAAACTTTTCTTCCAAGCCAAATCAAAAAAAAAATATTCAAATATTATTTATCTTTATTTAAAAATACTAAAACTATATTTATTCATTGCTTATTTATTTATTGCCTATTTATTTATTGATTATTTATTTATTACTTATTTATATTGTTGCCTATTGATGAAGTGAATCCTGACTTCCGGAACTTCTGGTGAGATCCTTCTCACGTTCCAAGTGGATGTGGGTCAGTTGCAGACAAATAATTACGCAGTTAGTTTTGCATCAGAAACTAAAACAAACTTTTTATTTCACCAGAATGCGTTCGCATCGCTCAAGAGTACAAACAACAGAGAGAGAGAGTGTAAGCAGTTCTGCTTGACCTCTGCTCGTAAACTATGTGACCGTACATACAGACTAACATTGTAAATGCTATCGATATTTAACACCCTTCCTCAATGTAGATCTGTATGCATTGTCAATTACAATTTTTCCTTAATTAATTTTCAATAATTTTACAAAGTGACAATGCTTCTGCCTTGGCAGATTTTTCGTGAGAACATCAGCTATCATATCATTCGTTGCTACATATTTCAATTCAATTTCACCTTTCTGGATGACTTCCCGGACGAAATGATGCCTGATGTCAATGTGCTTGGATCTCGCATGGTACACAGGATTTTTAGCCAAGCTTTGTGCACTAAGATTGTCCCCAAACAATACCGTAGATGATTTCACATCTCCGCAACCGATCTCGACGACCAATCGCCTCAAGTGCAACGCCTCCTTTGTTGCTGAAGACAGAGCCATGTATTCTGCCTCCGTGCTGCTCAAAGCCACGCAGTCCTGCTTCTCTGACTTCCATGAAATTGGCCCACCTGCTAGGAAGAAAACGTATCCCGTGTATGATCTGCGGTTAACCAAGTCACCGCCCCAATCAGCATCCACGTAACCTTCTAGCGCCTGGCCACAAGCACGATAGTTCAATTTGAACCCGATCGTTCCTGCTAGATACTGCATCACATGTTTCACTCCTGTCACATGTTCGCTATGCGGCTCCTTGTTCCTTTGTGCCAACTTTACGACGGAATGGTAGATGTCTGGTCTCGACGTCAGAGCCAGCCACATCAACTCGCCAATAGCTGACTGATATGCCACTGCATCCTCAATCACGCAATATTCGCTCTTGCACGCCACCTGGAAACCAGCATCCAGTGGCGTCGCTGTAGTCCGACACACCTTCAAGTCATGCCTCTGAAGCATATCCTCGATGTACAACGCCTGGTTCATCGTTATACCGCCTGTTTCGCCATCTCGTTGAATTTGCATGCCCAAAAACAATCGCAATTGACCTTTGTCGACGCACTCGAATTTCATTGCAATCTTGGCTTTGATTGCAATCAGGTCATCCTTCTTCTGGCAAGCTATAAGCAAATCATCGACATAGATTAATACAAGACACATATTACCTTCTATATCCTGCTTATACAAGCATGGCTCGTTCTGGCATGGAGAGAATCCAATATCACAAAGCGCCGCGTTCAACTTGGCATTCCACTCCCTTCCTGCCTGTTTTAAGCCGTATATCGCCTTGTTCAGCCTCAGCACCTGCTGAGTGTTCGTCTTGTCGACATATCCCTCAGGCTGCTTCATGTAGACAACATCGCTCAACTCACTGTTGAGATAGGCCGTGCACACATCCATTTGGTGCAGATGTAGCTTTAGCTCAGCCGCCAGAGCCAAAATTAACCTTATCGTTTCATAACGACATACTGGAGAAAATGTTTCGGTATAATTCACACCGAACCTCTGTGAACATCCCTTGGCCACCAGACGGGATTTGTAACGCTCCACGCTACCACTGCAGTCCCTTTTGATGGTGTATACCCACCTGCAACCAATCGCTTGTTGCCCTTTGGGTAAATCTGCCAAAGTCCACGTACCATTCGCCATCAGCGCTTCATATTCTTTATCCATAGCAGCCTGCCAATATGAAGCTTGCTTGCTCTTTGTTGCCTCCTGGAACGTTTGCGGCAATGGAAGTTTGTAACGCCCTCTTTTAGTAGCACGGATGTAGCTCGCCGATGCCAGGGTCTGTCACAGATATTATTTGATTCTGGGACACTTGGTTCTTTCGTTTGCTATAATCGTTCACCCACCCAATGAATAGACAGGGATGATCAAAGGTATACTCTAGTTTATTACAATATTTCTCTCGGGATCTTGATGTCGGATGCAGTGCGTAGCTCTTGGAGGATCAGGCTGGATGGATCGGGTTCGTCTGGATCCTTGCCGGGTGAGCCACCTCAGTGACCGGGAGCCGCTCCAAGCCTTGCTGTGTTGGGGCGCGCGTACCCGCGTGTGTCGTGACTGTACCCTACCGGATGCAGTGCGTCAATCTCATTGGGCCGGGCCAGGAGCCGATTCGTAAACCGCACAACCTGGGGCTCGCGTCCACCGCCGATTCGTAAACCGCACGGTGGGAGTCGGACTGGGCAAGCGTCGGTGCTATTCAACCGGGAATCCCGTCCAGACACAGATGCCGATTCGGAAACCGCACATCTGGAGCCAACCAAAGCCGATTCGTAAACCGCACCTTGGTTCCTTGGTGGGGAGCGCGTCGTAGCCGATTCGGAAACCGCACTACGGGAGTCCCAGAGATGGGTTCAGGGTTGGACGCAGTGCATCCACCTTGCCGGACCAGGCCAGGAGCCGATTCGTAAACCGCACAACCTGGGGCTCGCGTCCACCGCCGATTCGTAAACCGCACGGTGGGAGTCGGACTGGGCAAGCGTCGGTGCTATTCAACCGGGAATCCCGTCCAGACACAGATGCCGATTCGGAAACCGCACATCTGGAGCCAACCAAAGCCGATTCGTAAACCGCACCTTGGTTCCTTGGTGGGAGGCGCGTCGTAGCCGATTCGGAAACCGCACTACGGGAATGCCAGAGGTAGAAGTGGTAGTTGGTACTTACTAATTGATCTGCTACTCCAAGATGTTGACTCGACCGATGCCGCGCACTAAGTGACCTCCCAGCGCGATCGGGCTCTTCTTTTATAGGCAGCTGAGTGCTGCTAGCGTCGGCTGCGCAGTCGGTGAGATCAGCTGTTAGCCATCGATAACTGTCATGGCGGCTTGTTCCCAGCTGTTGAGCTATCGATGGGTGTTTAGTTGGGCGCGCGCCTGCCTATGATTTGAATGTTGGCGCGTAGTTTGAATCTTTATTAACTTAAATTCTAATTATGTTGCGCTTCGTGCGGCTTAGCTTTTGAACTTAATAATAATGATTTAATCGATTAATTGAACTTAATAATAACTTAACAATGTTTGCGCTTCGTGCGGCTTAGATAAATGATACCCTAATAATTTAACCTATTAAATGCTTCGTGCGGCTCGGAATGTTGCGCGCCTCCTGGGGCGTCGCAAGTTCCTAGACCTTTCTTGGACGCCCCGGTTTACCTGTCCGATCCTTTTTCGGCCTACCTGGACCGATTCGCATACCTTTCTCTTGCGCCTGCTCCTGTTCGCGCTCCTTGGTAATCCTTGAATAATCCACCTGTACGCTTACTGGAACATGCTCATGCACAGGTTTTTCTTCCTCTGATTCCTCTGCACTTTCATATTCCTCGCTTAATACATCGTCCTCACTCTCATCCTCCTCCTCTGACAAAATATTTACCACGCCTGGCCTCGAAATATTTTCAGCTACACATGGAGAGTAAAGTATCGGCGACACATCGCAATGCTCATCAAACAAAACGTCTCGTTTCTCAACTATGTCGCGTTTTTCCTTGTCGTACAACCGATACGCCTTTGACACTAGCGAGTATCCCACCAGACGATATTCCTTTCCTTTCGCCTGAAATTTGCTGTGGCCAGTCTTATCTAAAGCTACTGCCACCGAGCCGAATATGCGCATACCCTTAACATTGGTCTTTCTGCCACACCACGCCTCATAAGGTGTCTTGCCAACCAAAGCCGTTGTTGGCGACCTGTTCCGAATATAGCTTGCAGTCTGTATCGCCTCTGCCCAGAGGAACTCGGCCAAGTCCGCGTGCACAAGCAAACTTCTTGCCATCTCGACAAGAGTTCGGTTTGCCCGTTCGGCCACGCCATTCTGTTGGGGGCTATATGGAACCGTCAACTGACGCACAATGCCATGCTCTTTGAGGAACCCGTCAAAACGCCTGTTGACATACTCACGGCCATTGTCACTGCGGATTACTTTTAGCTTCCGGCCAGTCTGCCTCTCCGCCATATTCTTAAATTCCACAAATTTTCCAAAAACCTCGTCCTTAGATTTCAGAAAATATGTAAATATGCGCCTGGACATGTCGTCAATGAATGTCAAAAAATATGCTGAGCCACCAAGGGAACGTGTCGCGAATGGTCCACATACATCGGTATGTACAAGCTCCAGCTGATGTTTGGCCCTGTTCTCAGACGCTGCTGGGAAGGATTGTATGTGAATTTTGCACTTCATGCAAGTCACGCACGACATCTTCTCAGAGAAATCCACATTCTCTATGCCAGACACCATATTATTTTTTGCAAGATCCATTAAGCTGCCGTAATTCAAGTGACCATACCTGTTATGCCAAACTGTTGCACTTTTCTGTACTGCGCCAAAACATGAACTGCGTTTTTCCTCAAAAACGAACAACTTGTTTCTTCTGGGCGCCTTCAAGATTTCCTCGCCGTCCTGGCGAACAGTTGCGAAATCCCGATCAAACATCACTGTGCAACCACGTTCTATGGCCCGCGTCACTGATATGAAATTTCCTTTCATCCCTGGAACATGCAGCACGCTCTCCAACTTCAGCTTGAACAGCCCTGTCTGGAGTCTCACGTCACCTCTGCCAACTGCCTTTATGACGTTGTTGTCAGCCAACACCACATCTTCCGCATGTTGAACATAGTTCTCGAACATATTGCGAACGCAACACATATGCGCCGTCGCACCAGAATCCACGCACCAACTTGAAGATTCCAGATCACCTGCGTCTGTAGCCGCCAAAACAGTAAACGAACGTTCTGGCCCTGATTGTTGTTGCTGACTTTTTTGCGATTTTTCTTTGGCCTTGTTCCTGCAATCTCTTTTGTAGTGCCCGCGCTGCCCGCAATTGTAGCACTGTACATCAGCCATCTCTCTCCTTTTCCGCACTGGCGCCGCCGTGCTCTGCCGGGCCTTTGCTTGAAATGCCTGCTGCTCACATTGTAGCGATTTCCCTTCGCCACTCCTGCGCTCCCCTTCCTCCAGCAGCTTGATTTTTAATCTCTCCAGAGAAGGTAAACTATCGCGCGTTTCCATGGCTATGACGAAATTCTCGTACTCCTTTGGAAGACTCGAAAGCAAAATTATCGCTGCTAGCTTGTCTCCTAGCCTAATATCCACTTCCGCGAGTTTATCCACCGTTGAGCAAAACGAATTTACATATTCGCACATGCCGTCATCCCCTGCCATTCGCAGCCCAAGCAACTTTTTATATAGCGACACCTTCCTTGTAGGTCCGCTTGGTTCATGGACATCTTTAAGTTTCTTCCAGGCACTCGCCGCCGTTTGACATCTCTTGAGGTAACACAACTGTGTGGGCCTCACGCTCAAAGTTATCATGGCCAGCGCCTTTTCATTGAGTGCATCCCAAGCTCCTGGACTTTCGATAGGCCTCGTCTCGCCTATGACTTTCCACACCTCGGCATGCACCAGCACGCTGCGTATCTGGATGCACCAGGAATCATAATTCCCAACATCCAATTTCTCGATTTGGTAAAATGACGTCATTTTGATCTCGCGCCTTATGACGTGCTTCTGCGAAACTGCACAATTAAATTACACCCTTATGTCTGCAAACGTCCACGGCTGCCCACACTCGCGTGTCCCTGGGCCCATAACCTGATGAAGTGAATCCTGACTTCCGGAACTTCTGGTGAGATCCTTCTCACGTTCCAAGTGGATGTGGGTCAGTTGCAGACAAATAATTACGCAGTTAGTTTTGCATCAGAAACTAAAACAAACTTTTTATTTCACCAGAATGCGTTCGCATCGCTCAAGAGTACAAACAACAGAGAGAGAGAGTGTAAGCAGTTCTGCTTGACCTCTGCTCGTAAACTATGTGACCGTACATACAGATTAACATTGTAAATGCTATCGATATTTAACACCTATTTATTTTTTATATATGTTGTGATTGTCCAAATGATACTCGTCTGGGGATTCCAAATTAACCTACCCTTGATCAACATAGTGTCCCTAGCCTGTCCCAGTGGAGGTCCGTTAGGATAGGAAGGATTTGTCAAAGTGCACGTAGAAAAATTTAATAATATAAAAATCGAATTTGGATTAAATCAAGGTTAATTGGGACTTATACGTTGCTCATAAGGGCAAGTAAAAGATATTCAAATATACAGATACAAAATTCCCTTCAAATTAAAAGTTGGCACACATGAGAATTGTATAGTTTTTAAGAAATAAATGTCACTTTAAAATGAAGTGCTAAGGTTTTCTGCTGGAGGAGAAAGGATGTGGTGAAAGCCTGGATTAGGCAAATCCCCGTGATGTTTGGGTGATGTTTGGAAGGTTGGATGAAGCATCATAGGATGGGCGGGAGCGCTGTGGCAAGACCAGCCAAGCCACAAACCCGGACTTGTTGGTTTTTTGGCTATTTTGGTGACCGTAAGATTTGTTGATGTTTTTGAATAAGTTGTTTGCGAGTGATGGGATTAATGTCAAACTCGTGATTGTATGGACTGTGGGCAAGGGAAAGACCCCTCCAGAGATGCGCTGAGCCAGCCGGGATGCCTATTCGAGCAAAAAGTAGTACCATAACACGGTTTAGGATTAAGATATGGGTTTTAGGCTTAATGTTTTATAGGCTGTCTTCACTACAACTGCATTTAGCATTTACGCATTTTGGGCCAAATGTACATTTTTTCCCCATACAAATGTAGTAGGCCACTTGAGATGGCAGAAAATTACATTTTGGGAAAATGTAGTCGCATTACTCGCTATCAATTCGATTGTTCGATATTTTTTATTCGATAGTCGACTATTATTAGTCGATAAACATGGTGCACATCGCTATTAAGAAAATAATAAAATAACTGAATTTGATACGGACAAGACGTCAAAAGACACCAAAGCACTGAGGGAATCCTAACTTTTGGAATCCCTGCACACACTCAGCAACCTTCTGCTGTGTCATGTAGTTTGGTGGCAAAAACTCATAAAAATGATCCGAGCATTGTATGTGAACTACTGAAAAGTCTTCCAACTGTTCGGTATTTTGCGGATGACCCCAACGTATATAAAGCATTGGCAATCCTTTTGTCCAGTGGTATAGCCAGTCGAAATGGTGTGTCTTTCCTTGCCAGCCTAGACAACCGAGCCACCAATATATTCAATGTGCTTCTCTCACACCAAAAGCTCTCCTTGAAGAACTCGCTTGAGTTTTGGGGTACATCCTTTTCTCTAAAGGTTCCACAATTCATGAATTTCGGCGCCTGTTTTCCATAAGCATGCTGGAATATATGGACATGGAACACTCCAGACTCTCGCCAACATTAAATATTCTGTGTCAATATTCGAAATAATATCCAATTGATTATCCATTTTTATTTTGTATATTTCACTGCCAGTCAGTTTGTTAATTGTACCCAAAGAAGATATGTTCTGAAAATGCAAGTGCAGAAGCAACACAATGAGGACAGCAAACTACTTTTTCGGTGATGACGATAACTTTTTTGAAAATGTGCTTCAGTGAGGAAGGATATTGGATTAAGGTTTATCGAGAATTGTTATGAGAATCGAGAAGGTGAAAGGCGTTGCACATTTTATACAGTATGTTTCACATCATTGCCTCTTGAGTGCTGGCCACACTCACATTCATACAGTTGCCCGGAGCAGTGTGACCGAACGCTGCAAGAAAAATATCGCTGAGAAAAATCTCCACAAAATATTTGATAGCTGATATATGGAGTGGAAAAATATTCGATAGCGATATATCGTGTTTTTGATAGAAGAAGCCCAAATTGGCCTTTTAAGAGAGTTATTCCTGTGGTCTTATTTTAATTTAAACTACTACTTAACACCTTGATGGACAAATCTGCAGGCGGTTAATCCCGAAAACATTAATTGTAATTTATAGCATGCCAACTAGATTCATACACGAAATGTTTATAGGAAATATTAAAAGACTATGTAATCTAACATATACCTCACATTTAAAGTCAATAAAATGTACAATAATAACATTTTGGTAGTGTTCTGTCGCATAAGACTCATAAATCCAGAAATTTTTGCTAAGTGTGACTTAAAACAAAACAAAAGCTGATGGAGCCAAACCGAGGCCAGTTTTGTAGTTAGTGGAAAAAACTGGACCAGAATTTTTCATCGACGTGGTTGCAACATACAAAAATTGGCATTTTGTTACCCTGCGTTATAGATGGTTCGTTGGAAAATATATATTTTTTCTAAAAAAGGTATTCTTAAGTTGTGCAATTGAATGTAACCGGCAGAAGGAAGCACCTCCGATATCATAAAGTATTTCCATGATGCGACATCGTCGCACAGTGGGCGATTGGGTCTTGATAGCGGCATTTAATTCAAATATTAAAATTTGAAAAAGATGATTTTTCACAAGTCAATGGGAGTTTTCAGCAGGTAAATCCGATTAACGATTACTGATTTACGATTTGCGATTGCTGAAAATTATTTGCTGAATGTCACTGATTGCTAAGTTTAGGCTATTTTCTGACTTTATTACACTTCGACAAAACACAAACAAAAATAAAGTGCAGACGTCAGTATTAACAAGAATGACAATAGCAAACTCTGTACCAACGATACTATACGCTCAGCATAAATTTTGATGCTGCAGTAGCAGCTGAACGCAGCGCTGCTACTGCGCTGCAGCAGCGAACAGTCTTTTGATCATAATTCGACAACCGTTCATCCGAGCTTTACTATCACCATGGCTGATCGATAAGTTATCTTTGTTACTAAAAATGTCCAAAAGGAACGATCCATTTATCCTTTAAACTGTGGGAGATATGACGTTTTTTCTAAATTGCGGGAGCGGCAGGGGGCGTGGCCAAAATTGAAAATAAACTTGATCTGCCTGCAGACATAAGAATCATAAGTCCCATACACGTCAATCCTCTATCTCTTACCATCTCTGAGATCTGTGCGTTCATACGGACCGACAGACGGACATGACTCGGCTGTTGATGCTGATCAATAATATAATATATATAGTTTATAGGGTCGGAGATGCTTCATTTTCGATGTTACATATTTTTGCACAAACTTATAATACTCTATGTACCTACGGTACAGAGTACAAGAACTTTTGACATTTGAAAATGGATGCACGTGGTGAGATAAACAAGCGATTTGTAAATAAAAAATTAAATGGGTATTAAATAAAGATACAATTCTTTTCGCGGAGGATATCAAGTGGAGTGTTAGCGCTGTAAGGCTCCTCTTGTGTGAGTATAATGAAAGCAGGCACAACTTTCAGGACAGCAAAATAATAAAGAAAATAATTTGGCAAAAAACCGTCGACCAAATGGAGAAACCTGAAGGCTTTAGCGTGGAAAAGGTTGAAAGAAAGTTCCGAAGTCTAAAGCATACTTCTGCATCTTCTTTGGCAGACATATTTGCAATGGTTTCATTCCCTGTTAGGCCCGTTACAGTTGCTGTTACACCTAGTAACGTAATAACGTAAATTTGATAGTATTCCATTATCTTGCAAAAGTTGTGCGTGACATTCTAAAATGCTATTTGAATTGGTTCATTCTGTATTTAGGTCTTTATCCTCGTAGAACGGTTTACATTGAATGCGATTCCTTTTGATTTTTCTGTTGCCCCAAAAGCAGCTACGAATGGGTTGCTCATTGACCAGATCAGCAACCATACCCAAATTAAAGTCATACTCACAAAAGGTGGACCCAATGATATTAATGTTTTCACAAATCATTTAATGCTCAAATTTTAAGGGCTTTTAGCGCTGTCAGTTTATTTTCAGTTTTGGGGTAAACAGTTGGCCGAGCAATCATAAAACGATTTCACCAATCATAGATTTTTTATGATTCCATCTCAGCAAACATGAATGTCATATTTACCAATCGCAATCGGTAATCATTGTATTCAGCAGGAAAAATCGGCAATCATAAATCAGTAATCGAAAGTCGGATTTACCTGCTGAAAACGCCCATTAACAGATACTTTGATTAGATTTTTGATTTCGAGTTCCTGAAAAATTTATCATCTTTATTTAATTTATTAAAAGTATGGTTTTTTATTAACCTACCTCGCTTTACGGCCACCTCGCTTAACGGCATACTAACTTTAATGACTCGTGCACGCACAATGATTATACACAAGTAGTGCATAGCTCTCAGAATGTATTTAATGCTTCTCGCTTGAAGTCTACGAATCAACTGAACATTATTTATTCACAAACGACAGCCTTGTCAATTGCTCTGTCATCCAAGGCAATGACTCCTACACCCCTCCTTTATTGTTACGCCGACAACCATGATCTTGCCTCGAACCGTTCTTTATTATTTCCAATTGCTGGGATCTGTCTATAGCTCATCATAGGATCGATTGGGGAAACCCAGATAAAACCCAACCAAGCTATATTCCTTATTCCTCTTACCTTACCCGATCTCCCGTTCCGGAGGCTGGGCCCTGGCCGGTATCTTTTTTTGTTTAAGATGACTCACGTTTCGCGTCACTGTCCGTCCCTCTCCGTGACTTCATCGAAATTGGGCGTAAGTTTGTGTGGGACCACCACGATTATGATCAGCACCTCCACCTCGAATTCGCCTTGATCGTAGCTATCTGCTGTGGTGAAGCTGGCCACACGATCGCTATCCTTATAGTTGTCCTGTGCACCGCAGCGGTGGAGGCAACGGACGGGACTTCATTTAAATGATGAACTCGCCCGATTGGAGATTATGAAGCGGCGACTCAGGACGATCCAAAGCTTCGTTCCCTCTTGTTCTCAAGATATAGCGGAAAAACTATTTTGTCGAATTTTTGGCACTCTACAAGTAGTCTTTTGATTGTTCCTATACAAATCCCTCCCATAAAAATAAATATTTATTTCGTCTAAAACAGGCTGTAACTTTGCCAAATAAGCAGATTAAAGTGCGATAAATATCACATTAATAGATCAAATGTTTGGCTATATGCTCAAATGGATATAAAATTAATTCAAAAGCGGCGATAGCTTAAAAGTGATGATTTATTTTCAAAAAAAATGCCATAAATCGAGAAAAGTCTGACTTAAGAGGCCAATTTAGACACTTTCCGCTTCACTTAGATAGCGGCTTTAATTTTTTAAAGACAGCCTTGTCGATTGCTCTGACATCCAAGGCCCAGGCTCCTACACTTACTTAACGGCCACACTATGTTTAGCACCAAGTTTCACTTAGCGGCCGTTATTACCTCGCTTAACGGCCGCAAAAATAGAATAATGCCAAAACCAATAAAAAAAAAACAAGTAAGGGAGCTGCAGTCGAGTTATCATTTATTTGCTTTTGAATTTTAATGTCGCCGGTTTTTGTAACTGCCATTAAAGGATCATCCTGGAAGAAGGCTACATTATTTAGTAATTTCAGCAGTTTTAGACCTAACTAACGTCAAGCTCAATTGTTTCGCTTATAGATCCGGTGTTTTTTGTCCAATCTGATTGTACTTTTTAGAATAGATAGATATTGGGCCGAGCTTGATGTTTAATAAACCACGAGGCTCTAGCTTGCAAATTGTGGATCTATCTGTTATTTAGGACAAGGATGTGACGGTTTTTTTGGGGATAAGAGGGGGACAGGGGGGAATTTCCAAATTTGAAACAATCTTGATCTGCGTACGTGTGGTGTCTCTGTCTCTTTTAGTCTCTGAGATCGACGCGTTCATACAGACAAACAAACGTAGAGACTATAAATGATGTTAAGCCGCTTGTGAATTTTGACAGAGTCGTTCACAAATCGGGAACTTATAAAGATAAGAGAACACCAAGCCACGGATACACGCGAGGAGGAAGATGATAAGGACCGAAGTGGTGATTTAATTTCCATTAAATTAGAGAAAAATTTCTTGGTCAATAAGAGCTTGAAGCTTGTAAGCTTTAATTTGAATACAATTTCCTGAAGTAACCAACATTTATTTTCTATTAAGCTATGTACGGAGACGCTGAGAATTTTCTCGCAGCAAGAATTGTTTCATTATTCTCAAAGCGGCCTCTGAGACTGTAGGCTGACCAGAAATCAGCAAAATGACACTGAATCTGAATCGGTCACCCTTTACTGGTTAGCTGTTGGTTGCTTACAAAAAAAGCGCGCTGAAGAAAAGTATTTATTTTTTTATTTTATTTTACAAATTTAGATATAATATTCAATATTAAATCTAAGAGGATTGAGTGGTGCTTTGAGTGCTAGTAACTAGACCTTCGACTCTATAATGTGTTTATATGTTGTCTAATATTTTACAATGTTTAAGGAAAGTATAAATTCTATTAATGTTTTGAGTTGTGGGTAATATTAAGCTATCGGAAGGAGATGTGCCTAAAAATATTCGGGCTCTGATATCGTTGTAGTTTTGACAGTCTGTGAGAATGTGGTCGGTTGTGATGACTGCTCCGCATCTGCAAGTTGGAGCTGTGGATCTTTTGAGTAGGTGCTCATGTGTCATAGCTGTGTGCCCTATGCGGAGTCTAATGTATGCTGACCATTTGAGTTTGGATATGTTTGATGGTATCTTTACGCCTGTACAGTTAAGATTAAAGTTCCGGTACCGGTGGTTGAAGGTGGACCATTCTTCTATCTTTAGTGCAAGTAGATGTTCGTGAATTTTGCGCTTCAGGGATGCGTCGTTCAGCGGTGCGATCGTAACAAGGGGGGGCCGATAGAGCATATCGGGCTGCCTGGTCGGCGTTCTCATTTCCTGTGATGCCCATGTGATTGGGGGTTCAGAATAGAACAATCTTTCCCCTACTTTTTATTATGAGGTTTCGAGATTGCGCTATGGTTTCGTTTCCAGCGTTTAGGTTTTTTACAGCTTCGATTGTGGACAGGCTGTCCGTACATACAACATGGCGTTTTCCGGATGATTGTGCGGTTTTGCAAGCATTTCAAATTGTTAAGAAAAGTAATTTTTTTGTGAAAATGTAAACTGGAAGACTCTTTGATGAATGAAGACGCTTTGGAGAATGCCATTGTTGTTTTAATGGGGTTGTTGTTGTAGCGGCTTTCGTGTTGATGGGTTATACAAAGGGATAAGAGAAAGAGTAGGAATGCTAGAGATAGAAAGTAGATATTAAATGTAGGTTGTATAGAGAGAAGAATTAGGTAGAGGAAGGGGTGGTTGTCGAGTCTAAGTGATCAATGTGATCAAGCCCCTGGAAGGTTGCGAACTCCAGGGGATGCGTCCACAGATCAACTGGTGTTAGCTGTGTTGGGGCGCTAGGGCAGGCGAACAGGTGGCGTGTGTCGTGTGGGCTACTTTTGCAGTTTGGCCACTCATCTATGACCTCCGGGTTTATCCTGGCCAAGTAGCTGTTTAACTAGCATGAGTACCCAGACCTGAGTTGTGCTAGGGTCGTGCGGGTGTTGCGTGGCAGAAGTTTTTTAGCATCATTGATGAGTGGTGGTCGCCCTCCCAGCACGATGTTGCTTTTTAGCCCACTGTTCGCGTCTACTGTTCGTTTGTGCATGTCCTCCCTCACAGCTAGGGCTTCTGGCGTTGACAGGTTGGTGGCATAGTTTGTCAGCTGCCGCAGAGCCGACGTGGAGACGCGGATGTCTTGTCTGCTGGTGCGTGAGGGAAGGGGAACATTTAGCGAGGTATGGTTTGCATGTTCCTCCACAAGGCTGCTGGCGAGGAATTGCTTGCTTAGCATGCTGCAATGGGTTTTTACTCCAAGCATATGGACTTCTTCGTGCAGGTGGTCCTCATGGGTCATGGAGTGGCATCCTGTGACCGTCCCGAGGGCAGCATTCTAAGCCCGCTGCAGATTTCCCCACTGCGTGTCGCTGATGGCCGGTGACCAGGCCGGGGTTGCGTAATCAGCAAGCAGTATCGTGGAGACGTAGAAGTTGAAGAGGAGTGGCGATAGCACTCCTCCTTGCGGCACTCCTTGCTTCAACTGCCTGTAAGTAGACGCTCTGCCACGAAAGTCTACATAAGCTTGCCGGCCCGAGATGTAATTTGCCAGCCAGCGCTTTAAGGTGTTGGGGAGCGCTGTATTCTCCAGATCTTGTAAGAGCTTTGCGTGGCTGACCGTATCAAATGCCTTTGATAGGTCTAGAGCAGCCAGTACTGTTCGCTTGTGTGGGCTGGGGGAGTTAAATTCATCAGCGATGGTGGAGGTGATTTTACACAGTGCAGTACTGGTGCTTCTGTCTTTGCGAAAGCCATGTTGGTGGTCCGCCAATAGGAAGTAATCCTGCAGTATAGGCAGAATCAGCGCCTCCAGGATTTTTACTGCTGGTGCCAGAAGGGTAATTGGCCTGTAGGAGGTTCCAAGCTCTGGTGGCTTGCCAGGCTTCGGCACTGGGATAATTTTGCCGGTTTTCCACATGTCCGGGATGACAAGGGAAGACAAGCAGAGGTTAAAGATGGATGTTAAGTAACCTAATCCCAGTGGGCCAAGTCGCTTGATCATTACGGTAGCGATACCATCCGGGCCAAGGGCTTTGGAGGTTTTTGCATCCTTAATCGCGACTTCCACTTCCTCCAGGGTGAAATCTAGGCCATTAGGGTAGTGGCTTTATTTGCGAAATCTTCGAAGTACAGCTCTGTGCGATATGTCCGCTTCCTTCGGGTGTTCAACAAATTGCCTATTAGACCCTTTGGCAAATTTTTTGGCGTCACTCCTTGGGACTCCTCAGAACGCGATGGCTATGTGGTCTCGTCTCCTAGGGCCTGCTGTCAAACTTTAATTGTTTTCCAGAGTTTGGCAGAACCATTGTCGCACTCCTCTAGATGCGCCAGCCATCACTTTTTGCGGTGCTCATTGACCATCCTCGAGATGTCGCGATTTACCTCCTCGATGCGGGGATCTGCAGGATTTGCAGCTCTGAGTGAGTCTCTCAACTCTGCCTTTCCGTTGCTATCGAGGGGAAACAAGAGCGAATCTTGGGGATTCTTCCTGCAGGTATGAATCTCTTACCCGCATCAAGGAGGATTTTACGGAGGGTACGCTCACCAGCATTGACATTGGTAGGAGGTTGTAGTGTTCCGAACTGTTCCTCTGTGTACTCCGTGAAGGCTGTCCAATCTGCTTTGGAGAAATTGACGAAAGTCTTCTCTTCCGGTACCATGAAGTCGGAATGCTCCTGCATGGTGATGGTAATGGGCAGATGGTCGGAGTTCAGGGCAATATCGGTTTGCCATTCCGTGGTGGCCAGTAGACTGTCACTGATTGGTGGATGACAAAGGCTAGTCCACCACCTGTATTACGACCCCTGTCTTGCCTTAGGATGTTGAAGCCTGCATGGGTAACTAATTGAGCCCTGGGCGTCATTTTCGTCTCTGGACCGCAGCTATCCAAACTTTGTTTCGGGTCATGTAGTCTGCAAGATCCGCGATTTTAGGCCTGAGTCCATTGCAGTTCCATTGGACTACTCCTCTGTAGGCTGCGTGTGGGTGAGTGCGTGTGGGGTGGCTGTTCCCTGGCCTTGCATGTGCTGCCTGGGCGCCGTTGTTGGTGGCTGTTGTTGAGTGACAGCCATAGCCGGAAGAGCTAGTCCCACAGAGGGTAGCGTTGAGGCCGGTGGTGATGGTGGTGGCTGCGGCATTTGTTGTTGTTGTGGCTGTGCTGAACTCAGCAACGGACGGCTAGCAGGGGGGCGGGGCCGCCACTTGGTGTTTGTTGTCTACAGCAGGGACCGTAGAACGGTCTGCAGTAGTCACGTGGCTTTTTGAGGCCAGAGCACTTGAGATGCAGCCACTGCAAGCAGTCGGTACAGTCAAATGAGTAGCCTCTGGCGGTAATCCTGCCCTTGCAGATTGGACACCACCATATTTGGGGCCCTGGGTTAGATTCGACATCACCGGAGCATAGGAGTAAGATACTGAGCAGGCAGGCCGGTGTTGCCTGCTCAGCTAAGGAAAAAAACAGATGGGAAAAAGAGGGAGGGGGATAGAAATTATGGGAAAATGACCATACCCGATTCCACGATTCCGAGGGGTGACAGTCCTTGGCCAAGTCGGTGGGACTTGGGTCGGCTACGGAGCGAAGATCCGACTGTCGTGAGAGCCGGTTTTAATGGGGTAGTTTTGCGTGGCATTGAAGGAGGAGGAGCATTCATGGAGAGTGCAAATTATGAGAACATGAGTTGCGATTTGACCGCTTCGATTACCGCCACTTGTTCGTCCTCCGTAGAGTTCTCCAAATGACTTGTAATGTGTATCAAACATGTTTCATAATTTCTCTGACCCCCTGCGAGAATTTATCAGCTGTTTGGCCAAAAAACGGGTTGGCATTCCACGCTCATTCTCAGAGCGCATTTGTGGTGTCTCCGTACCAGCCCTAAGAATGTGCTCTGATTGTAAACTCTGGTGCAAAATTATGGCCGCACCTAGTTTCTTCAGTGTACACATAGAAAGAGTGGAGCTAGAAGAAATTTGGGATAACCGTTTGAAAGAGCGTTAAAAATGAGAAAACAAAGATGACAAACATTATCACTCTCCATGAGAAAATTTACCGTTATGTTTCATTTTCGTTTTGAACAAGGTGCATAATTATGGCCGCACTTCACTAAGTAAGAAAACATAAAGAAATTTTTTAGCAAATTAATATATTTTTATTCAGTTTAATAATGAGTGTAGCCTCCCTTAGCACTAATTAACTCGTAGACCCTATTTGGCATACTGCCTATGAGTCTTTTTATATCGGTTGAAGAAACTTCTTCCCATGAGTTGATTACTGCCAGTTTAAGCTCCATAATACTATTGTACTTGGTGTTTTAAGCATAAATCCTTCGGACCAGCAACGCCCACAAGTTTTCCATTGGATTCATGTCCGGGGAGCACGCAGGCCACTCCAAAAACCGAACATTATTGCCTTCCAAACAAGAACGAGTCTCCCGGCTGACGTGCATTGATGCGTTGTCCTGTTAAAAAATGAACTTTTTACGCCTTCGACCGCGAAGAAAGGCAATAAGTTCATTTTCAATATACCCACGTACTCCATGGAGTTCATATGAGTGCTTGGAAATGCCAGCTCCAAGCATCCAGACTCGCAGAACGCAGCCCAAACCATCAAAGATCCTCCTCCAAAATTTCTTTTAGAAAAGTATAGGGGTTCTTTCCTTAAATCCCTCCAATAGTGCGAAAACCCGTCAGGACCGCCCAAATTAAACTTTTTCTCATCCGAGAAAATGATCTAGATAGAAAAATTAATATTTGCATTACTTTATAAAAACTTGTTACCTTCGTCCAGTCAGTTGCCATATTATTCCTGGCGAATTTTATCCGGGCTTCTTTATGACGGTCCAATAACCTTGAAGCAACTTTCAATTTTTGTCGCACTATAGTTTCGGTCTTTTTTAAAACCCGGGCAACGGTCCAGCGAGACACTTTTAGGCCACATTCAGCCGATAACTCATTGGCGGTCTTCAATGTGTTGCTTGCAGCGCTCACTAATCGGCGCTGATCACGCTGACTTAACTTCGGCTTACGTCCTCCGGGTTTTTTTTTTGCCATATTCATTTTGATGTTTCCAAAAATTTCTCACAACTTTGTCGGAGCGACCAATTTTTCTGGCAATTTCTCGAAATGAGTGATTCTCATTTTTGAGCGCCAGAATTTGACCTTTCTCGACATCAGAAAGCACTGGTGCACTTGGCATATTTATTAAGTTGTTAAAAATAGTTACTCACCAAATGTGCGCAAAAAAAAACCCCGCCAGCCAAACTCAAAATATGAATTTAAGTTGTGCGGCCATAATTATGCACCTTGTTCAAAACGAAAATGAAACATAACGGTAAATTTTCTCATGGAGAGTGATAATGTTTGTCATCTTTGTTTTCTCATTTTTAACGCTCTTTCAAACGGTTATCCCAAATTTCTTCTAGCTCCACTCTTTCTATGTGTACACTGAAAAAACTAGGTGCGGCCATAATTTTGCACCAGAGTTTAGCGCATTCTCTAAACTATGCTTTTAGATGGGGCTCAGAGAAAGTTTTCAGCGTCTCAGTACAAAATTCATATAATATAAGCTCAATTTGACCTCGAACCAGTAAAATTTTCATTAAAATAAATGAAAAACTTTGATTTACTAAGCGGCTTTTGCTCAACGGTCATATTTTTCGGTCCCAGTTAACGCCGTTAAGCGAGGTATTTTTATAAAGATCGGATAATAAATGGCAGAGTTGTACAGGTTATAATGAACGTTGCATATTTATCTAAGCCGCTTGCGCTCGCTGGTCAATTTACATATAGAAGGTTATTAAACACTAACTTCCCTAAGTAGCGGGTATATCGAAGTCAGGCAGGGATTGCTTTAACTTACGCTCTCGCTTTAGTATGGCGTGAAGAAGCGATCCCAACAAAGAATTTTTCACCACGAAAAACTTTGGAAAACAAGAAAGAAAGTCGGTCAAGCCCGACTATAACATACTCTGTACCAAGAAAATTCTTTCGATCATAACTCGAAAGCCGTTCATCCGATCTTCTTCATTCCTTTGGCGGATCGATAAGTTATCCTAATAACTAAATATGTTCAGAAGGAACAAGCCATCTATCTTAAAAACTGTGGGAGATATGACGTTTTTTCTAAATTGCGGGGGCGGGAGGGGGCGTGGCCAAAATTGAAAATAAACTTGATCTGCCTGCAGACATTAGAAGCATATGTCCCATACATGTCAAACCTCTATCTCTTACCATCTCTGAGATCTGTGCGTTCATACGGACAGACAGACGGACAGACGGACAGACGGACAGACGGACAGACGGACATGACGGACATGACTCGGCTGTTGATGCTGATCAAGAATATATATACTTTATGGGGTCGGAGATGCTTCCTTCTGGATGTTACATACTTTTGCACAAACTTATAATACTCTATGTACCTACGGTACAGAGTATAAAAACCGAATAAAGATCTATCTATATATTTTTCTTTGGAAGTTATTAAATAAATGCCGCTAGCGAGGCCTAATCGCCCACTATGCGTCGTACGCATTTAAAGCGGAAAAAAAAATTATTTTATCTTTTTCTGCTACTTTACTTAAAGCTCTTTTGAAGCACTTTAGCTAGTGTTACAGTTGATGGCAGACCTAGTGGTGGTTCCAAGATAAAGTCATTCTAAAAGTAATTTGCGTGTGACAAAAAATGAATGTGGTGTTTTTGGCTATAAGTATTAGTGCAGAACTCAGCAAAAACAGCCAAATTTTTTAAAGTGCGACTTTTTTAAAAATGTTGGTAAGCAATTTTACTGTATATTAGAATTTGCTTTATTGAAGCCAGGTCATTATTTTTATACCCTGATCCCATTAAAAATGTATGAAAGCGTCGACTATAAGAGATAGTCACACATTTTCGCATGAAGATGGGTGTAAACCTTATGCAGATCAAGTTTGTTTCAGATTTGGAAAACTTGCAAATAGTGTTTTTCAGTAATTTTATTTTTTGGAGCTCGGTGGACCATTGCAATGCATTGTGTGGAAATGCCCATATGTAGTCCGTCTGTATGAACTCAGAGTCTAGAAGAGCCAGGGCAACCAAATTTTAAGTGTTTGCTTGAAATATTTTGCATTATAATAAATGTGCCCAATATTTATATCTGAAATTTTCCTAAAGATCGGATAATAATTTTCAGCTTTATAAAGGTTATGTTGTATATTTTTGAGAGCTGCATGCTCTATCTGCTAACGAATGTTGATATTTACATGAATGTTCATGCTCTGCTAATTAACACAAGGAAAGGCTGCTTTTATCCTCGGCAACTGCTCGTTTCTTACAAATGTAACTTCATGTCTGAGTGAAAATGCTCAATTACAAATCTGCCTTCGATTTAGAGTAGTGGTGGGCAGACAATTTAAGCTTCCAAGCCAGCCAAAAAACCGGCCACTACTAGCGAGGCTAGAGTCAAGAAACTAGGCACACACTGCAATAATGTTTTTGCAGTCGTCTTGATTGCGAAGTGAGTGTGTCGCAAATGATCTACTGTCAATCTGTAAGAAAGAGCAGAACTCAGAAACGTTAAAAGCATTCGGGGTTGCCGCAATTCGAATACCCCTCATATTCACCCTTTATGGATAGTTCGAATCTTAAGAATGTATTCAGTACTCTGCTTATTTAATCGTAGAAAGCGGATGCACTGTGGTCCAGCTATACGCAAGGGAAAGACCGAAGCGGCTTCAGTGCTGCTTTGTCCTGAAGTTACAGCAACCAAACACATATAAATGAACACACAATGTGGCAGGTGCTGAATATATTAATTCGGCTGGATAAACTCCCTCACTTTCGGCAGATGCCCAATCCTCCAAATCGATCTGAGAAAACGACATTTTGGCAAACTGCCCCTTATTTTGATTTAATCTAGCTGTACGAAGATTTTATTGAGATAAGATTCATGACATTGCCTTATATGCTTTGTTTAACTTATATTTATTTAATTAAATTTTGATTTTAGTATTTTAATGAGAAATTAATGACAAATCGTTTTTTGTTGCAAGAAAAATTTTGGAGTATAAAGGTTCAAGGTTCAAGACTTTCTATCTTCATTTTCGGCAATTGAATGTTTAATTGTCACGTACCTAAAAAAAAATATATTACATGTAAGTTATGTATAACTAACTAAATATGAAAAAAATTCTTTTGGTTCGAATATTTAATTAAATACAAAAAAAATTATATTTTCAAAAAAAAAACCTAGGTTCAAAATCTACTACAAAATCGAACTGTTTCTCATTTGTTTACATAAAGTATTCATTCCATTCCATTCTGTTGGAAATTTTAACGCTTTTCCACATATTTTTATTTTTTAATCCCAAAAAGTATTCAAACTTTATCAACATATTACAAAATTATGGTTGTAAGGGACCAAAAATGCTGGAAAAAGAGCGAAGAACAATTGTTTGCACGCCTCTGTATAGGTAAATATATACAATGATAAGGTATGTAAATATTAAAAGTAAAGTTTTTAAGAGAGAGCAAGCTTCGACTGACTTTTTCCATTTTAAGTCGATTACGATTTTTATGAAATCATAAGAGGTATAATACCAATAACTTTAATATTGACATCAATGAATTGAAACATGCTTGCAGATTTTCAACACTGTATACAATCGGGCATAATTATTTAGACAAAAAAAAAGTAATTGCATTAATTATCCGAATTACCAAATAAAATTATTGTATGAATTGTATAAAAGTAAGCTTTCAATAAAACAAAAGTGGTGCACATTCAGCTGCTTTTGGTTAGAAAACATAAATCACATTGACCAAATGTGGTTTGGCTTAAGAAATTTGACAAGATTTCAGAGTGGATTTATTCTCAGCACTAAACCTCCAACCCCCTCCCCCCCAGATACTAGACTACTTAAGTATTATTCAAAGCTTACTTTAATACCGGAATCTGATACAAATTTTAGGAAATTGAATGGTTTATTTATGCGACTTTTTTTGTTAAAAGAAACCAAATTTGTAACTTCAAATACAAATAACTTCTATTTTTTAGACTACTATCGGTCTACCCTTCCTTTCTCCCCTAAATGTGTGATTGTGTAACGGTACAAAATGCAAATTAATTGTTTCTGCCCTGGGCTCTCTTTTCCGTCACTTAATAATACCAAATTGTCACTTTTGCTTCTCAAAGTTGAGTGACCGCGGTATTAAAGAGAGATTCTTTAGACAGGCATAGGCTTGCTTCTCCATGAACAGTTGGTCTTTGGTTTTACCGCAGGCAACGCGTGCCCATTTTGGATCAATGACATGCTCGTACGCCCCACGATCCAACCCCACCCTATATCGGGCATTGCCGCCAATGCTGCGGCTGTATGGCACACTGTTCTCTTTTCTTCCTTCATCAAACAGATCTTGTTCGCTGCACAACGTATCATCCTTCATAATGCAGTTGCTTGGCGAGGCGAGAAATTTGCTTGGCGTCTCCATCTCAAAAGGTTGCGTCTTTTTGCCGCTGGACATAAAGTTGGCGCTCCAGCTGGTGACCAGCGATTTTCGGGCACGTTTCGGAGGCGGCGACTCGGCCTTAGCCGCGCCACAGCCAGACGGACCATCGCGCTCAACGCTCGTCTGTGTCGTTTCCGAATCGTTTAACTGTTCCTTGATGATGATTTCATTTAGATCCTCGACCAGACTGGATGGACTAGAGGGCTCATAGCGACGTCCATCCCGCTTCTTCCCAATAGCAGCTAGGGCATTTTTGAATGGAGTAGGTGTCCGTGGGCCAATCACGCCTAAATCGATGGATGTAAAATAAAAATTATTAAGTAATATATATATATTCTGAGAAATCAACGAATCAGGTATTAAGGCTAGTCTTAGTCTAAGATGCTGCTCACCAAGATGACAATGTTTTTGCATATTCCTTATTGTAGAATTGACGGTTGGGCATTTGTTTTTTTGAATGGACAATAATAAAAATCAAGAAAGAAAGTCGGTCAAGCCCGACTATAACATACTCTGTACCAACGAAATTATACGCTCAGCATAAATTGGGCGTGGTCAAAACTGAAAATAAATTTGATCTGCTTGCAGGTATAGGAAGTTTTTCTCCCATACACGTCAAACCTCTATCTCTTACCATCTCTGAGATCTGTGCGTTCATACGGACAGACAGACAGACGGTCATTGCTATATCGACTCGTTTGTTAATGCTGATCAAGAATATATAACTTTATGGGATCGGACATGCTTCCTATTGGCAGTTGAATACTTTTGCACAAACTTATTATACTCTATGTACTTCCGGGGTTAACAGGGAACAAATATGGCAACGCAATTGGCCCAAAGAGCCCTAAGTGGGAGGGCGACTTGTCGCTCTCAGCCAACGCAACCTACTTCCGGTAAAGAGTATTAAAATAGAGAAAAGTTAACTTCGGCTCGGCTGAAGTTTGTTTAGCCTTGCAGCGCGTTTTTCTTACTAATTTGAAGGACATTTCCACTTAAAACCAACTAAACTATATAGATGTCCGATTTCGACCAAACTTAATGGAATCATGGAAATGCATAGCAAAATAAGAAATGTAAATTTTGACCGATTTTTTCAGAAAAATCTGTTTTTTGATCGATCATTCCTATGGCAGCCATATGCTATATCGGCCAGGGTCTATTTTAATTTACGCTAACGTTTTTCTATTAAAACTTGTCGCTGAATAGTTACATCGCTGACTGACAGGATCAGATCTACCCAAAAGCCCAAGCTCGGTGTAGAAGACGCTTGAAGTTTTCAGATGCATAATGAATTTTTTCTTAAAAACGAGTTTTTGTTTTCCCCTTTTATATTTTGTAAAAACATATAACATATCAAAATCATATACACGCTCCCATTTTCGCTTTCGCAAAACCTGTGCGATTTGATAACCAAATCGTAAAAGTTGGTGCTCCGACATTCGGAAAGCTTAACCAATTTTAAACCGGCGACATCTGAGTCCGTGAAATGAAAAGAAAATGAAAAATATAAGTTGATGCACAAACAGACGGAACTATTTTGATTCAGTTCATACACAAAATAAAAAACGTAAAAGCACTCGTGTATTGAAGGATCATTGTCTTTGCAAGCCTAGGCAAGCCCAGAACACATACTCGCGATTACTCGTAGCTTCGATCGGAAGATTTAGCAGCTTTCGGATTTGATTAAAATAAATAATACATAAAATACAGATAATTGTATAATCAATTTATTTGAGTCGATGGAACGATCTACATAATTAAATGTTTCAAGATGATTTCAAGGAAATCTTGACCGCGGCTGCGCCACAAATGATTGGTCGACTTTTGGCATACATACCTACTTAACGGCCGGTAATTTACGAATAAACTTTTTCATATTGGTTTCCAGTGCGTTAACTGTTTCGGGTTTATCGGCATTGCCACGAGCCTTAACATTGCACGACAAAATAGTCTAAAGACGTTATATATAGATCGACCACAAACGTGAAATTAACTATTCAACGAACTCGCCTTTCAATTGTTCCATTGTTTGGCGTGCTGTGTGGCATGTGGCACCGCTTGTTAAAACCACATGTCAGCCAACTCCAGCTCTTCCAATTTGGCCAAAAAAGTTTGTTATCATTGCACGGTACGGCTCTACATTTTCAGTAATGTTCCTGTCTTCACCTATTAAGAAGTTTTTTTGATGTTTGTCGTCTTTTAAAAAGTACAGTCCAATGATGCTACCGGCCCATAATCCACACCAAACTGCATTTTTCGGGATGCATTGGCAGATCTTGCAATTCTTCGGACTGCTCTTCACACCAAATACTGTAATTTTGTTTGTATCCAATTATCCAGAAATGAGCTTTGTCGCTGAACACAAATTTCCGATAAAAAAAAAACTTTCTTAACCGTGCATGAATTTTGGTAATAAGATTTAATAATCTGCAAGCTTTGTCCGTTTGTAAGTCGATTCATGGTTGAATTATATACCAAACTGGTCATATTTGACAGTAAAATTTTACCCAACATAGAGCGTCTATCTTCAAGAGTCAATAAATCTAAAAGCTTCAGTTTGGATAAATAAGGGGTAGCCTCAATTGTGGATCCCAACTCAAGTTGCGAAGGGCAAACAAAAGGAACTGCTTTTGGACGGATTCAATGCGCATACAGAGGCTTAATGATTGGGGGTTCCAGATACACGACCCAAACTCCAAGATAGGTCTCACTAGGGATGTATATAACAGCTTAGTCGTGTAGGCATCATTAAACTCTTAAGACCAGCGATTAAGGGGTTACATGACCCCTCAAAAAAAGGGGCTTCAAAAAATGTGTACAACTACAACATCTCTAGAATATATATAGTCCTAATAGTTTTGCAGATACACTCTAAAGAAGTTGCGCGCGCCAGGGTATAAAGGAGCAGCTGCTCGTCTAGTTAACTAATGAGTTGAAATCAGGGACTGTTATCCTTGAGTTCTGTTTTAAAAATCGAATACTAATGATATTTTGTGTTTAATATTCCATAATTTAAAAAAAATAATGATTAAATTAATTTATAAAATAAAGATAATCATTTCATCATACTAAATATTACATAAACGCCGATAACGTGTTGCGCATAAGAAATTGTGGCAAGTTTGATGCATATCCTTAGTTAGTGACTCAAATTGAACCAATAAAAATATTTCCATATTTGCAAACATACGAATATGCCCGAGAAGTTGACGAAAACAGTATCTACGCCGCCGAGATAAAATCTGAAAGCAAGACTCGTGAAGCTAGGATTCGTCATAGACAGGAACAAAGGAATGGCCTGGACATTGCAGCTGCAGCAGGTTCTTTTTATTATGGCCCAGGAATCGATGACTCCATGTAAGTTGGAAAAACATTTGTACCCCTGTTTTATTGTTACTCAAAACCTTTAACGCGATTTTCTCAAAACTATGTTTTGAAAGTCGGTTGACAAGATTTCTCGAGAGCTACGTAACCGATCTTGATGAAATTTTACACAGGTCTTCGAGATACAATTTGCCATGAATTGTACAAAGGACTTTTTTTGTTTAAATACAACTATTTAACTATTACCCAATATTCACTTTATTTTTTTTCCTTCGTCCAAGTTCTTGTTTAAAGTCTTAAGTAAACACGTATATTTTTTATTTGCTCCTAGGAGTTATGCTGTCAACGCGGATGCACCTTTTTCGCGAAGGCTCGCCAAAAATGACGTCACAATGGCAGAGCTTTTAATATTTTGCTTCAAAAATTTTAGTGTTCCCTTATTAAATGTGTATCCTTAAGACAATAAAAAGTTTGAGCCGAATAATTCAGTTTTTATATATAAAAAAATTATTGAAAATATGCCGTTTTTTTCCCTACGATACCCATGTAACTCCTTAATAAAACCTAGCAAACCCATGGCTTTATTCACAGAGAGCTTTTTACCAAGTGTAATATTTTTCTGTTCTGCACCAGCTGGTCTATCTGTTTTGAAAAGCGGTTCAGAATTGCTACTAAGGAATTATATACTTTATTGGTTCGGGACCAGTTTCAAGTCAGTTTTTAAGAGGTTTATAGGCTAGTCAAACTGAGCACATCTAACATGCCACATCTTGAGATTAAATGCTTAATAACTATTTGCTGTGCCACCATTTCGATGCTTTTGTTTTGGCAAATTATTATTTGGCACAGTGTTTAATTGATACCGTAGGTACATGTAGCATACCTACGGTACACAGTATAATTAAACATAATAGTCTTTATCATGACTCTTGACTCGAAGAGTAAAAAGGGTATACTAAAGTCGTGCAAATGTATGTAACTATGGCCACGCCCCCTTCCGCCCCAGCAATAAAAAAAAGTTAAATATCTCCTACATTTTATATGTGGCCAATATCGACAATCTCTAAAATTTTCATAAAGATCGGCTTACAAATGCCTCTATACGGTCAATTGTTTCGCTTACGGCTCTGGTATTT
Source organism: Lordiphosa andalusiaca (assembly GCA_035044965.1). NCBI lineage: Eukaryota > Metazoa > Arthropoda > Insecta > Diptera > Drosophilidae > Lordiphosa > Lordiphosa andalusiaca. The sequence goes on from JAWNNM010000906.1 coordinate 304,891, forward strand.
TTTTGTCCGATCTGATTGTACTTTTCAGATCGATATTGGGCCTTGCTTGATATTTACTAAACAACGATACTTGAAAATTGTGGATCTATCTGTTTTATAGGACAAGGATTTTACGGTTTTTTGGGGATAAAAGGGGGACGGGGGGAATTTTCCAAATCTGAAACCAACTTGATCTGCATACAGCATACTTCATGGAAAAATTTTTATACTCTGTACCGAAGGTACATAGAGTATTATAAGTTTGTGCAAACGTATGTAACATCCAGAAGGAAGCATCTCCGACCCCATTAAGTATATATATTCTTGATCAGCATCAACAGCCGAGTCGATATAGCCATGTCCGTCTGTCTGTCCGTATGAACGCACAGATCTCAGAGATGGTAAGAGATAGAGGTTTACCATGTATGGGACATATGCTTCTTATGTCTGCAGGCAGATCAAGTTTATTTTCAATTTTGGCCACGCCCCCGCAATTTAGAAAAAACGTCTCCCACAGTTTTGAAGATAGATGGCTTCTTCCTTTTGGACATATTTAGTTATTAGGATAACTTATCGATCCGCCAAAGGAATGAAGAAGATCGGATGAACGGTTTTCGAGTTATGATCAAAAGACAAATTTTCTTGGTACAGAGTATGTTATAGTCGGGCTTGACCGACTTTCTTTCTTGTTCTATCTATCTTTTAGTCTCTGAGATTGACGCGTTCATAAAGACAGACGGACGGACAGACGGACATGGCTATATCGACTCGGATGTTCATGCTGATCAAGAATAAATATACTTTATGGGGTCGGAAATGTTTCCTTCTCCCAGTTACATACATTCGCACAACTTCATGATCCCACTTTTTTCCCATTTTTATTGGAATCAGGGTTTAAAAAGCCAAATCAAAGCAGCAAACTTTATTTGTACTTTATTTTATTGTATTTTTAATGCCCAATACTGAAAAATATTCAAGTCTTACTGCTCAAATTAAGCTTAAAAGCATGAAGCTTGTAAGCTTTAATTTGAATACAATTTCCTGAGATATAAAATAAATTTACATTCTCTAAGTACAAAATTCACATAATATAAGTTCTATTTTATCTGGAACCAGTAAGAAAAATTTTCATTGAAATATATGAAAAACTTTTATTTGCCTAGCGACTTTTTGCTTATCGGCCATATTTTTCGGTCCCAGTTAAGGCCGTTAAGCGAAGTAAAGGTGTAAATGGCAGATTTATAAACGATATAAAAAACGTTGCACATTTATATGAGCCGCTTGCGCTGTTTGCTTACATAATGTTGAAATATTTAAATTTATAGTTATGCCCTGGTTAATTAACATAGTTAGAGGTTATTAAATACTAATTTCCTTGATTAACGGGTATATCGAAGTCGGGCAGGTCCGAATTTAACTTACTCTTTTGTTTTTAATGGTTTTTGATCGATTTCCAAGGGGTCGTTCTAAAAATTTGTTTGCTTGATTGTGTTTTTTTTTTAGATTTAAATGTTTTTCATAAAAATCTCTAATGCTCCGTGTGTCCAGAAAGCTTCAGGACCCCGGGAAGCTTCAAATCGTAGTCGCACTTATTACACGGAACATTTTAGTGGTGTACGTGAACGTAACTCCCAACGACTATCTAATGCGCGCGAATCTAATAATGCATTTCGACAACAAGAACGCAGAGAGGATGCCTTAATGCGTTCTAGTCGGCGAAGCAATGTGTCGTTCAGAGAGCAGAAACAGGAACGAAATTCCACGGAGCATATTAACGTAAATTAAACGTGCAATACATTCTGGAAATTAGAGACGGCACAGAACAGCAAGAACGAATTACTGGAACATGCCGATCGGAGACTGAATGAGGAATACAGAGATGTGGAGCAAAATCAAAGGCTGTTACCTGTCCAAAAGACTTCCCAGTTCCTCTGAAAATTATCATTTTGGTAATATTTGGCGCAATGATATTTCCAAAGGCGACATTCCGAACTTGTATCTTTCAGAAGGTTTTATGTTTTCCTAAATCCCTGATTGCCTGATTTCGCCAAGGAATTCATACATGCGAATCGTTTCTCTAGGCTATGAAAGACAGTGCGCGGTAATGGGAGCAGTTTCCAATAAACCGCGATTTCCGTTTCGGAAACGGTTACCGCTCTTCCGAGCACTTTTGAAAATAGTCATGTGGTCCAGGTGAATTTGAGGAGCAAACTGGAATATCGCCATTTCAAGACCTTATCTTTTAGACCAGCCGGGGTGATCGAAGCCCTACGGTATTTGGTTAATACTGAATTATACCAAAAACACAATATTGTAGTTTTCCCAGACTGCCTTTATGCATTTGCCGATATTCAGGAAGTTTTCTTTATTGCTGATCAACAAGATACAATAAGAGCATGCTGAAGAGCTATCGTTCCTAACAATTGCATGTGGCGAAGTCTTTAAAGGCAAGTTGACTTACGGTAGTAAGGCTGTGGCAGATTCGTTTTTACGATCGAACGCTGTGATAGAGTACCAAAAATTTTGAACATTTACAAGTCCTATGAGCTAACGAGAATAAAAACGCTATTTCTATTTGTTTGAGAAAGAAGTCTGGCACTACTCATGGCTACCCCGGCTATTATGTTGAATGAAAACTATGTTTATAGTCAGATTTAGCATAACGATGGGTTTCTCCTTCTTGAAGGTCTGCGGTCATCTCCAGCTCATTGGTGGGCTGGGGAAAAAAGGTCTTAGTTACGATTTGCCTTACGAAGTTTTTTGTACTTTGTACCGGAGGTACATAGAGTATTATAAGTTTGTTCAAAAGCATGTAACAGCCAGAAGGAAGGATCTCCGACCCACTTAAGTTTGTATATTCATGATCAGCATCAACAGCTGACTCGATATAGCCATTCCCGTCTGTCTTTCCGTATGAAGGCACAGATCTCAGAGATGTTAAGAGATAGAGGTTTGACGTGTATGGAAGAAAATCTTCTTACATCTGCAGGCAGATCAAGTTTATATTTAATTTTGGCCATGCACCCTCCCGCCTCCGTAATTTTGAAAATTCATCAAATCTCCTACAGTCGTAAAGATAGATGGTTCGTACCTTCTAGATATATTTAGTAATCAGGACTACTTATCGATCCGAATGGTGAAGATCGGATGAACTGTTTGCTGCAGCAGTGCAGTAGCAGCGCTGCTTTTAGCTGCTACTGCAGCATCTTAATTAATGCTGAGAGGTTTAATTTCATTGGTACAGAGTATGTTATAGTCGGGCCTGACCGACATTCATTCTTGTTTATAGCCCTTTCAGCAGCTGAAACCAAATGGAATGAACTTTTAGTTATGTTTTTACTGCCGATCGATAACAAAGTTGTCACTGAAGAGGAGGCCTCTAATCTCTAATGTTTGGAAAAGGCTCGATTAATTCGACCAGATCCTGTAACTTGTGGTAGGTATTAAGACTATGGACTTCATCAATTGATGAAGCTTTTTAAGTCAGATATATTCGGGGAATTCGAACTTTCTCACTTTTATTGGAGTTTCGAGTTCTAAAAGGAACCACAAAATTGGAATCTAACGATGGTTCCATAAACACAGATGGGGTCGTAAAATTTTTAGATAAGTTAATTACTACAACTGGTGATAATACAGAGCTGCAAGAAGTTATCAGATACCAAGGCCACAATCATAGTGCAACCTGTAGAAGGGAACTAAATAGTGAAGGGTTATGTAGATTCAATATTTCGTATCCTCCAATGCCTAAACGAAATTTAAATATAATTTTTTTTGAAGAGGCAGAACTAGATAGAAAAAGGCATAGAAACACATGGAGCCAACAAAGATCTCAAATTTATTTTGGACGCTTATGGTTGTTGTAGTTACATTATTAACTATGTCAACAAGTCAAATAAAGGAGTATCTCGATTACTAGGCGAAGTCATGGACGAGAAAACTGCTGGTGAACACCGAGATCGATCTATAAAGGAGAAGTCTCGGATCAAAATTTTTAAGCGGAACGGAATATCCGCACAGGAACCAGTATATAATATTCTTCCACTTCATTTATCGGAGGCGCGAAATGGGAACAAATTCATTAATACGGGTGGTGAACCAAAGAGTTCGGATGCACAAGCCAAAAAGGGACTTGAAGCGACTTCCCCATGGATCAACTGATTTATATAATTGGAATTCTAGATTACTATGTGCTAAACCAAGAGTCTATGGAAGAAATGTGATTGGTTGATTTTGTCACCCTTTCCCAGCGGCGGAGAGCTAAATGTGTTCTGTCGAAAGTACAAAGCGGCCATGCATATGGCAAAGTAAACCGGACTGTATGGGATTATTTCCGGCATACAGAAGGCAAAGTAATGCAGGAGTAATCCAATATGTAATGGCAATTTCCGCCGCTGGGTTGTGACAAAAAAAGTCTCAAGCCGCCTATCTTTAAAACTATGGGAGATAGGACGTTTACCTAAATTGCGGGGTCGGGAGGGGGCATGATCAAAATTGAAAATTGAGATGACTCGGCTGTTGATGCTGATCAAGAATACATATACTTTATAGGGTCGGAGATGCTTCCTTCTGGATGTTACATACTTTTGCACAAACTTATAATACTCTATGTACCTACGGTACAGAGTATAACAAGAAAGAAAGTCGGTCAAGCCCGACTATAACATACTCTGTACCAAGAAAATTTCTTTTGATCATAACTCGAAAACCGTTCATCCGATCTTCTTCATTCCTTTGGCGGATCGATAAGTTATCCTAATAACTAAATATGTCCAGAAGGAACAAGCCATCTATCTTCAAAACTGTGGGAGATATGACGTTTTTTCTAAATTGCGGGGGCGGAGGGGGCGTGGCCAAAATTGAAAATAAACTTGATCTGCCTGCAGACATTAGAAGCATATGTCCCATACATGTCAAACCTCTATCTCTTACCATCTCTGAGATCTGTGCGTTCATACGGACAGACAGACGGACAGACGGACATGACGCACATGACTCGGCTGTTGATGCTGATCAAGAATATATATACTTTATAGGGTCGGAGATGCTTCCTTCTGGATGTTACATACTTTTGCACAAACTTATAATACTCTATGTACCTACGGTACAGAGTATAAAAATCTGTTGAAAGTGATGAAAAACTGGTTTGCATCGTACTCAAAACAACTTATTTTAACAGAAATTGTGTTTTTCTTTCAAATTAGGCCCAAATGCACAGAAAAAATTGGTGCTTAACTGGTAAATAGCTTCGAAATATAAAAATTATCACTGTCATTACAGAAATTATGACCAAGACTGTTGAAATTGGTGAAAAGCCGAATTGTATCGTTCTTCAAAATCATTTTTAAAGAGATAATTTTTCTATTATTGCTCATTTTTGCTAATAAATATTCTGAAACCATGTATGTGAAGTACTACAATTCAGTTGTTTACGGAAGTTCCTTGTTATTTAGTTTTGTACAGTCCACGAATATTTGCCAGAAATGCTGAGAAATGTTGTAAATAATATTGTGCAGCACAATTCATAAGTGAGAAATGCATCAAAAAATAATTATGTACTATCGCGATAAGCTTTTAATCCCCGAAGTGGTAAGGACTTTCAAGAAACAGTTGATAAACTTTGATTGTTTGGACTACGTCGATATGATAAATATAGATTATTTGAGTCGCCATTCACTGCCAATATTCCTTATGTTCATCTTTTAGAATATTAAGAACTTGACGATTCACCAAGACCTGATCCGAGGATTCCATCTCATATACAAGGAACTGAGCGACTTGTGCATTTGTGTATCAATTTATCTAGCCGAGATATTAAAGAAAATCGTGATGTCATAACGGCCGTATTTCTACAAAGCCAAGCCAGTTGTGTGTGGCTGTATATGTCAATACCAAGCTTAGATGGTAGCCTTGTAGAATATTTGTTCCTGCAAAATCGTAGCAGTCCATGCAAAAATGTTGGTCGGTTGCTTTTATAGGCCACACAAAAGCATTGAATACTCTCAATTAGTCGACTTAATTTCGTCATTATCTCTAAATTACACTGACATAATTTTGACTGGAGACTTAAACAGTAATATGTTAAAAGAAAACCACTTTTTATGTGAGATGGAGGCGCTGGGCCTTAATGTAGTAAACGAAACCGATAAGATACCCTACTTGACGTATATTTCGTAAACAATACCGACAATATCTTATTATACGATCAAATCTCAGTGCCCACTTTTTCAAAACATAACTTGATAAATTTGACGTAAGACTTTAAGCTGGAATTTCATGAAGAGAGCTAGATTCAATACAGAGACTTTCATAATATATAGACTATAGTAGCCTGGAAACTGAGTGCAATCAATGTGACTGGAACTTAGTTTACTTTTTACCGTCGGCTGATCTTCAATTGTGCATATTCAAACAAGCATAGACGGTCTTGTACAACACGTTTGTACCAGTCAAACAGAAAACTATAAGACCATCACTAAAACCATGGTTTAACGACCAAATTAAAGATGCCATTAAATTCGAGTTAAGGCATGTAACAAATGGAAACGGTATAGAATGGACTACTTTTACAGAGATTTTCAATCAAAAAGACGGGTGGTCGTTAAATTGATTAACAGGGCTAAACGGACATTCTATAATTCCAATATTAACAGTGCAATATCGGTGGAACAAAGTGGAAGGAGATACAAAATCTGGGAATTGGCAAGGCAAAGCCCTCGCTTTTAAATGATATTGATGTAGATGCTCTCAACCTTAAATTTTTACGTTCAAGCGTACCTGAATCTATTTCTAACTCGTATTTAAGCTCTATGTCTGTTTATAACTGCGAAAACGTTTTTGAATTTGTCTGTGTCAGTCAATGTGATGTGTTAGAATCAATCCTTAAAGTTGTCAAGCGCTGTTGGGCTAGATAACATTGATATAACATTTTTACAAATTCTGCTACCAAAAACTTTAGGCCACATTACACACATTTTTATACAATCCTTACCACCTCTGAGTTCCCAGATAGGTGGAAAGTAGCTAAAATTGTTCCAGTTCCAAAATCAAATAACGAATTTCGACCAATTTCTATATTGCCTTTTCTCTCCAAAGCATTCGAACAGATTGTATCATCCCGAATGAATAGCTTCTTGGAATCCAATTTACTTTTAAACTTCAAACGGTCAGGATTTAGAAAATTCAGAAGTTGCACCACAGCAATTATTCAAATAGTGGAGGAAGTTCGAAAATACTTAGATAACAGTTACGTTACTTTCCTAACCTTTCTTGACTACAGCAAGGCATTTGACATGGTGACTCACGAAATTCTGTTAACAAAACTGGCAAAGTGTTATAATTTCTCCGGCAACGCGATTTAGCTTTTGCAGTCTTACTTTAACTGTAGAAGGCTGACTGTCTTGGCACAATCAAAGACATCAGATCTTATTTCTGTTCAGCGCGGTGTGCCACAAGGATCCGTTTTGGGAGCTCTTTTGTTTACTATATTTGTTTACTAAAATATATAACCCGACGCGCTTCGCCGCTGTCATAATTATCAGTATGGACCTACTAGTAATAAATATCACAATACATACAAATAACCCGAAGCGCTTCGACGCTGTCATAATCAGTATAGACCTAATAAATATCAATATAGCCTTTATTATCCGATTCCCGTTTCAATTTGGAGTCATTATAGTTACAAACCGAGTTTCAAGTCAATCGGATGAACAATAGTATAACTATGTACCATAGTGATTCAGGGAATAAGTTTTGTGCAAAAGTATGTAACAGCCAGACCCCATTAAATATTTTCTTGATCAGAATCAACAGCCGAGTCGGTATAGTCCGTATGTCCGTCTGTTTCTATGCTATCTCCTCCGTCAGTTTTAAAGCTATCGCCACCAAACTTTGCACAAAGTCTTCTGGTACAAATACGCTGCACATTTGTCGAAACCGGCCGGATCGGATGACTAAAACATATAGGAACGAACGATCGGTCGAAAAATAAGTTCTAGTGAAAAAAACTTTTTTGTTTTTAATGCAAACGACTTTAAACTCCGTATTTACTAGTTTTCAATGATTTTCCAAAATTCCACTAAGTTTTGTTCGAAATCGGACATCTAAATAGTATAGCTGTTATACAAAAGTAGAGTCAGAAAAGAAGTCTTATTGAAAAAAAGTTGTTTGTTTTGACTGGATATGTCCTTCAAATTAGTTAAAAAACGTGCTGCAAGGGTATACAAACTTCGGCCGAGCCAAAGTTAACATTCCTCTATTTTTCATATTATAAAAAGCATGGGCTGAGCCAACCCTTTACCATCGGTAAATTTTTGATTGAACCAGCGAACCGGAGATCCGGAAATTGTTATGGGTAATTTTGGCGTATCAAAAGTTACCGATTTTGGGCCATTTTTAATGCGTTGCAAGCTGTTGCGCGAAAATAATATGCACTTTGCAAGTGAATAAAAGTAAGGTTGTTTTTTTTTCGCAATCAATTTGTAATAACTGGAGATAAACGAACACCAACAGTTTCTCAGTCTTTCAGACTTTAAAGGACACCGCCATAACAAAAAACAGGAATACCACTTCGTGAATCGTACGTTATTTCATTATGCAAAATTCTTGGATTAAAAGTAAACTTACTTTTATGTGGTGTCTCAATAGACGAGGTGTCCAGCTCTTTTTTTATCTCCATGCCAACGCGGTTGTAGGTCTTGGCAACGGGCGTGCTGGCGCGCAGATTCATATCCTCGAAGGTGGTGAGGCAGGGCGACTTTAGGAATTGACTGGGCGAGAAGGGCAGCGCTTTGATGGGTGTGATAACGGGCGAATCAGGCAGAGGCTTGACGTCGCCGCCGCCGCTTTGTGTTGCCTGGTGTAAAGGAATGTGTGGTTTTTGGCGCGAGCGCTTTAAAATATTTGGAGTTTGTCGCTTCAACTCTGCGAAGTGCAAGAGCATGGGCAGATGCTGAGCAGCTGATGCGGATTCCACGATCTTCCCTTTGTCAGCCACACTCGTTACAGGCGCAGCTGCAGGAGGACCCGTTGCTACTGCGGTCGCATCTCCAGTTCCCGATGCCGTTTTGCCAGTCTGCACTTGAAATTTGCCCAAGCCACCGGCCTTGATTAATGTGATAAGATGTGTGCGTGAGCTTCTCAAATCCCCTCCAGAACCAGCAACGCCACCGGTTCCTCCCGCTCCACTTGCAGTTAGCGATCTGCGCTCTGCATCATATTTGCGCCTCATTGTAGAGTTCCAGTGGTTTTTGATGGCATTGTCGGTCCGCCCGGGCAGCAATTTGGCTATTTTTGCCCACTGATTGCCCAACTGAATGTGGGCATGGTAGATGATCTTGTCCTCCTCTTCGGTCCAGGCAGACTTCTTGATATTGGGATTCAGGTGATTGTGCCACCGCTCACGACACTGCTTGCCGATGCGCCCGTTTAGGTAGCGAGCGATCAGTGTCCACTTTTTGGGTCCAAAACGGCGGACCAATTCCATTACTTTCTCGTCCTCGTCCCGTGTCCAGGGTCCCTTGATGAGTTCTGGATTAAGCACCTTGGCCCAGCGCTGTTGTACCTGCTGCTCGAGCCGATCCTTGAACTGGGGCCCAATCAGATCCCAACGCTCGCCATGTTGTTCCACCAGCGCTTTAAGCAGAACATCCTCAGACTTAGACCAGCGTTTGCCAAAGCCATAGTTAGAATGACTCTTGGTCTGGGCGGGGCCGCTAACTGTTGGCTTGGCTGGGTCCGAGGCGGACAACAACGGCTGAGTGGAGGCGTCTGCCGGACCAGCTAACCCGCTGTCCGAGTATTCATCCGAATCCTCAGATTCCTCGGAGTTGGGATCGTAGTCGAGGAATTCCTCATTATTATCGTTATTGATGCTGCTCTCTTTGCCAGCCATTTTGTTTGCGCGGCGAGCAAAAGTGATAGACCTGAGGCCGGGTCTGACCGTCTCGCAAGTAGTAATGAACTTGGGCGCCGCAGTACAGGCAATGGGCTGTGCTCTGCTTCTTCACCTCGTAGTGCTTGTAAAATGTGTAATGTGCGCAAATGTCGCTGAATGATTCGTACTCAATTTGGCTGTGGCAACTCAGGCAATGCACTAGCTCAACTTTGTGACAACGATCGCTTCGAAGCACCGGATGCGTAGCATCACTTTCCGTGCGATCCTCTGCACAAAGTTGTTTTACTTCCGTAGGAATACTTCGGTCTGTTGGGCTTTGGCCATGCTCTTCCATTTATCTATATGCACACATGCATGAGTATCTGCATACACTTGCAGGCTATGTGTCCGTGAGCAAATGGTTCAATTAAGTGTCTGCAGTTGTCTGTTTATTCTTGGTTTCGGTGCTCACGTACTGGCACATATTAGACCGCAAAAGGGCGCACTTAGTCGTAAACGATTAAAGCAAAGTAAAATATATATTGCGCATATGATTATAATACTCGAATAGCATAAATATCCGTAATTCGTTTCTCTTTCATGGCGTCGATTAAACTGACTGTTATCGAAAACAGCTACAATATAAATGTGTGTCAAGATAGCGCCGAAAAGTAAGTGAAGAATTTGGAACGGTGGAGTCGGGACTGCGTAAGGAACTCGAATATGTTTCATTTTCTCTTGATTGCAATGATTAATCTAAGAACCAAATATGCAGAAATTTTAAGAATTGCGTAAACTATTGTATTAATTGGGTTGGAGTTGGCTTGCAGCTTTTTGGACATCAAAATCTAAGTGTTGAAAATTTACTTTTCACCATATTGAGAATTTCACGACTTCCAGCTCTGCAATATTTTTTCTGTTTTCTGAACAATTTAGATCAAAACCGAGAAATATTTTAGATATAGATAGGTGGAAAGCCGTTGAGTTTAGGCAATTCCTACTATACACTGGACCATTAGTTTTGAAAGGAGTTTTAATAAAGAGCCGCTATGAACACTTTCTTCAATTAAGCATTGCAATAAGGATTCTGCTGAGTGACATATATTGCTTGACTAACTATACTACTACCTATATGTCTTGTGTCATTGGGATATATAAAAATGAATGTGCTAAAGAACTTATTCGTAGTTTTATTAGCAAATTGCCAGAGCTTTATGATAAAACATTTCTAAATTATAATTTTCATTGTCCATCGCATTTGGCAGATGAAGTTACATTATACCAAGAAAATCTACATTCCTTTAGTTCTTTCATGGATGATAAAAAAATGAACACACGTAGCTCCTCAAATATATAATCGCCTTGTTGAGCAAAGCATCAATAGCCTAAGAAAAAAGATACCACAACAGAAGTTTTGAAAACAAGCTTAGGAAGAAATATTTGCTCAATTAGAAATAAACACATATTTATGTCCATAAAAGCTCCAGACCATATTTACATTGTGGATTCCAGAATTTACAAAATTGATCACTTTGATGAAGAAAGCAATGAAGTGTTTGTAAAATATTCTGTATAGCTTGTGCTTAATGAAATACCGAATGTTCACAAAGTAAAAGACATTAAACAGGGAGTTATGCTTAATGTATCGTCACCAGCTTCCATAACTGTCATTCCTATCATACACAATGAATGACTTTACCGAAAAATTTGTAAGAAGTGACACCGAGTCAATGAAATCGTCAACAACGGCGAATGAAGTTGAATCTTCTGAAGCAACCTATACCCAGCTGTCGTCCAGCTATGCATATCCTTCAAGTAAGTATAATTATAAAAATTCTATTTCAATGACAACAAATTGAATAAAAATGTAGGATGTTGTTTGTGGAAAATAAAGGTATGAAAGTAACACATAACTAATTTAAGGTTATAACTAAGCCATATTATATTAGATCTTTAGGAACGTTTAAATAAATTGGAAGATGAAAATCAAACGCTGCAAACTCGCTTATTAACTGAGGTGATAGCACAACGAAAGTTTATGCAAGGAAATAAGCCACGTTTGTTGCTAACACCACAGCCGTTCGACACAACTGAAGAAGTTCAAACTTTTGAGGAAGACCTCAATAATTCTGCAGAATTGTGTGAACAACTGGTAAGGACGTTTTGTAGTCTTGGTTGAATATATTACTTATTGCAATGGCTCTTATTGTCCTGGTTTCTCACCAATATAATGCAGTGGTTTTCTCTCTGGTATTTCGTCAACAATTTTTTTTCATTTATAGGAAGCAGAAATGTTTAATGTTGCTACCAAATATTTGTGGAACGGAAGCAACACAAAAAAAGTGTATTCTCAGCATGGCGATAACTACTGCACTTCGAATTAAGTTTGGATTTAATAAATTTTTGTCTTAAATAAAATAATAAAGTGCTAAAATATTTATTAACTCCTCTATGTATTTACTTCAAATGCTCTCGCGAAGCTACAATGCTAATCTTTAGAAAATCGTTTGAAGAAATTTAAAATTTTTTAGTTCTTTAAAATTTTGCATAATTTTTTAAATTTACATTTTTAACACCTTTTTAGGCGCCTTCAATCGAAAATTTTCGGTCGACGAAAAGCAGTTCGCCACAACATGCAGCAAATGGTTTCAAACTGCCAATGATAGGATAAATTATTTAATATAAGAAAGCAAAATAATCAATTATGAATACAAACTTCAAAAATATATATATATAAGATTAAATTTAAGAATGTATACACAGGGACTCGCAGAAGTTAAGACGCGCAAAAGTTAAGTATACGGAAAAGTTAAGCACATTTCCGTCACCACATTTGAGTTTAGTTAATTTTTTTCTTAACTTTTATGAGTCTTTTTTTTCAAGCTTATATTTCTATTTCAGCCAGCAGTTGGACATGTTGTTATTTATTTTTCGGTATTTATGTGAGTAGTGCAGCTTATGTTTGGCTAAGGTAGCAAATGCGGCAGTTTAAGAAAAAAGGGGAACCTCCATGTTGACTCTCGAATTGCGTTGTCTTCATAGGTTCGCAGGAATCTTGTCTCGCTGTCCACGCATCGTTGTTTATGACCCGCTGATTTATGTTGATGACTCGCTTATTTAAACGGATTTCTTTTGTAGTTTTAAGGTGCACATGTCGCTATTTTTGAATTTTAGTAGTACGTAGAAGTCTTGAAAAAGTTGAGAATTTGTAAAAGTTAAGTACCCCAAAAATAAACTACTTAACTTTTGATAGTCTCTACTTTATATGAAATCCAGCCTTATTTTCCAATGAAGATATTTATGTTTCTACTTGTTTCCCATTTTGTTAGTTTTTAAGTCAAATGTAAACATACCATTAGAAAACTAGCTATAAGCTGCCAGTGATAGGATTAAGTATTATAAGAAAGTAAAATAAACATTTATACGGCGTTTCTACTAAAGCTGTTTTCGCGTTCGCGTCTAATTATCGAAGAACGCGAGTTGAACTCCATATAAAAACAAGAAAGAAAGTCGGTCAAGCCCGGCTATAGCATATGTAGTGTGACTGATGGTAAAGCGTGGTGGTGCTGCTAAGCATACCACGAACTAGACGACGCGTCGTGACGACGATCGATTATGGTTAGCACTGGGGATCTTTCGTCGATTTTAGTTTATCACACACAAGAAGAATTTTGTGCTAACCAGGCCAAGAGGTGTTAATTAAATAGGCCAAGTTGAGGGGGCAGGAAAAAAAGTCCCATTCACTTTGAACGCGGGTTCTGCCAACTCGATTTTTTATACTTAACCGAGTATTGAGTATGCGTCTCGACAAGTATCTTTATCGATAGGACAGTTAGATAAAAAAATCAGCTGGCACAACACAAACCGACAATGGAAGGTCAGTTCATTTAAATATTGTTGATTTATTTGTATAAAAATTTACCCTTTCTACAGGCATACGAAAAAAGGACTAGACTAGACTAGGGAACATGGATGGGCTTCCGGGTGTACGGAAGAGCACCCACATGAAAAAGAAATGAAAGAACAAATGGTCATCTATAGACCGACGGCTACTGAAGTCAAAAACAATATGTGCAATCTGATTAAAAAGAACAAGTGGAGTACCAATTAAATTGGTAGTCGATATGGTTTTAATTGATAATGTCATACATTTTTGCTGTAGAATGGAGCAAACAAGAATAGGGCCTTCTGACCGAAAGCCCTCAAATTGGGAACAGTACTCCAAGATTCCCTCCATATTGTCCACGGGGAACAGTAGACAACCCAAGGCAAGTGAAAGCGAATCGACAATGGGGATCGGATTTTGGAAATCGAGGAAGCAAGAATATAGCTCAAGCAAGAATAGCTCAAGAATATGACTTCGGTGGCCGAAGAGATCAAGTCTGCCAACGAGATGAAGTCTTTCCATAAAAGAGCTGCTTGAAATATTTAGAAATAAGGGAAACAAGAGCTAGTGGTCTAATAAACAGCACTCTATATTATTAATTCAAATAAATTGGACTAAACAATGAATGTGATCCATAACACAGGCCAACAGCGATTTTGGTGCAGGTCTATTTTGATCAGATTATATTAATATAGATTGCAATGAACGAAACTGCATCATTGGTTTTGTTCTATCAGCTCTTGTTTCCAAGAAATAGCGAAAAAACGGTTTTGTCGAATTTTTGGCACTCTAGAAATTACGGAGGCCACACTAGGTATAAATATCTGGAATTATAAGCTATATGTGGCAGAGCACTTATTAATGCGTCTTTAAAAAATGAAAGCCGCTATATAAGTGAAGCGGAAAGTGTCTAAATTGGCCTCTAAAGTCAGACTTTTCTCGATTTACGGCATTATCCGCTACGGCGTTCCCCGAGTTCTGAGATTGTGGATTGTGTTCAAATTTGTAATAATGTACTTAGTAGGATTGATAAATGGGCAAATGAGAATGGATTAGGGCTCAACCCTTCAAAGTCGAAATGCTTAGTGATATATAAAAAAGCTCTTGATACCAGGGACCGTAATCATTATGAGTTCTATTATAAAAATCAAACTTTATTAATTATTTTTGATTTTTATTTAATAACTAAAAAAATAATAATTAAATTTGATTTTTAAAATAAAACTCAGAAATAATTATTTTAAATATTACTCAAATGTCGTTTACTACAAGTGTAAAAGAAATTGTGGCAAGATTGATGCATATCCCTAATAAGTGAATCAAGTCGAACCAGTAGAACCCAATGCCAAGTTTGAAATTACAAAAAAAATTCCGGATTTAAAAAAATGTATGATTATTTTTCATTTTTATTAATTTTACGCAAAATATAATCATTATTGATTGAGCAATTTAAATAAAAATCAAGAAATAAAAATCATTGCGGAAATCAAAAGAACACCGAAATACAACCATATTTTATTACGATACGTTTTTTCATGCGGGTACTCCAAGTAGATGATTTTTGAGGATGAAAAATCTACAAATAATCATTATTTACGGTCCCTACTTGATACTAATCAAATACCAACTTTGTTCATTAATGATACCCCCATACAATATGTGAATCAAGCTGTTAATCTAACATTTAATAACACTTTGGCATGGAGTAGCCATATTTCGAAAGCCACTGGAAGGATCTCTCAGTTACTCAAATGTTATTACCCGTGAATGTTAGGATGCGTATTGCAAAAGTTTACCTAATACTTTTGCTTTTTTATGGTGTTGAAGTATTTGGTCATTGTGACTCACGAGATATGCACGAGTAAACTGTTGCACTTAATTCCATTGCACGATATGTTTTTAATGTTGGACGAAAGTATAGTATATCCTATTTATTCCACAAGATTTATAACGCTAGCCTTAATGCGAGGATTGATTTCAGGACTAACATTTCTTCACAAAATTATATAATATTTTCACAGGAACCCTTATACCTGTTTCAAAAACTAAGACCTGCTTTCTCACAAAGAACACACAACTATATATGTCCCAGAATTAAAATGTTGGTCTCTGAGAAGCAGTTCTTTATAAATGCGATTCGCCTGTGGAACGACCCACCTCACAACCTTAATACCATTATAAGCATCAGAATACAGAATAAAGTATTAGTCTAGACTAAAAGAATAGCTTTTGATTAAAATTATGTAAAATACACACATAAATTAATAAAATTAAAAATTACAAGAAAGAAAGTCGGTCAAGC
Source organism: Lordiphosa andalusiaca (assembly GCA_035044965.1). Taxonomy (NCBI): domain Eukaryota; kingdom Metazoa; phylum Arthropoda; class Insecta; order Diptera; family Drosophilidae; genus Lordiphosa; species Lordiphosa andalusiaca. The sequence continues at coordinate 320,935 of JAWNNM010000906.1, forward strand.
TCGACTATAACATACTCTGTACCAACGAAATTATATGCTCAGCATATATTTTGATGCTGCAGTAGTAGCTGAAAGCAGCGCTGCTTCTGCGCGAAGGAACAACCCACCTATCTTTAAAACTGTAGGAGATATGACTTTTTTCTAAATTGCGGGGGCGGCAGGGGGCGTGGCCAAAATTGAAAATAAACTTGATCTGCCTGCAGACATAAGAATATGTCCCATACATGTCAAACCTCTATCTCTTACCATCTCTGAGATCTGTGCGTTGATACGGACAGACAGACATGGCTATATCGACTCGGCTGTTGATGCTGATCAAGAATATGTATACTTTGTGGGGTCGGAGATGCTTTCTTCTGGATGTTACATACTTTTGCACAAACTTATTATACTCTATGTACCTTTGGTACAGAGTATAAAAATTAAAAACATTTAAGTTCATTCATCGTAAAAATTGTCTTGTATTGCAATACAGGTGGAAAAAGGCTATCAAGAATGTAAATATGAAATCGATGTTTGTTTACGCATTTTGATAACTTTTAAGTAATATTTTGAGACGCCCAAACCCCACAGATAAGTGCACTTTTTGCAATGAAATTTGTCCTCCGATGTGCGTCTGAAAAGAGCCTTTTAGCAAGCAATTCAGTAGTGCTTCAAGTGCCAAGAAAAGCAAATTTTATGTGTCTTTAAAGAGGTTTTTATATGCTTCGCTGGGAGGGTGAAAGCACTTATATCTGAGTCTAAAAAAAAATCAAACTAGACTCAGAAAACTTCTACATTAAATGCGACCGTTATCATAGAAAAAAACGCTCTTTCCGTACTCTTTTTTGTGCACATTATGACGGCGAATGCTCATTAAAAAAGTGTCTGAAAAGTGTCAGCACACGCTTAAATTGCTTGCGGAGTCACGATGCAACAATACAAGGTGAGGTGAGTTCTCTGCTAAGTGCATGATACAACAAGAGAGGTAAGGTGGCATCAGTGTGAGTTCTCTGCAAAGTACCTTCACGTTCAGTGCTGCGCGTACTTTTGTGGCGTAAACTTTTGGCAAAAGTACGCATCACACTGACACCGCCCCACCTGTATTGTTGCATCATGGCTAAGTTCCTCTGCGTTCAGTGCTGTGCGTACTCTTGAAGCGTAAGGTTCTTCGCGGATGTCGAACATTGTTTGTTTTGTTTTTGTTATTGGGGGGTGGATTTTTCTGCGCTATAGAAAAAAATGAATTGTCTATTTTTTTGTACATATTTTTGCAACGAGGAAATGCCCTTATCCCAATGTTAGTACGAAGCTGATAAATTTACTAATTATTATTTTTTATTAACATTACTAATGTTTAAATTGTTTTCAATTAATATTTACACTAGTATTGGATTGTTTCTTTAAATGTAATTTTTTCTGACAATCGATTGAGCGATTGTTCACACACACCAGCATACATAATGTGCGTCCATGTGCGCCGCTCAATCTAGCACTCTCTCTCGCTTTCCCACTCTCTCTCCCACTCTCTCTCCCAATCTCTCTCGCAACTTTAGCAAAAGTACGCATCACACTCATAACGCCTCACCTTGTATTGTTGTATCATGCGCGGAGTGTATCGAATAGTAGGACTATATCAGACCATATCGCAATTTATATTCTGGAATTCGGGAATGGAACATGAAAACCAACATGTCCCATAATATCCACATAAATAATTTTTATATTATATATACTAAGAGAATTCAAAACTTTGAAGTTTCCTATGTTGCAACCATAACTTGAATATCGATATTTTAAAATTAAATGATTATTTTTCATTTATATTTATTAAACTCAAAATATTTAATTAACCTTAGAGCAATAAAATAAAAATCACTGAGGGAGTAGCTTATCGAAATGGAATCGTATTTTATTATGATACATTTTTTCATGCTGGTACTATGAACGGGACGGTCGTACGCATTGAAATTTAAAAAAGTCCAAATAATTTAGTCTTTTATTTTGGCAAGTTGGTAACTTATACCTCTCAGTTAGCCCTATAATTGGTGGAAAGGTTGATTTTTGAGAATTTTTCGTTTTCGGGATAATGGCAAAAAGGCAAGGCAGTCACAAAGGACAAATATAGAAGTGGTTTTCGCGGGCGACAATTCCAGTTCCGATTTCAGCAAAACCTGAGGTAATTTTTTACTGTGACTAATTTAAGAATGTTGTGCATTGATGACTCTTTAAAACAGGTTGGTATTTACTACAAAAAGATGTATACTTTTTCCAAAATTTCATTTTAAGCACGGTCGCACGGGACATATTTTTCCGTCATGATATATATGTGGTTTCTGATGTAATGGAAAGTTAAATTTCACAGTTAATTGCAATCAAATAGTTTGTTATGGTTTCTTAAGCAATGCTCATTTGCTCTTTATACCTATAGATTAATATTAGATAGCAAAATTCAATGAAATCTATGGGCACTTTTTTTTTTAAAAAAAAAAGAGCAAAACAACGTTAAAAATCGGAAAAACTGAGTTTGTGCGACTTTCCATTCGAAAATCTCGATATGGGTTAGAGAGAATTGGAGTGTCTTATACAATGTGGCAGATCTTAAGTGAAAGAGGCAGGTTGATTTTGAGAGGGCATTTATTGAGTAAAGCGTTCTAAAAGAATTGTGCAGTTATGGAATCGGGAACATATTTGAAGCTTCAAAGAGACTCGTATGCATTATAAAATGAGTTAAAAAAGAAGCATTTAATTATTGAAACTTGAAATGCAAATATTGCAATTTGTATGAAACAGCTGTGAACAGCTGATCGACGAAATATCCGACTTGTTACGATCCGTCTTCTTCTCTAGCCTGCAACAAGACTCTAATTTTCGATCACTCTCGTTCATTTACTAGACTTGCTTGTGATCGCCGCCCTTGTTCGACACACTCGAAATGATCGCAAGCACATTGAGTCAGAACCATCAAGCTGCGGCGCATGAGTAATAGCAGAACAAGCTCCATAAAGCTTTTGTCGAACTATGCAATTACGATCGCTGCCCGCTGCTGAACGAGTACTAGCCAGACTTACCCCAGCCACAGGCAAGCCTTTTCAATCACCACTTGCGCTTACTCGGCTTGTTGACAACAAGCCTCCACAAGCCTTTTATGCAATTGTTGTTGTGCTTCAAAAACTTAAGAACAACAACATGCCACACGAAGGAAAGAGAAAACCGTGTGCAAATGAATAGGCTATTATGCTATCTCTTTATCTCTCGCAAGCTGTTGTTTTTTGAGTGCTTGTATCGTTTGTGTAAAAGCTTTGATCGTCACAGCTCACGGCAGATTTTCATGAGTTGCATGAGTTCACATTTTCATTTCGATGTCTCCGCTTTCACTTCCGCCTTTCGCCTTGCGTCTTAAGTTACTATAGAAACAAGTATACACTCGACTTACGAGCATCATCATGAACCAAGAAGAAAGCATGGATATCATTTTCATCGATTCGGACTCTGAAGACACCATTTACCTCTTAAGGACCCAACAACACAAACCTGGCGATCGCAACAGTCCGATAACTCCACTTCAGGAAGACTCGTCTGACGCCACCCCCTCTTTAACCTAGCGTGAGGATTCTCCGCCTGAGGGTTCCACCAAGATCTCACAACAACACGAAGACTCTTTTGCTGAACCGCTGAATTTTTATATTCAAATACAGAGGGCGAGCCCCATCCAATAATGGCTAATTATGTGTGGCCGAAATGGGTTCATGCGATTGTGGATTTTGTACTCACAGAGCAATATCATCGCAAGAAATACTATCGGACAGTGCTAACGTTGTTATGTTAGCGGAAGAGAGTCATTCAAAGGACAGCGATGATGTTGTTACAGTAGAGAAAGAGAGTCATTCGACCAAAATTAAACGCTACATGCCCGATTTACAAGATAACGAAATTTCAAAAGCGGTGGAACAGAAGGAGTTCATGGAACGTTTCATCCCCAGTTCAGAGAATGAAGAAATATTTAAATCAGTACAAGAGATTGAATACATTGAACTCTTTGCCGCCCCCAGTTCAGAAGTTGAGGAATTACTTCATGGTGTAATCCAAGCTGAAAGAAGAATTAGTCTTTGCTTACCACCTGTTTAATAATTCTATTTAATTATATCAGATTTATAAATCATATAAATAAAGTCTATCAAATTTAATAATCTGGTGTTCGACATTTTTATTGGGCAGATACAGAAACTACCACACTTTTCACTTGCAGGTTTTACAAATACCCTGTAACCCTTGTCTTGTAACGTACAGTATAGTACTCCCAATGAGGTATCGTATGCCAGTTAAGTTTCTTGTTGCTTATGTGCGGCTGGCAAAACAGTCTGTGGGACGTCGTTGACGTCCGGCTTTCCTAACGAAAGCCACACACTCAAGGGATATACAAATATAAAAAATCTAAGTAAGAATCCATTGCCTTGTCCACAAAATAAAAGAGGGGAGGATAGAAAACCAAAACTCAAGAAAAGAAGAAAAAACAATGAACAAAATAAGAACTTTTAATAGAATGTTTTTGTACAGCTGTGATATTATGTGCCGTTGAGCGTGAGTTATGAGTTTCCAATTGCAAAATCTATAAAACTCACAAAATATAGTTACACTCTCATCTTAACCTTCAAGGAAGCATAATATATAAGATTAATCCATTTCTCCACTTCAAATCAATAGGCTTTACTTAAATAACTTTATACTGCTTAGCAGCCGCTCATGCGATAAAGCTAGGCATAACGACAGAAGACACCTGCAGTAAATGTATGGAACCTGGAGTCGCAGAAACTCTAGAACATCTCATTTGCAGCTGCCCAGCAATTGCCACGGCAAGATTACAAATTCTGCACACCCCACGGTTCTTTTCTTTTTGGAGGAAGCGGCCAAGAGGCCCCCAAAACAATTATTGGCATTTGCCAAAACATCAAAAGTCCCTCTGGATTTCTAAGTCAAACGTACCCAAATAATCACACGGCCTCATTAAGGACCCTAAGGCCTATGTGTGACTCATCTGGGGTCAGCCGGAACTACCTACCTACCTAAAAAACTTTATACATTTAAAAAAATACTAATTGGAAAAAAAAAGGTTTGTGGTGACTTAGATTTAGTTTTCCAGCCGGGGTAACACTCAGACTGACCAAGGTCAACTACAAGAAATTTGTAATTCGCGGCGACGTCTGGAAATGATAGGGTGGTGGGACAGCTGCTCTCTAAGGGCGTCTACCACCGAAATAATCCCACTAAGGTGTCTTTCGACAGATGCTTTAGATATAAGCTAATCGACCGTATGCCCTTTCTCCTGCAATCGACACGCGACGAGTCTCTGTTTGCCTTATAGAAAACTCCGAGGAGGTGAAGGACCATGCGGCTAGTGCCCAACGTGGCCGTCTCATAGCTTGATAATATCTAGAAGCAGTTCAGGTCACGTCGGGTACTAACGACGTGACTTGACCACGAACTAAAGGGACTCGAGGGTGGGCAGGATCATGCGGCTCAGTTCTCAAAGGATATTAGCTACGGCCAAATAAAACTCGGGACCGGATAGGACACACCACGGGTGCTCCACGTACCTGGGCTATGATTAATTCTCAGGGGCGGAGGGATGTTGTTCAGAGCACGTGGTTAATGCTCTACGTGTCTGGGCTATGTTAGTGCCCTGCGTGTCTCAAGTACGACCTAAAGATTCACAAGGATTTGTCACCACACTGTTAGTACCCTACGTGTCACCACGAAGACCTAAAGATGCGTTTCCAATTTCACTTAAAATTTATTCTTTTATTTGTTTGTTTGTATTCAATACCCTAACTGCACCAGTCCTAAACTAATTCTCACACGGCTCTTACTCTGTACTAGGCTTGCCATATATAAGCTCACTCCCGTGGACTTCACTCGAGCACTTGTTCGACTGCCAGCCAAGGCGTCGGTTTTTTTTCTCGGCAGTGCCGCCACAGCAACTCGATCACATGGTCGCCATCTCATCCTCTCTTATGCTTTCGCGCCTTCCTCTCAGTAGCCGGTGGTCCCGTTGGATTTACCGTAGCCGTTGGCCCGCCAATACTTACTGTCCGGCGACGCAGTGTGCGTGTGGGTGTGTGGGTAGCGCTCGGTTTTCCTCTGCAGTGCCGCCGCAGCAACTCGGTGGTTTAAAGCTTGAAAAGCCTCCTCGGCGCCTAGGTCGGCGTGCGAAGTGTGGGACTTGAGTTGTCGCACCCACTAAACATTCCACTAGAGCGCTACGCAGCTTTTTGAGTATTGCGGTGGCCATGTGACTTACCGCTGACCAATTTCGTTCCGACTTAAGCATAATGTTCACCAGTTTACCAGCGGCTGGTGTCCTCCCCACCCTGATGCTGAGTTCATTTCGTTCGTTAATGTACTTCTGACAGACAAAAAAGCAGTGTTCTGAGTCTTCTATGGCCCCAGTGCCCACAGTGAGTACAGAAAGGGCTGTCTTCGTGCTTGAATCGGTGAAGATAAGATCTTAAGCACCCATGTCCTGTCAAGAGTTGCGTCAGGTAGTAGTCAATATGACCATGTCTGCTGTCCAGCCATACCCTTAAGTCTGGCTGAAGGTCCACCGTCCGTTGGATGACTTTGTCCATCGTGCTTGCCAATGTTGCAGGGTTGCTCTGTGCGCTTTGATTCGTTGGGAGGCTGCCAGGGGCCCCGAGGCCGATTGTTTCCTGATCTCTGCAGCACAGGCATAGCTCACGCGTAAGGCACATAAGCGTCTTACCGAGTTGGTAGAGCGCGTGTAGGTGCTGTGTCGGGTTGCTTCTGCCCATATTAGTGCTGCGTATAGCATCGTAGCATGCTTACAGCATTGGCGAGGAGTTGTCGCCTTGGTTGCTGTGGTCCTCGAGTGTTGGCCTTAATCCGCGCCAGCGATGCAGTTGTCATGCTGGCCTTTTTGATCGCATCTACCAGGTGCTGCTTAAAGCTGAGTCTACGGTCGATACTGACCCCAAGGTACCTCAGATGTGGTAGCGAAGTTATTGAGAGCTGCCTATATGGATGGTGGCAGTCTCCACCCTTTTTCTGCTGATTATTAGTACCACCTGGGTTTTTTGTGCAGCCAGTGTCAAGCCTGAACTGCTAAGCCATTCGCTGACAGAAGCTATAGCTCTGTTGCAAGTTTCCTCGGTGTTTCTGAGTTGTTTGCCGACTACGATGAGAGCTATGTCGTCCGCAAAGCCTATAACTGTTGCACCTTCCGGGAGTTCGAGCTGAAGTGTACCGTTGTACTTCAGGTTCCACAGCAATGGTCCCAAGATAGAACTCTGTGGTACTCCTCCAGTCACTGCATGCCGTACGGGGCCGTGGTTTGTCTCGTATATAAGCACCCTGTCTTGGAAATAATCCTGCACCATTTTTGAAGGTATGCTGGGGCTTTAGAATTGCTCAGTGCACTCATAATGCATCCCCATCTGGCCATGTTGAACGCGTTCTTAATGTCCAGCGTTGACACCAGACAGTATTTCTTGGCTCCTCCTAGCCATCGCTGCCCTTCAATCGCTCTGCTGGCTGTCTCGCATAGCTTGCCCACAGCGTCCAAAGTGGATCGCCTTTTCCGAAACCCAAACTTCATTGAAGGCAAATACCTCTCAACAGCAGCCTCGATTCTAGTGTGGACTAGACTCTCCAGGATTTTGCCGACAGTGTCCAGCATACAGGCAGGCCTGTAAAATGATGTCTCGTCAACAGGCTTGTAACCCTTCGGAATAAGCACCAATCGTTGCTTTTTAAATCGATCTGGAAAAGTTCCCTCCTTCAAGCATGCTTTGGTTGTTAGCTTTAGCACATCGTTTGGGTTTACGTCTGGGCCAGTTGACCTCCCATATTTTACACATTTGGCGGCGGCTAGTACCTCGTCTGTAGTCGCAAGCTGTACCCCTGCTTGCAAAGGCGGGACGTCCATTCGCTGGAGTGGTTCTCGGTGAGGGAAGAGTGTCTCCACTATGCCTCTCAGTTGCTCCTGGCAGGATGGTGCTGGCTTTTCTAGGACTTTAAGTTTTTTGGTCACCATCTTGTATTCGAAGCCGAACGGGTTCTCATCTACATCCTCGCAGATTTTTAAGAAACTGCTCCGCTTGCTGTCCTTTATTAGCCGCTTAAGGATCCGTCTCTTGACGCTATATAGCTCTTGTAGGTTTTCGAATTATGGTGTGTCCCTTGACCGTTGGTAGCTTCGCTTCGCACGATTGCACGCTACTCTTGCATCCGCAATGTTTTTGGTCACCAATAAGTAGGATGTCTGTTGCCGAGCCATGCGGCACAAAATCTTCTAGCATCATCGACACCATTTGGTTGTCCAGGGTTTCCACTTTGTACGTGCACGTGGGTGCTCTCTGTTCAGTTCCTCTGCCTTGTGGTCGCTGCCAGTATAAATTCTGCTGACCTCCCAGCTTAGCCCCTGCAGCAAACATGCACTTGCAAATGTCAGGTCGATAATCGAGCCTCTACCAGCACTTTCGAAAGTCTGTTCCTGGCCATTGTTAAGCAGTACTAGGTCCAGCATTGCGAACGATTTGAGCAGTGCCTGTCCTCGCGGAGTTGTTGATGGGCATCCCCACTCTGTCGACCAGGCATTGAAGTCACCAGCGACCACTACTGGTGATTTTCCGCTTATGTCGTCCGCAAGTTCGTTCATTACTCATTGGGCTTCATCCAGTGTCAGGCTAGGCGACAGGTAGCAGCTGTAAATGTATATTCCATTTATTAGCGCCCTGTCAAATCCTATTAATCTCTTTGGGCTGCGGACTCGTGATGTTGGTTTTCCGCAGCTCCAGATTGCAGACTCTTTGCTGTGTCCACTAGCCGTTCTCCTGAATTCCGGTTTCGGTACTGCTCGCTGATAAGTACGACATCGATGTTGTGCTCGCAAATGGTTTACTCCAAGACTTCTTGAGTAGCTTCATCTACCTTTCATATTGCGCACCGAACTTTTGTACAGCGTTCACATCACGCTAGATGTTGAGTGCTTCGCGTCCTTCAAGTTGTGTCTGGTGCACAGGACGCAAGCCGATTCCGCTTTGCAAGCGTAGGCAATATGTTTGTCTGATCCACAGTTATGACATGCCTTCAGGCAGCTATATTTGCTCTTGCAGTTTAAAGAGGTATGCCCAAACTCCAAGCACTGGTAGCACCCCTCCTTGGTATTATCTTTGGCCTTATCCTGCACCAGGCCCATCCAATACGGATTTTCTCCTTTCGGAGCAGCTTGGATGCCACTTGGATCCGGTGTGAGCCTGAGTGCTGCGGTCTACGTTCGCCTGTAGGCTGGCCTTAGGTTGGTGATCGCTGTTGCCGGTAGTCTCAGCTAGGTTTGGGTGTTGATGGCATCGACAACCTCCGCCATATTGGCGATTTCGTCAATATCTCTCACTTCGATGAGGGTGGTCTCAGTGAGCGTTTCAACCATCGCGTTGTTTCCCAGTACTTTCTGTACTGCGCGTTGCAGCTCTGCCGTCTTAGGATCCGACAACTTATCAAGGACCAGCAACAAGGCACCTGTCGCTGTACGCCTTACTCCTTGTACCCTTTGTCCAAGTTCTTTCAGGTTTGGCTCGGTCCTAACTCGTAGGAGGATGTCTGCGTATGTCGACTGCTCCCCGAGGGACTTGATGACAATGGCGTCATTTTTTGGCGGTCTGGCCTTGCGTTCTTTCGGCTTCACTGTAGTCCACTCCTGACTACTCCTTTTCGTATGGTGTTTCCGCTTGTTCATTCCTTGCATCGGCTGTTCTTTCGGAAGTGGTGCCGTCTCTTTTGCCTTGCTCTCTTCTTTGTTGGCATCAGCCAACTTAATAGCTGGTGCATAGCCTTCTTAGGCGTCGGTCTAGGCCTAGCTGAGGGTGACAGAGGATCATGTGCCTGTTTTCTAGCCCACTTCTTCTAGCCGTCTCCTGCTTTGGGCTGAGGGATCGGCTTCGCAGCTGGTATGCTTCTCTTTGCAGGAAGTCAATCTCATCGACTAACTCTCGCATTGCGTTGGTTATGGAACGCTTTGGGAGGGCCATCAGCCTTCCAAGCTCTCTCGCGTTCGCCCCGATTTTGGAGAGTTTCTTGATGCCCTCATCCTTATTTCCCATTTCCTGCGCGGTTGGTGGGGATTTAGGGCCCTTATCGACAGCAATTGCGTCGGACTTCACTGGTGATCTTACATTCCCAGTTAATCGAGCTCATTAGTGGGGTAACGTTTCCACTTCTTCTGCTCGACTCCTCTACTGACAAATGGCTCGCCAGGCCACTCGCTTCTTCTCCAGGTGGGTCATCCATTTGCGTTTCCCAGTTTTATTTGCTGAGCGGGACTTGAGCCTGGGTCTTCGGTTTGGGATTGTATATGCACTACCAGTGCACTACCTAGGCAGTTGGAGCTCGAATGGCTAAGCTCAGGTATGTGTTGTTGATCTGCTTTGTCGTTCAACGTAGCTGTACTGCTTTATCGAGAATGCACTCAGCAGCTCAACACAGACACATACACACGCGGCGAATTTGACCTACCAACTGTTGATGCGCTCTTGCAGTAGGCCACTTCACTTGTTGTTGCTTTTTGTTGGATTTTGTAATATTTGTGGCCAGTGGAGCCCCAAAACTTTGGACACACAAATTTTTCGATACAAACACCAGCTTGCGATTGTTTCACTGCCCCTTGGCTTTATTAGTTGCTGAACTATTGCCACAACCACCTTGGTGGATTTGTCCATGGTTTGAATCTATGCAATTTATTATTTCCCGGGAGAGATTTAAAAGCACGTCTCTCCTCTCCGATAACTCTCTGCCGTGCGAGTGTGGCTGGTTCATCATGCGTGTGTGTGTGTGTGTGGGTGTGCTTGGGTGTGGGTGAGTTGCGTGCCGACATTTAGGGATGACATGTCTGCTATCGAGGAGGAAGTGACACGGTCTAGCTTTGTGTCAGATGTGATATAAAATATTTTGGCTGCATTGCCTCTATTTAATAGTAGAAAAATAATAATAATATATATGATAATATTGGTAACTTAACAGTCGAAACCAGATTATAATTTACATGAGTAATAATTAAATTAAATCGTTTGTGGCGACCTACACTTTTGGGGTCGTCACACTACTTTTAATTCAAATACAAGCAAAAACAAGAAACAAAGTCGGTCAAGCCCGACTATAGCATACTCTGTACCAACGAAATTATACGCTCAGCATAAATTTTGATGCTGCAGTAGCAGCTGAAAGCAGCAAAGCAGTGCAAAAGTATGTAACATCGAGAAGGAAGCATCTCCGACCCTATAAAGTATATATATTCTTGATCAGCAACAACAGCCGAGTCGATATAGCCATGTCCGTCTGTCTGTCCGTATGAACGCACAGATCTCAGAGATGGTAAGAGATAGAGGTTTGACATGTATGGGACATATGCTTCTTATGTCTGCAGGCAGATCAAGTTTATTTTCAATTTTGGCCACGCCCCCTGCAGCCCCCGCAATTTAGAAAAAACGTCATATCTCCTATAGTTTTAAATATAGGTGGGTTGTTCCTTCAAGATATATTTAGTAATAAGAATAACTTATCGAGCCAAAGGAATGGTGAAGATTGGATGAACGGTTTTCGAGTTATGATCAAAAGACTGTTCGCTTCTGCGGCGCAGTAGCATCGCTGCTTTTAGCTTCTACTGCAGCATCAAAATTTATGCTGAGCTTATAATTTCGATGGTACAGAGTATGCTATAGTCGGGCTTGACCGACTTTCTTTCTTGTTTTATTTTTTTTCTGTGCGTTTTTACTTAAACAACACCAACATACCACGATTGCACAGAATTACACTTGGTTAACTCGGGGGTGACAAAACCAACAATCAAGAGAGAGTCTAATGATTTGTGGGTGCAATTTTAAGAGCTAAACATTTGATTTAAATCACGAATCTGCAGCTTACGATGAAGGCCTTCTCGAAGATCGTGAATGGTTTCGACGTATTTCCATTGCTATTTTTGGGGGAAGGTTTTAAATTTTCAAGTTCTTAATTTTTGCACAACCACATTTTAACTGGATCCAGTATTTCACTTATTGTTTTAATGTAAAGCCATCATCGGCACATGGATATTGTCCATTTGAATTGGTATTTGGACAATATAAATACCAATCAAAATTTTTCATTTCCTGGTAGTAGAATTGATCCACTATACAATTTGGAAGATTATGAAAAAGAAGTGAAGTTTAAATTACAATTAGCACAACATAGAGCTAGTGTAATATTGAATAAATGCAAAATCAATCGAAAGAAGCGATACGACAAAAAAACGTCGGAGCCACAATTTCAGGTCGGACAATCAATCTTACTAAGAAATGAAACAGGGCATAAACTCGACAACAGATATTTAGGAAACTACAAAATCGTTGAAATTGGTACAAATAACAATATTACGATTTCTGATGAGAAAAATAAGAAACAAATCGTGCACACTGATAGAATTAAACAATTAAATAACGATAGCGAAATAAAATTAAAAAAAAAGGTTTAATTGAAATATGAAAAAATTGTGGTTAAAAATTGTACAAGAAAAAGGGAGAGATGTAGTATACTTACAGTCTACTTTTAGGCATTCCTCTATTGCTAAGTTCAGCTCTAAGCTTTATGTACCGTTAGATTTAAATAAGCTTAAGTTCCAATGTAAAAGCAACTAAATCAATAAGAATACATTATAACGTTCTGATATAAATACAGGCCTGTCGCCTAATAAAGGCATCACCTGCTCCACATCTGTGCAACAGCAAGGATCCCTAAACCTACATCCACTGTCTCGTCATTACAATAGATGACGCATGTGAAAGAAAACATGATTATTCCTGGTAGCTGACATTGTCTACCAATTTTCGATTTGTTCCACATGCGTCATCTATAATATCTATAAATCTTTGCTTAAACACTTTAATGGATTGAGTTTTGTGCCGCTAACCATGTAGCAGAACTCTGTCATCGACTCGTCGTAGATGGAGGCTCCGATCGAACGCTTTGTGTTAGGGCTAGGGACTTAGAAATCCATGGGATTTGGGAACATCTCTTTTCTTTGTCTTCTTTCGTTGGCCGAAGCCTCTTTCGGGTGGCTGATGTTCAAGAGTGGACAAAAAACGCAACATGGCGGCATGTACCTACAAAGGAAGAAACCCTTATTTTGAATTGCCGAAATAGATACTTGAGTTGGAAACTCGAAAATTAGCTGTCGGGCTGACAGACAGAAGGAAAAATTTCGAATTGTTGGACATCATCGAAGGATACTCGTCACACCTCAAACTACTGAGAGTGTTCGCTTTTATTTTCCGCTCTATCCGAAAATGTAAAGATAAATTAGTCCAATTTAAATACATACCTTCAGCATTCAACTTAAAGAGGCATTCGAGAAAATTGTCCAAATTGTTCAAAAACATGAATTCAAAGTTTAAATTTAGGGTTAAAAAGTCTTCAGCGATTAGTAAATGCCAAGTTAGTACGATGCCAAGTTTCAACTTTTGTAGCCGAAGCGCTCGCAGATTGTGCAGAGCTATGACCGTCATCTTCACCAGGCCAACTTCTACTCAGGCTCTGAAGCACTCAGAGAGCGACCGCGGCTGTTTAACGCTGAAGAGGTCTGTCGTCAGACGTTGCGATCATATATACGTTCCGTCAAGTGCAAAGCTCAACTGCTGAGGGAAATTTGCCAGCAGATCGGCTTCGTGCTCTATGCGCCTTTTTAACATGCCTTAAATTGCTCTTTTTGTGTGTTTTGCATCCAAGTTGGTGTACTTAAAGCTTGTGTCAGACTTACCAACTGGTTGCTTTTTGATGGCTTTCCAATAGATAGTTGGTCGCCGCGGTGTTCTCCAAGTCATCTGTTGCGACACTGCGACGAACTTTGTCAGATCAACTCGCCACTTCGAGGTGGGTGCTAGTATGAGTCGATGCAGCGATCAACTATTATCGTATTACCAAGCGATAGAGTAATCTCACCCCAGCGCAACTGCTTATGGGCGGGTCGCTAATCAATACACCAGCAGTTGGGATCCCGGAACTGCAGAGTTTCAGCTGCTTGAAGCGATGGCGTCTTGTCTGGACTCTCAGACAAACGATTTCTCAGTGTTGGTCCCAGGAATACGAGCTGAGGCTGAAGACCCGGGCGAAGTGGCCCGTCTCCCGTCGTCGCGAATGAGAGGGTAAAGGTAAAACGCCAATGCAATACAACAATATTTGATAACTATAGTCAAATTCTTAAAAGAAACCAATATTTATACCGATATTTAACCTTTTAAGTCAAACGTAACATACTTTATATAAGGTTGTCAAAGTCTTGCGGCATTTCCGCAAGCTTGTCTTTGCAAGCGCGTAGTTCTAGTTGTATTCGTCGCATCGGTTCACGTTAGAGCTTTTTGGAAAGCTCTTTTCACGCGCTAACACGTGTTTGATTTATTGTTGTTTGTTTTTAGTCGTTCGTGAGTTATAGCGTCGCAAACATGTAGCAAAATAAAGAAAAAATACGGCATATTTTACAGTACTACTACGATAAAGGCAAAAATGCATCTCATGCTGCCAATAAAATTTGTGCAGTTTATGGACCCGATACAGTTTCCATTTCCACCGCACAACGATGGTTTCAACGTTTTCGTTCTGGTGCAGAGGTGATCGAAGATGCGCCACGGTCCGGAAGGCCTGTCGTCAAAAATTGCGAAAAAATCGATGAATTGATCGAAAGAGACCGGCATAGTAGCAGCCGTAGCATCGGCCAAGAGCTGGGCATGAGTCATCAAACCGTTATAAACCATTTGAAGAAGCTTGGATTCAAAAAGAAGCTCGATGTATGGGTGCCACACGACTTGACGCAAAAAAACATTTTGGCCCGTATGGATGCATGCGAATCGCTTCTGAATCGCAACAAAATCGACCCGTTTTTGAAGCGGATGGTGACTGGCGATGAAAAGTGGGTCACTTACGACAACGTGAAGCGCAAATGGTCGTGGTCGAAAAGCGGTGAAGCTGTCCAGACGGTGGCCAAGCCTGGATTGACGGCCAGGAAGGTTCTTCTGTGTGTTTGGTGGGATTGGCAGGGAATCATCCACTATGAGCTGCTCCCCTATGGCCAAACGCTCAATTCGGACCTGTACTGCCAACAACTGGACCGCTTGAATGCAGCACTCATGCAGAAGAGGCCATCTTTGATCAACAGAGGCCGAATTGTCTTCTATCAGGACAACGCCAGGCCACACACATCTTTGGTGACGCGCCAGAAGCTCCGGGAGCTCGGATGGGAGGTTCTTTTGCATCCACCGTATAGTCCGGATCTCGCACCAAGTGATTACCACCTATTTCTGTCCATGGCGAACGAGCTTGGTAGTCGGAAGTTGGCCACAAGAGAGTCCTGTGAAAATTGGCTCTCCGAGTTTTTTGACAATAGGGAAGCGAGCTTCTATAAGAGGGGCATTATGAAGTTCGCATCTCGTTGGGAACTCGTCATCGAACAAATCGGCGCATATTTGACTTAAATCGCATTATTATAACCAATTTTATGAACAATTGAAAATTCAATAAAAATACCGTAAGACTTTTTTATATGTACATATGTACTTCTACATATATTACTTTACACTTACTGTTTAGCTTAAGGTCTCTACCATAGCTTAAGTACGTATGTCGTCCTTTTACAGCGCATAGGAACTGTTTATAAACGTTAGGTCGATTAACGATGTTGACGCGGGTGGCGTTGTTTTTAATTAGCTGAATATAACTGAAAGTCTAGTGTTGGGTGGAGCGGGAATAAAAAAAATATCTCTTTTCGTCGCTCCATGCGAATTCGCCACGATTTGCCTTCCTTGCTAGAGCAAGAGCAATAAGCTAAGAGAAATTGTTGAATTATTCAATAAGTTGTCGTAAGCTATAGAATCCCAGCGCAACTTCTCTTTTCTTTTGCACCTATTTCGACGACAGTTTGCCATTAAAGTTATTATTAACTAACTCACCTATTTATCATCTATAAAAACTGTTATATATTTTGAGATGACGAGAGCAATTTAAATAATATTCATTCTTGAAAAGTTACTCAAATCAGAAGAACTTAGAATACTAAAAAGGTTTTACTTGTGGCTGGCCATAAGTGAACTTGGCATCAGCAAGCTAATGTACTTACATTTTCATCTATTCTTACAGCACTAGAAACCATTTGTTTCCAAGCATAGTGTGACGGAGACACGGGGAGATATTTTCTATAACTAGTATTTGGATTTAAAAACAAAAAATTAATGAAAATATCGGTGGGCCCTTTTTAAGAAAAAATGTTGAAACCATACAATTTCACCAACAACATGTTCAAACGATGTGGAATTAATGTCCTCTCTTCAAGCTAATTAACAGAGCATTAACATTATTGAGAACACTTCAGCATTTTGTAAGCCAACAGCGCATGCGGCTCTGAAAAGTAAGCAAAGCTTCAATAACATTTATTACCCCGTCATTTATTATCCGATCTGCTTAAAGAAAGATCGCTTAAATATTATTTGCGTTTTTTGTACCCTTGCAGACGGTATATTGAAATTCTCCAGATGTTTGTAACGCATAGAAGAAAGCATTTCCGACCACACAAAGTATTTATATTTTTGATCAGTATGACGATATAGCCATGTCCGTCTGTCAGTTGTACAGCTATAGCCACCAAACTTTGCACGAAGTCTTCTGGTACAAATACGCTGCATATTTGTCGGAACCGGCCGGATTGGATGACTATAACATATAGCAGCCAAGGGAACGATCGGTCGAAAAACTAGTTCTAGTGAGAAAAACTTCCACTCTCCAAACTCAGTTTTAACTAGTTTTCTATGCTTCTTCACGATTCTGCCAAGTTTGTTCGAAATCGGACATCTATATAGTATAGCTGTCATACAAAAGTGGAATCAGAAAAGTAGTCTTATTGAAAAAAACTTCTTTGTTTTCAGTGGATTTGTCCTTCAAATTAGTTAGAAAACGTGCTGCAAGGGTATACAAACTTCGGCCGAGCCGAAGTAAACTTTCCTCTATTTTTATTTATGTATCATCCTAACGATACAAGTTACAGAAACTTATATTATATATTATTGCGCTACTCACAGGGGCAAACAAAATAAAAAAACATTGAAATTAGTGATGAAATAACCTACTTACTACATGCATTACACTGCCCGACAGCATTTTTCCCCAATTCACCAAACCAACTTTTTCTAAAGTATTTTGGCCCGCTGAGCACGAAAATCGACATGAAAAAAATCTGTCGAATCGTTATCGAGATATTAACGATAAATTATTTTTTTTTCGATATTTTCAAAAGTTGCCTCCACTTATTCTCATAACTTTTTTGTTTCTACACCTATTGAAAAGTTTTAAGGCAATTAAGAAAGAAGAAACCTGACGAAAAGTTTCGTTTTCAGACAAAAATGTGATAGGATAACGGCTTTCAGAGCTATAGGCCCAAATGTAGAAAAAAACCTTCATTTTTTCAAAATTTAAAAAAATTATCGAAATTAAAGTGCTTAAAAATGCAAACTGATAAACAAAATTAATTTTTTTTTTTTTTAATTCGAAAATAAATTATGTTATTAACTTTAAGAAAAGCCCTCATACACAAAATCGGACATGAAATGGTTTTTTTTAAAAATTTTTGGTGAAAAGGGGCAGACCCACAAGATTCATCACTAACTCAGCATTTTTACAAACCAAGTGGAATTCATTTAGATCTTTAATTTAAATCTCACATTAAACTTATTACGACTCTTTACACTTATGTGTGACTTAATTTGACGTTCACATGAAGATGTGACTCAGAAATGTAACGCACCGTGACTCAGTGTAAAACCAGCTTGTGTGACGCAGAATTGTGACGCACATTGACTCAGTGTAAAACCAGTTTTCGATATCGATAAGTTATCGATGGTGAAACTTAAGAAAGTTAAGTAAATAAAGTCCAGAGAAAAATGCCCAAATTATATGCAACAAGAGTGCTAACTTGTTTTGCAATGTTTGCGGGATGTATATTGGCTCTAGTGGAGGAGATAGCATTACGGAGTCGCTTAAAAAAACGTATTTTAATTACTTCGGATTATAATTATAATATTATAATTACTAATTATAATCTAAAAACAGCTTTCCTGGAACAATATTGAAACTTAGACATAAAAGTGCAATTTTTCAGGAACATTTCCGTTATTGTTGTAAATTAAAGGTTGTAATTTCAGGAACATTTCCGTTATTGTTGTAAATTAAAACAAAAATTTTAGTTGTAAATAATTGATTTTTTTTTCTTGTTATTTTTTGTGTTTAGATATGCTTCTTCCTCCTAATGATTCCCTATAATTCAATTAAAAAATTCAGTTTTGAGGTGAGATTCTAATTTTATTTTAAACTGCGTGGCGCTGCTTATGGTTTTATTGAGTCAGAAAAAACGGGAGAAGTAAAATACGTCTTAGCAATTAATAGTCTAAAATTTGTCGGTATTAAGTCTTTAGTAAGATACGATTGCCTGAGAAGTCAGTATAATTTACATACAGACGCGGTGATATGGTCACTCCAAGTTAAAGTTTGTTTAAACGTAAATCCTAGATTGCTCGCTCCCTCTACATACTGAACTGGTGATTGTTAATCTTCAATAGATGGCATAGATGACAAACCCACAGTCATTAACTTTACATAGATCACTATAACATATCTGAACACATTCATTAAACTTTGACATAAAACGCGAAAGATACAGTTGCACGTCATTGGCATACATATGTACTTCACAATTAAACAAAACTGATGGTAAGTCATTCACATAAACAGCACCTCGACTAAGGATCAAAAGCGATAAATAAGCAGTACTTGTAGTTACTAATTGTCGTCCATTTCACAGATAAGATTTTAACAGGTCTACAGCGGTGTTTGAGAACATATACATACGATTTCTATTTCTATTCTTCCTAAAGCCTGACTGATTATTATTGAAAAGTTTATTTGATGTCATGAATTCACTAATTTGCTTCGTCATCAGACGCTCAAGTATCTTTGGCAAGTAAGGAAGAATAGATATTGGTCTGTATTCATTCGTGGATTTGGGCAATGGAACAACCTTAGCTACTTTTTAACAGTTCGGAAATGTGGATGTGGTTAAGACAGTATTCAAAATATTAGTTAAGTAGGTCAGAATTTTGGGTAGAGTAATTTTTACGAACTTTGGATTGATATCATCTAGTCCAGTAGCATTTGACTTCATCAACAGAACAGATTCCAAGACATCACACTGACTAACACATGATAAAGTACAATTATTATCACATTCTCTGTAGGGTAGACTATTCAGGTACATATTACACGTAATTTTAGGTACTGGGGAATCTACAAATTTCCTATTTAGTTCAAAAGGGTCAACATTAATTTTTGTGGACGACATGGGCTTACTTATTCCCAGTGTTTTAAAATAATTCTTTCTTAGATTCTTATATTGCACTCGAAGGTTATCAGCTTTAAAGCGTTTCCATTTACAAAAGGCATCATCGCGAAGACTAATGTGTTTTTTATGTAATATGTAAACCACGGGTTGTCTGTATGGCTACATAGTCTAAGCGGAACTGAGCGATCATTCAGGAACTTAATATTGTGCTGCAAAAAGTCCAGCTGGGAATCAATTGTAGTAAGATTATATATCAAATACCAATTGCACGAGTTGAAGTCATCATCAAATTTTTCATAGTCAATATATTTAAAATCTCTATACCCAATCTCGTAGTCACTATAGTCAAGATATATATTGTAGGTCAGTATTCGAAAATACTGGCATAGCGATTTGGTCATAAAGTAGAATTTTTTCCGGTTTGTTTCCAAAAATTGCGTCCAACAGAGTGTCACAAGTACTAGTAAAATGTGTCGCAGCTGATGCATCTACAAGTTTTAGTCCAATGGTTTCCATGTTTTTTTAGAGATGATTTTCACTAAGAATGTCACTATTTCGGTCTTCAGAAAGAATAATTTCCGAATATGATAAAGAAATTGTAGAAACTAAGTCGATTAAGTGTGTATACTCTGTATTTCTGTGTGGCCTATAGGTACAGCCTTGTAAAACCTTGCAGCCGTCGATTTGGAGAGCTGTACGAATATCCATTCTGAAGCACTACCCAGAGGCTGCTTACATATTAATTTTGCATTGAGTTTGTTATTGACATATGTATATTGCAACTCCCCCTGCATGGACCACACGATCAGAACGGAACAAATCAAAACTGTCACATGAAATCAACGAATCAAACACACTAGATACAAACCAAGTCCCTGAGACACAAATCACATCCACACATGAATTAACGAACAATTATCTGAACTCCTCTTTCTTTTTTGTTAAGCTTGGCGCATTCAGATGACAAATCCGACCAGACCAGACCAGACCAGCCTTCAGCTCTTGGTTTTACATGATGCAACAATACAAGGTGAGGTGCTATGAGTGTGATGCGTACTTTTGCTAAAGCTGCGAGCGAGATTGGGAGAGAGAGTGGTAGAGCGAGGGAGAGCGCTAGAGTGAGCGGCGAACCACAAAAGCGATCGCTCAATCGTTTGTCAGAAAAAATTACATTTAAAGAAACAATCCAATACTAGTGTAAATATTAAGTTAAAAAATTTAAATATTAGTAATGTTAATAAAAAATAATAGTTCGTAATTATCAGCTTCGTACTAACATTGGGAAGATAGACAAGAAAAATGTATACACTTTTTGTTGCAAGGCCACAACAACACAAAAGCGTACACAGCTAAGTATGTATTCATTTTTTGCTACAGCGCAGAAAAACCCACCCCCAAATACAAAAACAAAACAACGCTTCAAGAGTTCGCACAGTACTGAACGTGGAGGTACTTTGCAGAGAACTCACACTGATGGAACCTCACCTTGTATTGTTGCATCATAGCTGCCACTATTCGAAGCGTTTTCATACGCATTGCCTCGTTGAAGATCTCGTAGTAGGATTTTGAGAGTTGCTCGTGATGTAAAGAGGGACTTGGGAGTCAACCACAAGCAATTCCAAGCTTAGTTGCTGCTTGGTTTCTCGCCGGTATGAACCAATTGCTCTCAGCAGTTAAGCTTTCTCACACGGGCCATTTAATTTAATAATAATTATAGGATCCAGAACTGAGCGAGTCGGAGCACGTGTCCCATTCGGAAAATCTCCTTCACACTTGGTGGTGGTGTTAAGTTAAGGGAAAAGCAGAGCGAGTTGAACATCACTCTGAGATTTTTCCTCTCCTGCTGCGGAACTCCATTGGCTATGACCGCGTTTGCCTCAGACTCGATTTTGGACGCCAGCTTACAAATACGCATTCCCACCCGCTCTTTCAACGCAGTTACGTCCAGCACTTCCTTCTCCAGCTGCTAAAGCCGATTGGCCATTTGAAGCAACTCCCCGGTCATACCAAAATCCGTGCCTCAGCCTCAGCGCATACTGGAACTGATATGCTCTGCCTGCTCTTCGAACCGCTGATTGATGAAAAGCATAAGTTGCAGCCACATTGGAAACTCTTTCGGCCTTTAAATCAGTGGACGAGTTTAGGTTTTGTACCCGACATATTGTTTAATTAATTATTGAAACTTGTGGTTGAGACTTATGTACGTTTTTATGATTATGTCTATGATTGAGGGAAACTCTCTCTCAATGTACAGGTTTGGAGATTTTAAAGGGCACACACACACACAAGTGACCAAAATCAATTGGACGATAAATTTAAATTTGATGCTTATTGATTATTTTGCGCACTTGATCATCCTTGTGTATTGCCGCAGATCTTAGTAAGGTTTTAGGACGATCAAACTGATTATTAAGTTGAAGTAGTTAACAAGAAAAGAAGTTTGATTGCCAGAGTTGACAAAGAAAAAAAAGAAAAAGGTGTTAATGTTAATGAACATAAGGAAGGTTATTGAAGACTAATTCTCCTGAGTAACGGGTGTATCGAAGTTGGACAGGGCCGATTTTAACTTACGCTCTAGATACTTTACGACTAACGGGTATATAAAGAAAATTTAAACACGAATAGCCAATAATAATCATATTATTTTCTAATATTTGGTAGAATGAGTGGTTAGGGTGGGAGTGTCAGGGCTTATTATATCTTATTATATCTTATATTATTATTATATCTTTATTATATCCCATTTTCAACAATTTTATAAAGCTGTAAACAAAGTTTCAGGTCAATACATCTACTGGAAGTATTTTTTGCAAATCTGAGGGTGGGCAAGTATGTATTTATTATTTTCATAAATAAATATTATCACATATTTTTCACATAGATGATTAGGGACACACGGGGAATTTCTGTCATAACCTTCCGCCAGCCGATTTATATTATAGCAAGAGGCGCCACTTTTTAGAATTAGTCTACCTTATTTCCAAGATAATCCTGTTCTTTGGAACATCTTATTCGAACCAATCTTTCGGTTACATATATTTCATCTCAAATACAAAACAAGGTTATTGTGGCTTTGGGAAATGCAGCTCTCCAAAAAATAAGAAAGACAAATATTATTCCATGATATTTGACAGCATCCCGGACATTTCTCACAAAGACCAAACAAGCCAAGTATTGATATTTATTTATTTATTTATTGAGTTTCTGCTTCCTAATGCTAAAAGTACAGAGACCTATTAATTACTGCATTAGTCACGAAAAATCAATCACAAAGAAAAAATAAAAAAAAAACCAATTACATACAGATTAAGAGAGTGTAGAGAACATAATTTGCTTATTCTAATCTTATCTAACAGAGGGTGATAATAATAATAATAATACTAATTTTATTGTGCATATATTGTTTTAATTTGCGATTTAAATTGTGGCGCGCTTCTTATTGTTTTTACAGAATTAGGTAGCTGATTTCAAAGTCTAACAGCATGCACAAGGAAATGCTTCTCTGAGCATGATAATCGATTTTTTATGTTTATACCCTTGCAAAGGGTATTATAATTTTGCCCAGAAGTTTGCAACGCATAGAAATATTCATTTCCGACCCCATAAACTATATATATTCTTGATCAGGGTGACGAGCTGAGTCGATTGAACTTTGTCTGTCTGTCTGTTTCTACGCAAACTAGTCTCTCAGTTTTAAAGCTGAAATTTTGCACAGAGTCTTCTTTTTGCTGCGCACTACTAATATCCGGATCGGATGACTATATCTCATAGCTCCCATAGGAACAATCGGTCGGAAAACTAGTTTTAGTGAGAAAAACTTTTTTCTTTTCAATGGAAACGTCTCCAAACTTTGTAATCGTAGGTTTTCTATGTTTTTTTTTTATAATTCTACCAAGTTTTATCAAAATCGGACAACTATATGGTATAGCTGCCATACAAAAGATAGGCCTGAAAAACAGTTTTAGTTATAAAAACTTTTTTGTTTTTAATGGTAGCATCCTGCAATTTTGTATTTGTTTGTTTCACGTGCTTTCACATAATTTTTGGCCAAACTGGATATAGTCATATAGTTCCTATACGAACGATCGGTCGGAAAATGCGAAAAAGAGTATTTTTTGAAAATATTTCAGCGAGCACTTGCAAGGGTATAAAAACTTCGGCACAGGCGAAGTTAGCTTGGCTTTCTCATTGTAATATAATATTATTTGTTCGTCGTGAAAAAGCAAACTCAATCTTGTCATATAAGTATGCCGGTTCCGTTGTCATTGTGATTCGGTGAAGTTGTGACACGACTCTAAGTTTGACCCAAGATTGCATAGATATTCCGAAGATGTAATCTGTTTGTTCACTGATATGGCCAAATCTACTAATTTTGAACACATATCTAGCGATGCTATTAAAGGCGACCTTTAACCTCTCTTGACCTGCAGCGCTACAGCTTTCGAACAACTCAACTCCGAAAAACAAACATGGTATTAGGAATTCTTTTGCAATTAACAGTCGTAAGCTGATCGGTATCAGATTTTGTGTCAGGTATAGCTGCCATACGTTCGACCTGTCGTTTTATTTATGTGATCTTGCCATGCTAGTGTGCTATTTAATGTTATGCCCAAGTTGTCTGCCTTGTTGATATACTCAATTTGGGTGTTGCCAATCTGAACCTTCTGTAGTCCATTATCATTAATTACTTTTTTGTAAATGCAAATGTATGAGGTGTTTTTTAGGGTTTTATAAAAGGCCATTATTTCTTGACCAATAGTTTATAAAAGTCGGCTCACTATTTGTTACATTAACACACTCAGAAATGTTACATAGAGGACGACTTACATAGATTTGGACGTCACCAGCATACATATGGACTTGACATTGGGACAAAAAATTTGGAAGATCATTTAAGTACAAAGAAAATAACCACGGTCCGAGAATGGATCCTTGGGGGACTCCGCGTGATAAAAATTCAACAGATGATCTCTGAGAATTTTGTACAACTGCCTGACTTTGTCCACTTAGGTAAGAGGTCATAAGGTTAAGGGCAGACGATGTTAAATTGTATAATTTGACGAGTTTAGTGACAAGGATTTGATGATTTACTGAGTCAAAAGTCTTGCTAAAGTCCAAGAGGGTAAGAAATGTGACATTATTTTTGTCAACCTGTTCGCGGATATCATCAGTAGTTTTAATTGCTGCAGTGATGCAACTTCTGTGCTTTCTAAATCCTGATTGACATGTGTTTAAAAGGAAGTTTCTGCAAGAAAGACATTTATTTAAGATGCCATAAGGTGCTCAAATACCTTTGACAAGATCGGCGGAATCGATATTGGTCGAAATTCCGCGTTAGCCTTAGGGATGGGTATTATCTTCGCAATCTTCCATGCGAGAGGGAATGTCGAAGTGGTGAAGATAGTGTTCATGATGTGTGTAATAATTGGTAATAATTTAAGCAGCAATATCTTAATAAACTTTGGGCATATATTGTCAAGCCCCGTAGCGTTTGATTTGACTCCTAAATTCGACTGTAGGACATCACAGACATTAACACACTCAAAACTAAAGCTTATATCATAATTGTCATATGAAGAATGGATCAGGTACGGATTTTCTGTTGCCTCTGGTACTTGGATTTGGGTAAATTTTTTGTTAAGGTCGTTAATGTTGACATTGATTTGCTTAGGTGGCTGTTGCTTGCCTATTCCTAGCCGACGGAACACTGTTAAATTTTTCATGATAATGCGCATGTTTTGCAGTTTGGATCATTTTGACTACATGCCTTCTCAGCGCCTCATATTGTTCCTTGAGAGCAGATGTCTTGTACCTTGTCCAATTAGCATATGCTTTATTTCGTTTGGATATTGCACATTTACTTTCTGGGTTAAACCATGGCTTAGGAGTGGATTTTAACATCTAACGACGAAGTGGTACGCATTTTTCGAAAAGATCAGAAATCAGAAATCAGTCGAAGCAGACGGACGCATTTTTCATCCGATCCTCACTTAAACTCATTTCAATCGCGTTAAATAAATGTATAAATTTATATTTCGGGCTACACTAGTTGACAAGTGCCGTGTCCACACAACGTATCCCCTAAAAATCGCTTAGACTCATTTATGCACAAATAAACTGCATTAATTATTGTGTTTCGTTGTCGTTTCGTGTGTGCGCGCATTTCTGACCTTTGAGCCCTAATCATCAGAGAGACGCTTGTGGATCTTAGGCTTTGGAGAGAGAGAGTGTGACTCAAGCTTTGCATCCACTCACACATACACAGACTAACACAAATAAAAAAGCAATTCGACAATAACTACATACTTGAGTCAACCCCAAATTGAAATACCCTAGCATGGCACCTACTACCGGACCGGCAACTAAACGGGCTCGCCAAAACACCAACACCGACTTAAAGGGTGCCCGTACCTCGGATGCTTTAGCTCCGCAGCTTCTTCAGCTAGTCGACCAGCGTTTTGAAGAGCAGGCTGGCCTGATCACTTCCAATATGCGAGCAGCCGAACAACGCATGTTGGCTGTGCTAATGGAGCAACTTGATGGACTATCAAGGGAGGTGAAGCAACTCCACGAGCGTGTTGTCACACTGGAGGCTGAGGTCTGCGAGCTGCGCTCTTTTAAAGACCGGGTGGGGGTGTTGGAGTCTAGACTGGCGATGCAGCGTTCTGCAAGCACTGCGTGCGACATTCGAATGCATGGAGTCCCATTTGTCGATGGCGAAAACCTCACTCACATCTTTAATGCTCTTTGTTCTGCACTTAAAATCACACTTGCGCCACGGCTCAAAGAGGTATTTAGACTTCGGAAAACGTCACATTCGATTACCGACCACGCTATTATAATTAAATTTGAGATGTTCAGCGACAAGGTCTTACTAATGAAGCAGTTAGCTGCTTACCGTCGCGAGACAAAACAACACCTAATTTTGGAGATGCTGGGCTTTGACCCTTTAGCGCCCTTCTATATTAATGACCAACTAACCAGAGAGAACTATGCAGTTTTCAAAGAAGCTTTCCGGCTGAAAAAACGTAAAATTTTCTCTCTGCAGTCTTCAATCGTAGTGGGCTCGTGCACGTCAGCGAAATGCGAGTGATGGCGTGCATTGCATTCAGAGCTTGGAAGAGCTTTCGGGTTTGACAAACGGTCATTCTCTGCCCTCCTCCTCCCCTCCCTCCTCTGATATTGTCACCAATGAACCTTATGCTCCCGCTGATGCACCTTCTGGCTCGGAAGTGTCTCAACTGCAGCAGAGCTTTCGTGAGCAATTGTAACAAAATAATATTAGAAAACTGTATTTCCTTACTCTTCTATTTGTACCTAAACTTAACTTTACTTAGCTATATCGTTAACTTTGTCCTTGCAAGTATAGTCAAATCTGTTCAGTTTGCGTTCCTAATAGACCCTCATCTCCCCATTGGGGTTAATACCTTGTAGTTCCATAGCAAACAGCATAATACGAATTCTAGGAAAACAAAGAAACGGTTTAAATGTTGTTCACCTTAACGCGCAGAGTCTAGGGAAGAAAATGGATGAGCTTAGTTTCTTATTTGTAAATTCAAATGTAGATGTTGTATGTGTTTCTGAGACGTGGTTTGTCTATAATTCCAGTGATTTATTGTTTGATTGTGATGGCTACATGTTGTACCTTTCAGACCGTGTAAGAAATGCCGGTGGTGTTGCGATATATATTAAAAAAAATCTTAGGAGTAGACTAGTATGTAAGAATTCCCCTGAGAGTGGAATAGAATATTTATTTATAAAAATTTCACATAACAAACCTGGTGATAAAACATTGATTGGTTGTAGTTATCGACCACTTCGGCAACTCGAATACTCAAACCTGATTAATTTACTAGCGGACTTTTCACTGCTTTATTCCGATGTCATATTGACTGGTGACATGAACAGCAAATTGCTCAATGAAATCCACCTCCAACACGAAATGGAATTTCTTGGGTTAAGTGTGGTCAATAACACTGTACCTACACACTTCACAAATAACTCTAACACCCTGTTAGATGTTTTCTTTGTCAGCGACCCTAAAAAAATTCTTATCTACGACCAAGTCTCAGCCCCAGCTTTTTCGAAACACGATCTTATCTTTTTGACTTACGAGTTAGACCTAGATCACATTGACCTTACTTTTACATATAGAGACCTTAAAAACATTGATTATGCATTCCTCGCTGTAGAATTTAGTAAATGTGACTGGTCCCCTATCTATAACATGTCCACCTCCGACTTGCAACTAGCAGTATTTCACTCGAATTTTGACTAGCTACTCAATAAATGTGCACCACTTAAATCAAAAATAATCAAGCCATCCCAAAATCCTGGGTTCAATAATAACATTAAACGCTACATTAAACTGCGTGACGTTGCCTTCAACAGGTGGAAACGTTACAAAACTCCCTTTTTACGGTCAGAATTTAAAAAACTTAGAAACACCGTCACCAAAATGATAAGCTCTGCTAAAAGTGCATTCTATCACACTAAGCTTACCAGTGCAAGAGCATCGGGTCAAATTTGGAAGGAGCTCAAGAAGCTAGGTATAAGCAAAAGAAGTCCTCTACCAAGTTGTGATTTGGATGTGGATCAACTAAACGAAAAATTTTTGCAGGCAAACGTATCAGCTCCAACTCAAAATATGTATGTAGACTTTAGGCCCCGCTGTGATATTAGTTTTAGCTTCACGTGTGTCCGCTCGTGTGATGTCTTAGAAAGTATTTTAAATGTTAAGTCGAAACCCTAAATTTTTAAAAATTCTATTGCCAATGATAATTGATCACATTACCCATATTTTTAATACCGCCCTTACTACGTCCATTTTCCCTAACATGTGGAAAGCCGCAAAAGTGATACCAACACCTAAATCGAATGGCGATTTCAGACCTATCTCCATCCTTCCCTTTCTATCAAAGGCCTTCGAGCAAATAATTGCCAAGCAAGTGCAAGCATTTCTTGACCTAAACTCTCTTATGAGTCAGAAGCAATCAGAATTCAAAAAGAACCGTAGCTGTACAACTGCCATCTTAAATATAGTCGAAGAAATCCGCAAACAAGTTGATGAAAGCCATGTAACATTCTTGACCCTATTGGATTTTAGTAAAGCATTTGATACGGTGGACCATGATATACTATGCACTAAGCTAAGCCATTTATTCAACTTTCTTCCTCTGCTTCGAATATGATTAGATCATATCTTTCATATAGACAGCAAGCCGTAGTTTCAGGTAACCGCATTTCACAGTTGCTTCCGACTACTCGGGGAGTCCCTCAAGGGTCTGTTCTTGGTCCGCTTTTGTTTTCGATGTATATAAATGACTAACCTGATAGTTTGTGTAACTGTGCAGTCCATATGTATGCTGACGATGTTCAGCTGTATGTTAGTCGTCCGTTGCGTGAAATCGTTGACTGTGTCAGTATATGTAATGAAAACCTCCTTAAAATAAGCATCTGGGCTAAGGCGAACTAAGGCTGGGGTTGAACCCGTCAAAACCTAAGTGCTTAATTGTGTACAAAAAGACCATTGATAAAACCCAGCTATCTAAGCTTACTATTGATGACAATGCCTTGGAATATGTGAATCAAATATGTAACCTAGGTATACAATTTAATGCAACGCTCTGCTGGAGCAACCACATAGCAAAAGCTTCTGGAAAAACTTATGGCTATCTCAGGCAACTATCTGTTTCAAAAAAAATAATACCGCAGTACATTAAAATGCTCATAACAAGAACATGTTTAGTAACGACTTTATTTTATGGTATAGAAATTTTTGCTTGTGAACCACCGTACTTATTTGAAAAATTAGAATTCGCCTCATCCGCGAGAACTAATAATTTAATTTGCCCAAGATTGAACCTGGCCAGCTCAGGAAAACTTTTCTTCGTCTTTGCTGCTTGCTGCTGGAACCTACTTCCACACCAACTCAAAACCATTAGGAAAGCAACACTTTTTCAAACTAACCTTACCGCCTATCTTAAAAGTCAAAGCGATTAAAAATGATTAGGTTATTCTAATAACAATCAATTCAAACATTTTTTAAAACTATATTAAATGGTAAATTTCCCTATTAGTAATTAAGCTAGGATACATTATTATACACTGTTCCCATTGAAAATGGGAAAAGGGGAATCATGAAGTTGTGCGAATGTATGTAACAGGGAGAAGGAAAATTTTCCGACCCCATATAGTATATATATTCTTGATCAGCTTGAACAGCCGAGTCGATATAGCCATGTCCGTCTGTCCGTCTGTCTGTCTTTATGAACGCGTCGATCTCAGAGACTATAAGAGATAGAGCCACAAATTTTTGCATGAAGGTGGACTTATGCTGTGCGCAGATCAAGTTTGTTTCAGATTTGGAAAATTCCACCCGTAGCCCTATTATCCCCAAAAAACCAAGACCTCTTCTAGACATCCTAGACCTAAATAGCCGTCAGATCCACAATTTTCATCAAGCTAGGCCCAATATCTATCTATTCTGAAAAGTACAATCAGATCCGACAAAAAACACCGGAATTATAAGCGAAGCAGTTGAGCTGATAAGAGCACCCCCCAGTTGTTGGTCAGGACTAGTAAAAAGTGTTGCCTACATTTGGGATATTAATTTTGTTACATTCATCTGCAAAAATTCAAAAACAAATAAGTGAAAACAAATGAACAGGGTATTTTGTGGTCGGGAAACTCGACTGGAGCGCCCTTACTTGTTCATTTTTCAACTTCCTCCCAACAACAAATTGTGACCAATACTATAACTATCAAGAATAGTTCTTATTGTATTGGGAAAACTATTAAACAAACAAACAACTCAACATTGGAATTCAGATGTGCCAATTGCAAGTCAGCAGTCAAAAGGGTGTATGTAGAATCCCAATCACATCTAGAGAATTCAGCGCTAAGTAGATCATAGTAAATGTTTCTATAATCTTTATATTCTATAAGATGGTCTGTACAGTCAGGTTTAAAATCATTTGTCATAAATATGATTTGAGAATACGGGTGCTGAGACTTGGTCAAAGAACACAGCTTTGGTTAAATCGCTAACAAAAACAAGTAAGGGCGCTGCAGTCGAGTTTCCCGACCACAAAATACCCTGTTCATTTGTTTTAATTTAATTGTTTTTGAATTTAACAAAATTATCCCAAATGTAGGCAACACTTTTTTCTAGTCCTGACCAACAAGTGGGGGGTGCTTCTATCAGCTCAACTGTTTCGCTTATAACTCCGGTGTTTTTTCTGATTGTACTTTTCAGAATAGATAGATATTGGGCCTAGCTTGATGTATACTAAACCACGAGGCTCTAACTTGAAAATTGTGGATCTGACGGCTATTTAGGTCTAGGATTTCTAAAGGAGGTCTAGGTTTTTTGGGGATAAAAGGGGGACGGGGTGGAATTTTTCAAATCTGAAACAAACTTGATCTGCGTACAGCATAAATCTACCTTCGTGCAAAAATTTGTGGCTCTATCTCTTATAGTCTCTGAGATCGACGCGTTCATACAGACAGACAGTCGGACGGACGGACAGACGGACAGACGGACATGGCTATATCGACTCGGCTGTTCATGCTGATCAAGAATATATATACTTTATGGGGTCGGAAAATTTTCCTTCTCCCTGTTACATACATTCGCACAACTTCATGATCCCCCTTTTCCCATTTTAAATGGGAACAGGGTATAAAAAACATCCAGAAGTGAGTCGTTTGTGCTGGTGTAATGGGTGGGTACCAGTGAGTTTACTAAGCTTAGTCCAAGAGCTCCAAAGGAGTCTGGGAGTTGTCTATCGGTAAGCATATTGTTGTTAAGGTCACCTGCAATAACTACATGAATAAAAGGGATGGTCAAAGTAGAGAGTAATGTAATTAGGTCAGTATAGTCAATATTTCTATTTGGGTGATAGACACACCCTATCAATATCTCGCTGGATATTCTGGTGCCAATCTCGACAAAGATGTATTCCATTGGCCATCCTGAAGATTGCTTATATACTATTTTTGACTTGAGTTTCTTACTCACAAAAATCGAGACTCCTCCACCATGGCCCTCTCGGTCAGAACGATAGACACAAAAACCGTTACAATCAATTAACGCATCACAGACATTAGACGTAAGCCATGTCTCGGTGTAACGTACAGAACAGTACTCCCATTGAGGTATCCTAGGCCAGTTAAGTTTCGGTTGGATTCTTGTGCTTTTTGGCGGCTAGCAAAACAGCCTGTGGGAGGTTCGACCTAATGAAAGCCAAACACTCAATTGACATACATATATAAAAATCAAATAAAGAATCCATTGCCATGTCCACAACATACGAGATGGTGAGGACAGAAAAAACTAAACTCAAGAAAAAAGAAAACCATTGAACGAAACAAGAACTTTTAGGGGAATATTAATGTACAGCTTTGATGTTATGTGCCGTACCGCTTCTGTACCCACCCTTCCATGAGCTTTCAATTGCGAAATCTAGAAAACTCCCAAAATATAGTTACTCTCTCATCTTAACCTTCAAGGAAACATAACGAAAATTTTCACTCCATATTATAATTTATTCCCAGTCATAATAAACTTAAAAATAATAACAATTTCATCTCATAATCATGTCTCTGATATGGGTGTCATAAATTCTTTTGACATAAGTTTAATGAATTAATTTAATATGCGTTCAATACATTTCTCAAGCTCGCAACAAAATAGGTTTTTTTTTTTCCTAACTAATAGTACACATATTAGAAAATTTTACTTGAAAGGAAAAAAAAGTGGTTCGGTGTGCATTCAGGAGGTGCTCTAGATTTGCACAATCCTAATTTTAATCAAAATACGAAAAAAAATAATAACAGGCCATTCAAGTTCCTATAAGCCTGTGGCTTCTTTGATTCCTGCAAAAGTTTACTAATACTAGTTAATACTTAGATTTTTTTTTTTTTTTTAATGCATTTCCTGCTTTGAAAAAATATTCATAGTCTTCTTCCAAAAACTAAATTTGAAAATTACTTGAATTTATACTAACTCTAATTTGAAGTAAAATTTCTTTCCCTAACCTCGATTTCTCTTAACTTGTTTATATATTTTTTTCGATCAATTTTTAATTCTCCTCATTTTCATTAAAACCGTAATAATTTTCTCTTTCACTCTCCTTGTTCTTTGTTTTATAAAACTTGATTTAAATTTATTTCAAATCTCTTCAATAACTAAAATATATGCATTTCAAATAAAGGTACATAAATATAATATATTATATGTATTTTATAAGTTAGTTTTGCATTTTACTACAATTAATTATTATTCACTTTCATTTTCACTTCTTTATGTACTTTTATTTTTCATCACTTGTTTTTAGATTTTGTCCCACTGTGCTTCGATCAGCTGGAGGTTCGCCAGTTTATTTGTTCCAAGAAGAACGCACCGTTGTTGGTTGGCTAAAACGAAAAAGCACAGTTGTGTGTTTTATCGCTTTATCTTTTGTGCGTTTTCACTTGAGCAACAACAACATACCACTTTTGCACACGATTACACGATACAGCGGGGGTGACAAAATCAAAAATCAAGAGAGATTCTAATGATTTGTGTGTGCAAATTTAAGAGATGAACATTTGGGTTTTTTTAACTCACCAATCTGCAGCTTACGATGAAGGCCTTCTCGAAGAGCGTGGATGGTTACGACGTATTTTCATAGCTATTTTTAGGGGAGGGGAAATGTTTTAAATGTTCAAGTTCTTTATTTTTTTTGCACAACCACATTTTAATATTTTTTCTCACTTTTTCTACTTTCTCTTTGCAATTTCTCTCTTCAACCTCTCTCTTACTGCACTTTTTCCTTCGCTTCAATTTGCTTCTTTTCTTTCTGGCACTTTAATTAGTTTTTATTTAACAATTTGGTTCTTTCAACATTGCTTTTGGATTTTGGTAACTTTTAAAAATTTGTTCTGGCCAATTTTACGCCTTTTTGACACACACTCCTGTTGCACTTGAACCTCACATTGGTATATGTATATATGTATGTATAATGAACCAAAAAAATATATAACCAAAAAAAAAATGAACGAAAAATTGCTTTTCTTGAGGATTTTCACCGCTTTTGAGAGGTTTTTCTGAGACGAATATTTGTTTGAGGGTTGCACACTATTGTAAACACTTTTTTGCGGAGTTTTAGGCCATTCAACGAGGAGTTGTAGATTGATCAGTTCCACGCCATGTGGATGCTGCCGTTTAGAGCATAAGCAAAGGTTGGACTGATTAACAGCGAGCTGACACTGCTGTCGTCGTCTATGCTTTACCTCCTTTGCATCTGCGATTTGGTGCTCTTAATTGACTTGCAGACCAAAAATTTGCCTCTCAAAACATTTGGAGGAAGCACAAAGGCTTTTGCCACACGCTGCACAAGAGAAAAATAGATTTGGTTCTGGGTTTTAGCTGAGGCTTATGCCATCCTCAAGGTGTGCGAATGCTTACCAATTTGTGGACTTTCTCGGGCAAACTTTAATTCGACGCTTGCCTCTAGATTTTTCTGATTTAATCGCTTTTATTAATTCGATAAAAATGCGAATTAGTAAAAATTAAGCGGTCGCCTCTCTCTTAACCAAACTTTGCGGTAACAAATGCAATGATGGCCTCTTACACAGAGGGGTTAGAAAATGTTTGATTTGAACCGCTTTCGGATGAAGTGACTTCTAGGCAGCGTTTTCAGCAAAGAGACCGAATGCGGTTTTGACCCGACTTATATACCCTGATTGGTCTCCGGAAATTGGAATTGCCATCTTGAAAGAGCTGTCAATGAATTCGCTCTGCAATGATGTTAAGAAAATCTGATCGCAGCCTTGCTAAAGTACTCTTAATCGAGTACTTTTTCTGTACTATTGGCGCGATTATTCAAATTTAACATTATTTTCTCTTTGCTCTGAATGAAACTAAATGAAGATTTTAAGATTTTTATTTAATGCCAATTCTCAAGTAAATTTTTATGTAAATCAAAAAGGAAAAAAGTTTTGCGAAATACAAACAAATTTTCTTGTAACTACGCACATTACATCGGACACACAGATAACATCAACTTCGGAGTTGGAAAACAACCATCGAAATTCGTCTACTTTCTTGGTTAAACTTTGGGCATTTATGTAAGGTGGCATCACTGTCGAGCGTCGCCAACACTCAGCAGCGCCATAGAGAGAGACGGTTGGCAGAGAGAGGAAGAGAAGAGCAACTGCGAGAACAAAATCAATCATCGAGAGTCTGCCGTAAAGATCGAACGCGCGTAGCTGCTGCTCATTAAATTATCAAGTTGAATATTAATTATCCTTTTCTGTGTACTTTTCCCATTCGGGTATTTTATATTTAATAAACTATTAACCACAGGATATTCATAATCCTACATTTATATGACAGATATGCAACCCTTTTTTGTTGCTTTGAAAATATTCTAAGAGCGGCATGACTGTTTGGTTTGGATTTGTTCAAACTACTTGAGTAAGAGTACATTTGAAATTAAGAGTTGAAAGAAGCTTGCACAATTTGACAAAAAATATACTGAAAAGATAAACATATGCATAATAAGAACTAAAACTAGGAGTAGGAGAACATTTAGAGCTGTTGCACATATTAAGTGCGAAATGCACCGACCGAAGAAGCTGCAGTAGCTGAGCTATCGGCTTCAGCCTCTCCCAATCGCCGCAGATCCAAAAGATCTTCCAGTGTTCCCACGCTGAAGACGTCGCCCCCCTCAAACTTTTCCACATGTAAGACACCTCTGCGTGTAAATACAGGATGGAAATGCTTAAGCTTCTAAAGCTTCATTGCTTCTTTAAAGAGAACATAGCTCTCTTTGGTCAGCTGCTCATTGGGGTATAAGGGAGCATTAGAGTGAAAGCCCAACATTTGCAGGTTTAGTTGACTCTTTGACTTTCGGCGAAAATCACCAACTGCACGCAGTAGTTTCGCCTTATCGTGCACGTGGTCAAATTTAATTATTATCACCGGGTCAACCACTGTCCGCGCTTGTCGTGGCTTGACCCTGAATATGTCCTTAATCTTCGGCGCAGGAGTGAGTTCCATCGCGAAGCACAGCGAGTTAAACATCGTTCGCAGGTTCTCGTCGTCCACTAAAGGCACACCATGCATCCTCAAGTCACATGCAACGCCTAAATTAGCCTGAGTCATGATCTGCGACGTAAGTTTCCCCACCTGAACTCGCAAGGAATTTACCTCTCCAACTTCAGTTTCCAGTTGCTGAACCCGCCGAGCCAGATTCTGGATTTCGTTTTTCATGGAATTGATGCGTTTCTGGAGCGCATTCTCAGCTGATCGCACGCTTTCAGTGATGAGGCCGGCTTGCTCCTCAAACCGCTGGTGAGCTCCGAAAGCTTATTCGCCAACGCATCGGTAGCAGTTAAGGCTTTCATATCCCCGTTGGTATTCTCCCGGGTACGTTTGGTTGCCGGTCCAGCAGCAGGAGGTGCCATTGGGTGTGTGGATTTGTTTATTGTGGGTTTAAGTGATTTTGTATTGATCTGAGTTTTGGTGTGTTGGTCTTGGCTATGGATTTGGTTGTATAGTGGATGTCTTTGATATTGTTGTGTGTGTTGATGTCTGCTTATGAGCTGGTGTATGTTTGTTTAAGTATTGAGGTGTATTGATATTGAAAATGAAGAAGTCCAATAAAACAGCTAAGGGACTTCAAAAATGATTTTATACTAGCTTTAAGATGTTGGCACCTATTGAAAAATGCTGTGATATTTTAATATTTACATTTGGATTTTACTACTTTCATATTGATTTAGCGTTTAAAGTTAAGATAAATTACACATAATATTATTAGTCAAGTCATATATTGTTGTGTATCTCAATTTTCGTATTCAGAATTTTTGTGATTAGTGCATTAATGTATAAGTTTATCTTGTAGCACTAAGAATCCCATCAATAAATCAATAAATGGAAATAGTTGAAAACTTTTTTTTTTACCCTGTACTCTATTTCTTTCGCAATGGAATCCAAGAGAAGAATTCTTTATATATGTATTTTAGCTTCGTCTGGAGGGACTTGATTCGGGACCTTTGAACGATCAAAATAATGTTAATGTTAATGTTAATGTTAATGTTAATGTTAATGTTAATGTTAATGTTAATGTTAATGTTAATGTTAATGTTAATGTTAATGTTAATGTTAATGTTAATGTTAATGTTAATGTTAATGTTAATGTTAATGTTAATGTTAATGTTAATGTTAATGTTAATGTTAATGTTAATGTTAATGTTAATGTTAATGTTAATGTTAATGTTAATGTTAATGTTAATGTTAATGTTAATGTTAATGTTAATGTTAATGTTAATGTTAATGTTAATGTTAATGTTAATGTTAATGTTAATGTTAATGTTAATGTTAATGTTAATGTTAATGTTAATGTTAATGTTAATGTTAATGTTAATGTTAATGTTAATGTTAATGTTAATGTTAATGTTAATGTTAATGTTAATGTTAATGTTAATGTTAATGTTAATGTTAATGTTAATGTTAATGTTAATGTTAATGTTAATGTTAATGTTAATGTTAATGTTAATGTTAATGTTAATGTTAATGTTAATGTTAATGTTAATGTTAATGTTAATGTTAATGTTAATGTTAATGTTAATGTTAATGTTAATGTTAATGTTAATGTTAATGTTAATGTTAATGTTAATGTTAATGTTAATGTTAATGTTAATGTTAATGTTAATGTTAATGTTAATGTTAATGTTAATGTTAATGTTAATGTTAATGTTAATGTTAATGTTAATGTTAATGTTAATGTTAATGTTAATGTTAATGTTAATGTTAATGTTAATGTTAATGTTAATGTTAATGTTAATGTTAATGTTAATGTTAATGTTAATGTTAATGTTAATGTTAATGTTAATGTTAATGTTAATGTTAATGTTAATGTTAATGTTAATGTTAATGAGCTATGAGCTTCCAAGGAAGTTTAATTGGCCCAATAATGTAGAAACTGCACACCGCTAACTTGCTGGCTTAAGACCCCCAAAACCCACCCACTTATGCTCCTGATACAGCCTACTTGGCTTCCAGTCGATGCGTAACTACCCCATGCGTAAATCTCGCATGTATAAAGACCTTGACATTCTACCAGCAGATATAATGCCCTTTTGCCGGCCCATACCTTCCGTATCGCCAATAAACTGGCGACAAACAAAATACGAACACCGCTCAAAACGCGTCATCCGTCCGATCTATGGATTTACAGAAGGCGACCAACTTGCCGTCACCAAAATTTTGTTTTTTAAAACAAATATACGGAAATAAAATTAAACATGTAATATTATTTTGTTAAGTTATTATTTAAGAACACGATTTTTTTTATTATATCATTTTTGGACGTTAAACCTGACCTTTTTTCAAATATGAGGTTTCCCGCTTGAGAAAAGGCCCTCTCTGATGTTGCACTGCTTGCCGGAGTGGCCAATATTTTGCAGCTTGCTTTAAAAATAGGTGAGAGCTGCTCTTTATGCTTTTTAATAGTTCTTGATTTTGCAATAAAACTAAATTTTTTATAAAAACAAGTCCAGAACTTATAATATTAGGGCTCTGAGCTGTTTGATCTATTCATATTGACATTGAACCCTATGAGCTATTGGAGTTAAGCATGAGCTGAGCTGAGCTGAACTATTTCAAACAGATCATATAACTCATGCCTCATGTCATGAGCTATAATTCAATTAGTCAATAATTTTGTGAACTATGACTAGATATTCATAGATAGATCAAATCAGTATGAAAGACAAGGGGAACTTTAATTCATCTCATGCAGGGCTCTAGTACAGAGTATGCTATAGTCGGGCTTGACCGACATTCTTTCTTGTTTTTAATGCAGTTCGCAGAATGATAAATAGTACATATATTTTTCCAACAACATTTTAGTGGACTAAAAACTCTTTCTAAAAGCCGATGAGCTAAATTAGCCTGGAAGAGATTTCAGATTTAAGTATTATGGGAAATTGGTAAATAAAATACATATACAGGCCTGTTCCAGTTTTAGCTTTCGACAAAATTTGTCGAACTTGAATTTGATGAAGTGGTTGTTGTTGGATAAAATTTATAAATTAAATCTTCATAAGACCTTTCATTTTGAGTTCATCCTATTAAAAGGAAGTACAAATTTTAAGGTTTGATTATGATGACCTTGATTGTTCACCAAAAAATGACACATGTATTAAATTCGAATTCATTAAAGTGAAAACCGGAACATGCCAGATATAAATGTGGAAAACACTTAACCATTTTATAAACAAACTTCTTTCTGCCGAAAATGCAGCATAGACATTTTATCTGAAAACCATTTGCTGTCTTCAAGTGCGTAACTTGATGCTGCTCACAGTAAGCGCCTGTGTGGTGACGTATACAAGCATATAAGCATACACATGCAAATAATACATAAGAACACACAAAAGCCAATTTTTTGTGTGCCCAGTATGAATTCTATGCTGAAGCATTTTTATAAACGAAGATCAGTCGTGTTCGGAGAGTCACTTAAAGAAGTGAAAATGTGAGAAAAATTCGTTTAAAAAATATTAAGAATCTATGAAGTGAGGTAAAGAGCCATGAGAAGAGCTAAAAAATTAAAGCAGACTAAAAAGCACAGAACATTTTTCAAAAAGAAAAAATTACCCCCGTGAGAAAATACTAAGATGCAGAAACTAAAATTAAAAAAGTCAGCGAAAGCAAAAAATAATCAATATGTTTGAATCTATGT
The DNA here is from genome assembly GCA_035044965.1 of Lordiphosa andalusiaca. Taxonomy (NCBI): domain Eukaryota; kingdom Metazoa; phylum Arthropoda; class Insecta; order Diptera; family Drosophilidae; genus Lordiphosa; species Lordiphosa andalusiaca. Next base: position 360,064 of record JAWNNM010000906.1, read on the forward strand.
GAAAATACAAATCGTTTGGCAACACGGAATGAACAAAGTTATAGGAAAATTTAATCGGAATCAGCAAAACTGTAAGTCATTTCTTGTTGTTAACCAGCAATGTGTATATCAGAGACCTGCGCCAGGGAACCATGTTGTGGAAATAAAAAGCATTTAATTTTGTACATTGTGTAGGGCTCACATAGTGGCTCTGCGAAATAAGGTTTTACGAATTAAGACCCTAATGGTCAAATAAATTAATGAAATCAGTCCCCCAAAATAGTATACAGAAAACCACAGCAACGATCTTAAATAAAATTTGAGGTGCCATTTCATTTTTTGTGGCCTTATGTTCTATAAAAAAAAAATGGGTTCTCATTGCAAATGCAAATCAATGCAACTACTCCAGCGCCTTACAGTTGAGATGCTCGTGATAGGTTTAATTTAATTAATAACTTTTTTGAGAAGTATGTTAATTTCAAGCAAACGATTCTTGGGCAGTTTTATTGTAAAAAAAGTTATTTTTTCACACTTTAATAACATTTTGACCAACTATCATCAGATCCCCATATATTTCTGCAAATATAAGAATTTGCAAACAACCATAATCAACAAATACATAATAACTAACAGTGTGTTTTAATACGTCGCTAATTTTCAAAAATATTAAGTTTAATAATTAATCATCGTTAACATTATAAGAGCATTAACATTAATTTTAATGTTTCAACATTATATAAGCAAACAGCGCACGCGACTCAAATAAGTATGCAACGTTTTTTATAACCTTTATAGCTCTACCATTTATTAACCGATCTTTATGAAAATTTGTGAGATTGTTGATATTGGGCATGAAATATTCAAATTAATTTTAAGGCTCTGTTAATGAACATAAGGAAGGTTATTTAATTGAATTATTTATTATTGGACGGGACCGATTTTAACTTACGCTCTAGATACTTTACGACTAACGGGTATATAAACACGAATATCCAATAATAATCATATTTTTTTTCTGATATTTGGTAGATTGAGTGGTTAGGGTGGGAGTGTAAGGGCTTATCCACGCCCAGTTTATTATATCCCATTCTCAACAATTTTATAAGGCTGTAAACAAAGTTTCAGGTCAATACATCTACTGGAAGTATTTTTGCCGCAGCTCCCATACAAGCTAGCCAACTGTGCGCAGTCTCAGCTGGTTTGGCCGCTAGTGTGCTGACCAGTGGCGAAGCGAAAGGGGGGCGGCCCGCCTCGGGGGGGCAAATATGTAATTAATATTTTCATAAATACTGTTTTGTGTTTGGCGACCTTTATAATTTCAGTTGGATGTTAGCCGGCTCGAGGTCAGGTTTAAAAAAACAGTTTAGTTCTGTTTTTCCGATATAATTCGGTTGCGCTTCGGCTACCGTCTTCAGGGCAAACTACAAAAATATTAACACCAAATTAATCTATTAACAAACAATTTTTCCAAAAAACCGTTTACGTACAATTTTTACACGTCTGCACTCTTTGGCGTGGAGTCTTCAACCATTTGTTAGTTGTTAGCGAGTAAGTGTCTGTATAGGTGAGCGCAGTTCTCAGTATCCGTTTTGGAGTTCAGTCTTCATTCAGAACTAAATTGTTTTTATAAACCTGACCTCGAGCCGGCTAACATCCAATTTTCATAAATAGATATTTTCACATATTTTTATCTTTTCATTTTCATCACCTCAAATTCAAAACAAGGTTATTGTGACTTTTGGGAAATGCAGCTCTCCAAAAAATAAGAAAGACAAATATTATTCCATGACATTTCCCCCGGACATTTCTCACAAAGACCAAACAAGCCAAGCATTGAGGTGTATTGATATTGATAATGAAGAAGTCAAAGCGGTCGTATTGTTTATTGAAGGCTATGATAAAACAGCCGAAGGTACTTTAAAAATGATTTTGGACTAGCTTTAAGATGATGGCTTACACCTATTAAAAAATGCTGTGGTATTTTAATATTTACATTTGGATTTTAATACTTTCATATTGATTTAGCGTTTAAAATGAAATTCGATTATCTAATATGGGCAATAGTTAAATTTAACATTGGAAATGGTTTAAAACTGTTTTTTTTGTTACCCTATACTCTATATCTTTTGTAATGGAATCCAAGAGAATAGTTTTTTAATATTTGGATTTGAAAAACTACAAATTATAGAAATTTGAATACATTTTTCATTTCGCCTGGGGGGAGTTGAACCGGGACCTTGTAGTGTAGCTTGTCGTTAAAATCAAAATGAATTTAAGTGAAATTTTTTTACTAAATGCAATTGAAATGCAACAAAAGCATTTAATGCAGTTAAGCATATTTTGTTTATGTTATATATAAATTCATAATTAAAGTTCATTTAGCATTCATTTATTATGGATTTCATTCATTGTTTGGTCCAACTTATTATAATTAATAATATAGAGTGCTGATTATTAGACTATTAGCTCTTGTTTCCCTTCTTTCTAAATATTTCAAGCAGCTCTTTATGGAAAGACTTCACCTCCTCGATGGCAGACTTGATCTCTTCGGCCACCGAAGTCATAATCTTGGGCTTCTTTTCCCAAGTCGAGGGCGTTCCGCCAGATGGCCCTATTTTGGTTTGCTCCATTCTACAGCAAAAATGCGTGACATTATCAATTAAAAACACATTGTCAAGCTCTTCTTTAAATTTAACTCCACCTGTACGTTTTGGTCAGGTTGTACATTTTATTTTTGACTTCGGTAGCCGTCGGTCGGTACACGGACATTTGTTCCATTTCTTTTTAATTACGGTGTTCTTCCGTATACCCCAAAGCGTCTAGCTAAATTTTCGTATGCCTGTGGGAAGGGTAAATTGTTCTACACTTGGCCCTCGCTTAACACGGGGGTTACGTTCCTAGAAAACCTCGTGTTAAGCGAAACATGGATTCCGTACAAAATTGGGGGTTACGTTCTTGAAATTCAAAATTGGCAACAAAAAAAATTTTTTTTTTCAAATTTGGTCTGTTGTTATTAAAGTTTCATTCATTTGTTCAAAATTAACCAAAAGTTACTATGTATACGACTTAAATATATATAACATAACATACTTCATATAATTAATTAACAGGTTCAACCTTTTAAAAAGTAAGATTATTTATAGTTTAAGCTGTTTCGTTTTAACATGTTTTCTTTTTTGGTGGCTCCTTATCAAAGAAATCAGTCATTTTGGATTGTTTGGTGGCTTTTAAAGCTTCTTTATAGCACTCCTTATAAGGCAAAAGTATTTTTCCCAACTCCCTCTTAAACTTAAGACGTCGTTCGATGACCAGATCTGAATTTAAAAAGCAATTTTCCACGCTGCTAGCATATGCGAATCCTTCTTGGAGCTTTTCTATCGTTAAACTAATCGTCATCTGGTTTCGAATTGTTTGCTTCATTCTCAGCAATCTCAAGCAATGATTCGTCATTCATTCCTTCATCTTCAAACAACTCTTGCACATCATCAAATGCCATGTCGTCGAAACCTTCACCTTCAATTGAATGAGCAAGGTCCAATATATCCTGGAATTCACATTTTGGCACTTCTATTTCATGGCTTTTAACAACCTCTGGCCATAATTTCCTCCAGCATCTATTTAATGTTGACACCTTAATCTCTTTTAAAGATAAGTTTACCAACTCAAGGCTATCTTTAATAGAAAATTTCTACCAAGCACTGGTTACATCGATGGAGTCAGTTTCAGTTGTATCCAAAATCCAGCGTATAGAGCGCCTGATGTAATATGTCTTGAAAGTGTAAATTATACCCTGATCCATTGGCTGCAGTAGTGATGTTGTATTAGGTGGAAGAAATTGTATTTTAACATTCGGATGACTTAAATCTTTCGGATGACCAGGGGCATTGTCCAACAACAAAAGTGTTTTAAAGTGCAAATTCTTCTTTTTTAAATATTTTTCAACTTCAGGTACAAAACAATTCAAGAACCAGTCTCTAAATAATGCTGCAGTAACCCAAGCTTTGGAATTTGCTTTCCAGTACACGGGTAATTTGCTCTTGTCTATCCCTTTAAACGCACGGGGATTCAAAGACTTATAAGCAAGCATTGGCTTTACTTGAAAGTCGCCTAATGCATTACTACACAGCAAAAGTGCAAAACGATCTTTTTGTGCCTTAAAGCCGGGAGCTACTTTTTCATTCTTAGATAAAAAAGTTCGATTTGGCATTTTTTTCCAGCAAAGTCCAGTTTCATCAGCATTGAAAACTTGGTCAGGCAAGAATTCCTCTTTTTCAATGAACCGCTGAATTTCTTCTGGGTATGTGGCAGCAGCTCCATCATCGGCTGATGACGCTTCGCCTTTAAATTTGAAGCTATGAATGGAGAACCGTTTTTTAAATTTTTGAAACCATCCATTACTAGCAACGAAATCTATGCTAGAAGAGGGCTCTCCATTTTGCTTGAGCAGTTCAAAAAACCTGAGTGCTTTTTCTTGAATGATCCGCTGGCTTAAAGGGATTTTTTTTTCGTAGCTATCGTCAATCCAAATGCTAAGTGCTCTTTCCATGCTCTCCAAAATAGGTGCGCGTGCTCTACTGGTAAATTTTGTAGATATAGATGACCCAATCCTTCCTGCACGTCGTATTTCAGTTTCATTTTTTTTGATAGTGCGAACTGTTGCCTCATTCAAGTCAAGGCTTCTTGCAATTTCCGTGGCAGTTTGCCCATTGTCTAAGCGGCTTAGAATTTGTATTTTTGTTTCTATAGAAATGACTTTTCGTTTTAAAGGAGTTCTGTTCTTTCTTTCTGCCATTGTATAAGCTGAAATTTACATATTTTATTTATTTACTTTTTGATTTAATCAAGCTGAACCACCTTTTTACTTACCACAAAATCTTTGATTTTTTATTTACGCGTCTGTAAGGCTTAAGATTTTTTCACATACTAAAACACTCTTACATCTGACAGCTCAAATGTGGGATTCCCCTTTTTCTACAAGCACCCCATGCGTATGATACAAGCACAAAGGGACTAACGCATCCATTGACAGCAAAAAAATATCGATATTTTGCAATCGTGTAAGAACGAGGTTTTCAGAGTGTTAAAAGGGGAAAGGGAGCAAATTTGTAACCGTGTAAGACCGAGTTCATGCTAAAAGAGTCCGTGTTAAGCGAGGGCCAAGTGTACAAATAAACTAACAATATTTAAATGAACTGCCCTTCCATTGGCGGTTTGTGTGGTGCCAGCTGATTTTGTTATCAAACTGTCCTATCGACTAAGATACTAATCGATACTCGTACTCGATACTCGCTTAAGTATGAAAAAACGAGTTGGCAGAACCCGTGTTCAAAGTGAACGCGACTTTTTTTCTTGCCCCTCACCTCGCCCTAGGCCATCAACTGAGTTTTTTTTATATGGAGTTCAACGCGCGTTCTTCGATAATTGGACGCAAACGTGAATGCAGCTGTAGTAGAAACGCCCTATAAGTCGAAAGGAATATGGCGACTTTCTCCGCAGCCCTGCGAGCAGGTTTCGTTAGGGCCTTTTCTATTTTTGGTGGTCAACAGCAGCTGACGTGCATCAGCCGTTCAAGGCGAATAAAGTTTTTCTTCAAGTGACTCGAATTTCATAATCGAAGTTTGAATTGTTTAATCGCGAGTGCACTACCCTAAGCAACAGCGACATACAGACACCAAGGAAAAGTGAAAGCTGGCTGAACTGCCTAGTTCTTTATTATTTTACCAGCGCCAAATTCCTAAGGGTTTGGCACTTGTTACCTAGTATTATGGGATAACTTTTGCATTCCATTCGCCTACCAAAATTCACCAATTTGGGGCATTCGAATATGTTTGGAGATTCCCAGCAAGGGGCAATGACCGTTTTGTGCTAATCGTCTGCAAGCAGCCGCTGTTTTAGTTATTTCGTTTCTCTTCCATAACTAAAACAAAATTTAAGAGCTTCAAGCCGCGCTCTGAAGAGAAGACGGATATAGGAGATGAGGAGGGCATAAAAAAGTGCATCGCAACGAGTAGACGGCAGAGCGAAGCTCAGTTGTTTCCAGTTGGTTAGCAACGTGGTTCGGTTCAGCCGCGAAGATCTGCTAAACGGGCGGAAAAACTCGCTGGAAGCCTTCGAATCGTTTGGAAGAGGAAAACTGGTGAAACCCTGCGTCTGCGGATGAATATGGCGATCTAAATGGCACCCAACTAACCCCCAAATCTGCGTTAATATAATCCCCTGAAAAAGAAGGTTTCGATCCAGGAAAGAGGCATAAAAATATAAAGTAATGCGCATACATTTTAGATTTCATTATTTTCGCTTGAGCAGCCAAATCGATTGCATACTTTTTTCTTTTCTTGTTGTGTTTTGTGGCTGGAGAAAAAAAAATCTAAAAATAGTGGGAGCAGATCGCACCTGGCAATGCTTTAAAGTGTACCCCCTGGTTCCCTCTTCTTATGATCTGTGCTCTGCCCTTCTATTCTCCGAAATCTCGTTCGTTTTTCCATGACTTGAAGGTTCTAACAAATTTTGGAAACGGAAGAAAAGGAAAATCATAATGTTTCTTTTCAATTGGTTTGCTTAAATTAATTATACTCTTGCAAAGGGTATTATAATTTTGCCCAGAAGTTTGCAACGCATTGAAATATTCATTTCCGACCCCATAAACCATATATATTGTTGATCAGGGTGACGAGCTGAGTCGTTTGAGCTTTGTCCGTCAGTCTGTCCGTCTCTCTGTCTGTTTCTACGCGAACTAGTCTCTCAGTTTTGAAGCTTTCGAGCTGAAATTTTGCACAGAGTCTTCTTTTTGCTGTACACTACTAAGATGACTATATCTCATAGGAACAATCGGTCGGAAAACTAGTTTTAGTGAGAAAAACTTTTTTTTTTCAATGGAAACGTCTCCAAACTTTGTAATCGTAGGTTTTCTATGCTTTTTTATAATTCTACCAAGTTTTATTAAAATCGGACAACTATACTGAAAAACAGTTTTAATTAGAAAAACTTTTTTGTTTTTAATGGTAGCATCCTGCAATTTTTTATTTGTTTGTTTCACATAATTTTACAAATTTTTGGCCAAGTCAGTTGACTATATCGTATAGCTCCCATACTAACGATCGGTCGGAAAATGGGAAAAATGGTATTTTTGAAAATATTTAAGCGACCATTTGCAAGGGTATAAAAACTTTGGCACAGCCGAAGTTAGCGTAGCTTTCTCGTTTTTAAGTTCTTTTACAGAAGTCGGCGACACCGAAAGCGCTTTTGGAGTTTCGCCGTATCTAAGTGTAAGTAATAATGCTACTGCTGCATATCTCTTAATTTTTTTGTCGTGTACTATATATTGATTTTGTTGTTGATCATTGGCAATATAAAGGGCATAGCCAAATAAGCATACAAAAACTGCCCCGCTCTCTTATCAGCACCAAATTTAAATATGCGATAACCTTCAATGAGAACCTCTCTCTCCTAAATTTTTAGTCTGATAATCGCTATTGGAGTGGAGCTATGAGGGCGGAAAGTTAAACAAAAAAACTGGTTTTTCTCAAGAACGGCTTAACCGATTTATATGAGCTAAATAAATATTCTAAGTGTCACCAATACAATTAAAAAAAAAGAGTGGGCGTCGTGGAACACCCGGTACGAGCGAAGCTCTTTACGAAGGATAATAATAATCTGATTTGAAACTACAACACTTTCAAAAGAATATAAAGTACCATTGTTTTTGTATGGTTATATCCAGATGAATTTTGTTTTTAATCCAATTTACATTTTGACTAGTAAAAAAGTGTTTCCCAAGAAAGGGGCTCTCTGTCTTTAACTTCCATCAAAACAATAAAGAACCTCTGACTGCGTGTTCTGTTTAATGGTTAAAAGTAAATGTCGACAGTGCTACATGTTTTTTGATATTTTTTATCAAAGGCCTGTATCCAGCTTTGCGGGAAATTACTGCCGGAAATTTGCTATTTATTTTGAGTGTGTGGAGACCAACTATAACAAACTGTCGCTCATAGCGTTCTCTGTCTCTCTCTTCCAAAGCCTTCTTACAGTCATTTGCTAGCTAGCATACACAAAATTAATGAACTGCCTCTACGCTGCCTCTCTACGTTTTTCCGCGCATTCTGCTTTGGGATTCCCAAACGGTTATGCCTCCGCTGGCATGGAGAGACTTCTTAGACACGTTCAGTTGGTATGCATTGATCGCTGATGATAGAGGGTGGTTTCTTTTGAAACAGCTGTACGATCTACCAGCCTCCTTTGTGGTGTTGTGTCTCTGTTTAAAGTTGTGCGAAAGCATAACATGACCTCGAGCCGGCTAAAAAAACTGCAGGTTTACTAAGAACAAAGGTCACAGAAAAACCAGTCACATGAACTTAATAACTTTAATCACAATAACATGTATCTCCTTTATTTATATGTGCTTTTTCCAGAAATGTGAGATTCGTCAAAGACATGGTCTTGCCTCAACTGCTTGTATCAAAGCAATTTTCTCCTCACAGTTTTTGCCTCTATTTTTTTTGACAAATCACTTCCAAAATAATTGTAAACATTATGTTCCTGAGCTGTGTATCAGCTGTTTCTCGAACCACACACGCCTTCGAAACGCCGCTATCGATACGTCGCTATCAAGACAAAGTGTGGATTTTGTTCATGTTGCTGGACGGACAAACGAAAAATTCCTGACACAATTTTTTGATATGAAGTTTGGCAGGAATTTTGGGTTTCCGCGGTGCAGAATACCCGGCTTAACCAAAAAAGTTGTTGCTGAAATTCCTTAAAAATTGTGCATTAATTGAGTTGACAAAATAAAATAAAGCCAGAAAATAGCCTTAACTTAGCACTTTTCACTGCTTTGGTTACTGTTTCGGTCACTGTTTCTGTAACTGTTTCAGTCATAGTTAAGTCACTGTTTCAGTCACCTTTTCGGTCAGTGTTTTGATCACTTTTTCAGTCACCTCTGATCTCCCACCACGACCCCCCAACTCACAACCCACCTGCTGCTATGGCTGTTTTGTATAGGCCAAAGCTGCTGACTTTGCAAACCATAACCGTTCTTTTTTCTGACAACTGCAAAGTGAGGACCGGTTGTTGAGAACTCTGCTCACAACCCACATGCTGCTATCGCTTTCTTGCACAGACTTTCTGGCTTTCGACCTTACAAAATACCTAGATCTGGTGCGAAAATAGTTAAATTGGCAACACTGGTTAGCAGACTCCAGTGTAAGCAGAGACATGATGCAATATATTAGGTGGTCTCGTCGGCAAAAAGTAGTCCGTTAACAATGCCAACAGTAACAACAACATGCGAAAAAAAGGAAAGCGTCGGCAGCAGAGAGTGCCAGAGCGTGAGAAAATGAGAGAGCGCATATAATTTGCAGCATACATTAAAGTTGCATACATACATATACTCGCACGCACTGAGTGAGCTCACACACAAACGCTGCTGACTTTGCAAAGTCAAAAGCGTAGCCAAAAAATCTGTCGCAAAGACAATCGTTTTCTGGATTTACCCCCCAGTCTACCGTCCGTAAAAGAGCTTCGCTCTAAAAATAATTTTTCTACATTTTATTCACCAATTAGAAGGCCAAAAATATATTATTGAATTTAACCATTCATTTGCTACACCTACAGTTTTTTGCTGGCTTATCCATTTGCATATCCCTTAAATCATATAATTTTTGCAATGCCATCAGAAGTGATTAGCATGGTAAAATTAAAAAAAATAATTTTGAAAAATATTTAATACTATTAAACACACTGTATCTACTCACACAGCATTGACTGAAATCTCTCTCTTTTCCCCTTTTTAGTTGATATACAGTGGGCCTAATATGTCTAAAATATACTTAAAAAATACTAATTTCATGTTTTATTGATTTTCATCATGTCAAAGCCTTGCGATGTGATTGGAAAAAATACATTGTGTTAGGGGCCTCCTAATAGAAAAAACACCAAAAAACTAAAGGTGTCGTAGTAGATTAGCGGAGTTAAAAAATTATTTGAAAATTGCAATCGTTTTCTGTTGGACCCAAGAACTGTTTTTTTAAATGTGTTAAACTATTTTTTTCATTGTATTGGGGACACTTGCAATATATATTTGGCTCAACCAAATAGGTTAAGCCGTTCTTGAGAAAAAACTGTTTTTTGATTTAACTTTCCGCCCTCATAACTCCACTCCAATAGCGACCATCAGACTAAAAAATTAGGAGAGAGAGCTTCTCACTGGTGGTTATCACATATTTAAATTTAGTGCTGATAAGAGCGGGGGCAGTTTTTGTATGCTTATTCGGCTATGCCCTTTAAGAGAGTCGATTACAATTACCCAACTTAAAATACCGAGTTAGCCACAGCTGTTTGGCGGCCTTGCATTTGCATTGTGCGAAATACACTCTCCCACAAGGCATCGATTATTTTCTTTTACCTGCCATATCCTTTTAAATATTATTTTTGGCCACTAAAATTTTAAAACCTAATTAGATGCAACCAAACTTATGTTTTATATATTATATGTATACATTAATTATTATTCTTAATGTTAATGTCGATTACTTACAGGCAGTACATAAACTGTCTGTAGTTGTCTTTTGTGAGTTTTAAGCTGGTATACATACAGTACATAAGCCGTTTGCAAAATTGGCGCCGCAACTAGTACATAAACCAGTTGGAATACGGAGAGGGTTTGTTCTTCGTTGCGCACAATTGAAGATCTGAAGACACAGCGACAGATGATCTGATGGGTGCGATGGAAGAAGTGAGTAACAGGTCGTGGGTTTACTGAGACTGATTTTATTTAGTAAACTTAGGGCTATTCATATGATAACAATGGGTCATAATGATTATAGTGAAAGTGTTTATCTAGCGAAAGTGTATAGAAATTGGGTGATTGCAATGGTCAGCAACTGTAATAGTTGCCCAATCTCTTTATGAGAATTGTATTATCAGCATATATTGAAATTACTGACGCATTGACTTATTGGCGTGTGTGGTATAGCTGACTCAGCAGAACGGTAAGTCGCTTTGTGTTTCTGACCTGCCTCAATATGTTGAATGGTTGTATGATTATAGGTAAATGAATTAAATGCATTTATTATAATTAAATATAGGTGTGACCGTAACACTTAATATTATTTGATACATTTTAATTAGAATCTAAATTTATTTATCTTTTATCTGCTACCCTTTTGCTCTTGTGATATTTTTAAATGAAGTGTTTTAAAGTTAAACTCGAAATAATTTTTAATAATGTCTAGACTGAAGATTGTAATTAAAATTTTTAATTTTTAAATGAAGTGTGTTAATGTTCAACTCGAAATAATTTTTCATAATGTCTAGATTGAAGATTTCTATAAATATATTGATTGTGATGGCCATGTGACAAACCGAAGGATAAGGGGGGTAAACGAGGAGCCTATTCTCCTTTAGGGATCACGTTAATATACAGATGGAAGTCCGCGATCAGGTAGGGTGGGCAAATTGTGATCACACCGTCATCAGTGCCATATATGTTTGTGTCCATGTGCTATATCTAGATATGGGAGACCCTGTTATTTAATCTTTCTGTTAGGCGTTCGTCTTTTCTTGTTCCTTTTCTTATTTCTGTCTGTCCTTTCTGCAAATCTCGTCTGCCTTTCGCACGTGATTAAATGTAGAATAATAATATTATCCGAGTAAGAGCGTTGTCCTGTCCGACTTATTTTTAACCCCCCCCCCCCACCCATTCCTGGCCGACCAGACGGAAGCCGGAGCAAGCGGGGTGTTAGGTTTTACTATGCGATTTTTCACTAGGTGCAGGATAGACTTAATTTGTAGAGGGCCAGGCTTACGACAATGCTGCTGCTATAGCTGGAAAACATTCAGAAGTTCAGCAAGGAATGAAGGAAATAAATATTAAAGCTGATTTCGTGCCATGCTCAAACCATTCCTTAAACCTGGCCTGTTTGCCAGTAACCTGGCCAGTAACTATTTTTGGTACTTTGAATTGTCCACGCATCGCTAGAGTATTTTGCTAACGACTGCTGAAAGAGTTTAAAAAGGGTAAAAGATACGCGGTGGAGCGCTAGAGCTGAGCCGTTATTGTGACTCGAAAGAACTGCACAAACATTTTGGCCTCTCTGGAAAAATTGACGGAGATGGAGGAAAATTTAAATACTAAAACATCACGGCGGCCATTTGAATTTCTGCCTCGGGCGGCAGACCTTCCCGCTACGCCACTAATGCTGACATTTAAAATGTGTTGACACTTAGATATTGGTTATTAACTCCTCACTCTTTAATTTGAGCTTTTCCTCAATCAATCCTCAGAAGTACAGGATGTTGTTGAATCGAGGAATTTCAGGTATTTGGGAGATCCGTGGTAATATTGGTGTGAATGATTGGTTTTACTTCCTTAATTGGAGATGTTGCAGTTGGGTGTAGCTGAAGTTTTACAGTTTTATGTTTCAGTCGCATGAATGGCAGAAAGCAGGCCAATATTATGGATGTAAGGAATACAGTCGTAAGTGTTATTCCGTTTACTGATGCGTGAGATCATAGCAGTTGAAGTTGCTCAGTCGCTCTTTCTCTGTTGGAGCTATTTATATTGTTGATGGAATTGGTTGCATTACTTGAGGGTCATGGGCAAAAACCTAATTAAATGAAAAAAACTTGATCTGCGTGGAGACAATACTAGTCTACATTTAAAATTTGGTGGCTCCAGCTCTTCTAGTCTCTCAGATCTAACTGTTCATACAGACAGAAGGACCGACGGACATGGCTATATCGTCTCGACTATTGATGCTGATCAAGAATAAAATTGTACATACAATTATATTTGCTTCACTAGTTATAATTACAGCCCGGATTAATATGCTTTAGCATATTTGGCATATATAGAATATACTTGTTCAAATCAGAATAAAAAGAATATGAGTATATTATTTTTTTGGTTTCTTAAAAGTGGAATTTTTCTTGGCTGAACTTATTGTTATTGTGGTGCAGATGTTAGTTGTTTGACTACGAATATCCAGGCTCAAATCCCAGAAAGAACTAACAAAAAAATTACAATCATTTAATGTACATATATATAATAAGATATCAAAAGGTTGGGTTGAATAAAAAAATATAATTTCTTTATTAACTATTGACAACTTATAGAAGAATTACAATCTTAAGGTTAAGATGTGTCGCGGTTGCGATGCTAAGTAAAACTCGATTTGTGTATCTGCGGCTGCTGCTTAGCAAACCTCGGTTGATAGCTTTTTGGGAATCAAGATCAAAAAGCTTTCCTCTCTTTTCTCATTTCATAATTTGAGAGTGGATTGCATCAGCCGATAATTTGAGCTGCATCAGCGATTTGTTCTTGGTGGGAATAACGATTGGAGCGGATGTTTATGTTAGCGTTTTTATGTTTATGTCTGGGCCGCTCGAATTGTTATTGTCACCAAAAATATGAAAATTTATGTTGGGTACTTGTGTGTGTGTTTGGTTACCACTCAAGTGTTAGGTTGTGATAAATGTATGGGATCTGTATTGGATCGTGGAGTGGTGGATATGTGACTATATATATTCTATGTATACGAAACTTAACCGAAAGCTTAGGCATTGTCCCATAAACAGACTAAAGATATACATTTTTCTTGGAGCTGGTGCGCTTATCAAAAAATTTTCAGAACTCAATTGTAGAAACAGCTATAAAAAATAAATTCATGTACAATTACTTTTATGCATTAATAACTTCTTGCGATATAGTAAGATCGTTTCCGATTTATAACAAGAAACAAAGTCGGCCAAGCCCGACTATAACATACTCCGTACCAACGAAATTATACGCGCAGCATAAATTTTTATTCTGAAGTAGCAGCTGAAAGCAGCGCTGCTACTGCGCTGCAGTAGCGAACAGTCTTTTGATCATAGCTCGACAACCATTCATCCGATCTTCCCCATTCCTTTGGCGGATCGATTGGTTATTCTGACTACTAAATATATCCAGAAAAAAGGAACCCTCTATCTTAAAGTGGGGATGTCTTAGATGTGACGTTTTTTCTAAATTGCGGGGGCGGGAGGGGGGCGTGACCAAAATTGAAAATAAACTTGATCTGCCTGCAGACATAAGTACCCTGTCCAATACATTTCAAACCTATATATCTTACCATCTCTGAGATCTGTGCGTTCATACGGACAGACAGACGGACATGGCTATATCGACTCGGCTGTTGACACTGATCAAGAATATATATCCTTTATAGGATCGGAGATGCTTCCGTCTGGCTGTTACATACTTTTGCACAAACTTATAATACTCTGTGTACCTACGGTATAGAGTATAAAAATATCTTATCGGATATGCAAGAAAGCCTTACAGCCGAAAATACAGAATAAATTATTGTGGTTCATTGCTGCAATGTATAGTTTTCTAAAATATTAAAATAATAAAACATATTTTTAAATAGTTGTACTAAACTATTAAAATGTATTAGGAAAAAAAAAATTCCAAGTCAGTTCTTTCTTGTGCTCGAGCCTGGGTACCTAAGATTCGTATCCAAACATCTTACCTCTACCTCTACATGTTAAGTAAAGAAAATTACAAATATATATCGAGCAAAGAATATACAAATATTATTTTAGAATATTTTTGGAATAGTACCCATATTCTTTTTAGCATATATATCCGGGCTAGAGTTATAATATATTCACAACATGGTCTTTCTTTGATACTGGCCAGCAGACTCTCGGACTAACCCCCAGCAGTAGTCAGCAAGCATAGCAGGGATTCACTTCCTTAGTACCTGCCAATCATTTTTAATAAATATATTATTTATTTCTTGCTTGAATGGAATAGCACATAAAACAAACAGCAATGCTTAGTGTATCCTTTCTGCAATGACAGATTCGCACAGTAAGATCAGCGCAGATAAACCATTTATAAATTTTGTATTTTATATGTGTAAAAAGCGAAGAAAAATAATTGTAGGTACAAATTTTTTTATAATGAGCATTATGTTTAACAGATTGCCATGAGTTTTTCTAAATGGGAGAAAATAATGTCTAAAGTTTGTATGAAAAACTCGTACCTGAGTGGCCATAATTTTACCATTTACGTTGCTAGATAAATAACACAAAACCCGAAATTAAACAAGAAAGAAAGGCGGTCAAGCCCGACTATATCATACTCTGTACCAACGAAATTATACGCTCAGCATACATTTTGATGCTGCAGTAGTAGCTGAAAGCAGCGCTGCTTCTGCGCTGCTGCAGCGAACAGTCTTTTGATCATAACTTGAAAACCGTTCATCCAATCTTCACCATTCCTTCGGCTGATCGATAAGTTATCCTTATTACTAAATATATAAAACTAAAACTGTAGGAGATATGAGGTTTTTTTAAATTTCGGGGGCGGCAGGAGGCGTGGCCAAAATTGAAAATAAACTTGATCTGCCTGCGGACATAAGAAGCATATGTCCCATGCATGTCAAACCTCTATCTCTTACCATCTCTGAGATCTGTGCGTTCATACTGAACGGACGGATAGACAGACAGACAGATGGACGGACGGACAGACGGACAGACGGACATGACTATATCGACTCGGCTGTTAATGCTAATCAAGAATATATATACTTTATGGGGTCGGGGATGCTTTCTTCTGGATGTTACATACTTTTGCATAAACTTATTATACTCTATGTACCTTTTGTACAGAGTATAAAAACATAATGAGCTATACTTAAACCTATGTCCAACCTATAACCTATAGCTATACCAAAATGAAAAATAGCTTTAGTTGAAGATTGAATTTTGATAATATATTTGGGGTGGAAAATTTGTGTTAAAACTAAGAGATTTTAACTTTGAGCGCATATTTCACGGTCCTGGGAGATGCTCCGAAAGTAAGACATTTTTTCTACTAAGCGATAATGTATGGAGTATAACTTTGAATTGTGAGCAGACAAATTGTTGCGTGTATATACTATGATAACTCCAATTGAAAGGTAGTCGTTGGGATTTTGGGTGGCTTTTATTTAAAAGAGTAAAGGGGACATCGTCTCCCTTCTAAGTATAAATTGGTTCTGTTTTATATGAATGTTGAACAACTCGGCTGAGCTGACCAGCTATGCGGTCAGCGACGCCGGCAGCGAAACGGCTTATATATATAAAGTTGTTCAACCTGACTGACTGACTGGTGACCGCCGCACAGCATAAACGGTAAGAGATAGAAAGCTGAAATTTTGACAGAAGTTTCCCTATGTGGTGAAAAAGCGTACTAAGGCAGGGTTTCGGAAAAATTTGTATGGGGAAAATTTTAATTTTTATCCTATTGACTTCAAACTCGGTTTGTAAGCAAAGGATCCGAAATAATTGGACACGTGGTTTCCCGATTCCGGAAAATCTGGCCACAAGGAAAATTCCCGGGAAAATTTGATTTGCTAAGTAACTATGAAATTCGGTTTGAAAGAATACTAAGTGAAGTTTCATTCGATTGACTTGAAACTCATTTTGTAAGGATAGTTAGTAAGATAAATTGAGATACCAGTTTGCCATGTCGGAAAATTCGACAGTAGGGTCGGAAAACTCTAGGAAAATTCTGCATCCGAAAAACTGTTTTTCATCCGATTGACTTGAAACTCGGTTTGTAAGGACCGTGAAAAAATTTATTTTTAATGTGATTTTCCGTTTTTTGGAAATTTGTCTCTAGGGTCGGAAAACTTCCGGAAACTCCTAATGCAATAAACTATGTTTCATCCGATTGACCTGAAACTAAGTTTGTAAGGATAGTATAAGAAATAGCGATAACGATAACGAAAATTATAACGATAGCGGTAACAGAATCGGTAACGAGAACAATGACGATAACGAAAATTGAACAACGACTTTTGTTTCGACAAATTCAGCAGAATTTGAATATTGGTGGTCAAGATTGTATAAAAGTTTAGTTTCCAGCGATTGGCTCCAAACGTATTTTATGAGCTACATTCAAAAAAAGTACGACATACGTGACTAAATATTTTTAAAATCAACCCACAAAGTAACAGCATATGCGGAAAGTTGTTGTATGCAACTCTTTTGATCTTCATTTGATCAGCTCCATGAACATTTTGAAAGCATCACATTATAAAATATTACCAGCATGATAAATTAGTAACAAATTGATGCAAAGCGAGCGAAGCCGCTGGTAAATAAAGATAGTGTGTACATATGTTTATGCTTACTTAGCTATGTCGCAACGATTAGAGGCGAAAATGTTATATGCACATAGTGGAATGGTAAATGACAAATATGCTAACGCTGCATATCTTTTGGGATCATGTTACGAGCGTTCGCTCAAGTACTGCAACAAAGTGTTACAGTATAAATGTTACTTTATAAACCACTTACAGTGGGTACTCAATATGTGAGCATACCACACAAGCTACCTTCCTTGCATGTTGTGACAACTTTTATATTTTTCAGATGAAGTAAAAAGTCGACCATCGAATACCCATTTAATGGCAATGTGCTTACATAACACTATGTTTTTATTTATATTAGAATATTCATAATGATGGTGTTTTATCACCGCAATATATGTGCTCCTGTATCTAACAAGAATGCTAGGGTTGATTTAGTTTCTACGTTTTGGATTGGATCATATTTCTTAGACTTAGGTTAAGAGTGTGTACTGTTGTTTTGGCCTCTGTAGTTGCCGTTGTAACCGATGAAATTGTTCTGTCTATATCCTTGGTTACCTTGGTAACCTCTGCCTCTATTTCCGTTATCATGGTACTGACCGCGTCCATTCTGGTCGCGATTTCCTCTATTTATGTAATAGAGTATTGTGTCAGTTTGGCCTGTTGCTTCTGTGCAACTGTTCACAAATTTTGATGTTGCCTCATTCATGTTGGTGAATGTGCCTGGCTGCATGATAAGTCTTACCTTATCCATGGGGCAGTTAACAGCCTTAGCAGCTTGTTGCATGCCGTAATTTGTGGCTAGTTCCGGTGTGAGTCCATCATTAATATAAGCTTCTTCTAGGGCTTTTGTAAATTGCTCATTTCTTTGGTGTATGCATTTGCTGTCTTGCTTTTTTTGCTGGAGGTTCATTAGTTTGGCTGAAACTACTTCAATTGACTCTCCTTTAACTGAATTTGTAAGTTTGTTTATTATTTGATGTATTGTACTTTCCGTACTTATCATATTTCTGGCATGCCCTTTTAATTTAGTTTTTATAACCGAAACTGTAGTTGTTTCGTGAATTCTTTTATCGAGTCTATTATTGTGAAAGCATCAAGGAAGCTTTGTAAATGTTCTGCTTTACCGTCAAAATCTGATAGCAGACCTGAGGCTGCTTTAATCAATTCAATGGTTGTTAGGGACACGTTTGTAGAATCTTCAATTATAGTAAAGTCTGATTTAGTTGTCTGAGGTTCAAAACCAACAGGTAAATTCATAGACTTGGGTAAGAACAAAAGTAATTTGTAAAACTCAGAGAGCTTCAATGAGCTTCTCATGCAGAGCATCTATGGTTGTTGTTGTTTGTAACAGGTGTGAGTCTGCTTATTTTACACAACTGCCACGAAATATACTTTTTACTTCATTGTAGTTATCTCACAAATCTTGTGTATGCTTTAATATGCCCTGTATTGGTGCACTTTTACTAAGACATTTGTATGACCTTTCGAACTCTAATTTGTGTTGAGTTTTTTTATCTATGATTTCGAGCCATTCCATTTATTTAAGAAATATTCTTCTTTGAAACAGTTCGCGTACCCACGGTGGGATTGATTTATTATAAGCATAACTAGAATTCTGATTCTTGAGAAATTCGGTATGGATGATACACACAATACATTTAACAAGTACAATTTTACAAGTTTACAAGCTTACAATGTGTTACTTAATTCATATATTTAATTTTTATACTGTTTTGGGTGGGTTAGTAATGGGCTTATGAGTGGAGTGCGGGTTGTTTGTTAATGAACTAAATTTAAAAAAAAGGACTACAAAAAATTGAGAAGATTCTATTTCTAGCATCGGATTTTGAGGAAACCCAAATTATAGTTGAGCGCACTTTGCTGCGCTGTCGGTCTTCTTGTTGGTATTGGTTATGGAATTGTTCATCGATGGTGCAGTGGGCGGCTCATATGCCGCTTTTGCTTTCGATCAGAACAGTCGATCATATTTCCTAATAGGAAACAATGAATGAATTTTAGTGAGCGTTTGTATGTTTGTTGTTCATGCTTATATGAATTATTATTATATCTTAGGACATTGCATGTTTAAGTTAATAAGTTCCAATAAGTGCAAGCGTGCTCCACTTCAAAATCAAATTATAACTGAAGCTTACAAAATAAAATGAACTTAAACTAAGCATAAAACATAACATGGATGTCCCAATCGTTTTTGTCAATCGAAATGTATGAACGTACGTATTCGTTAAATGTTCGATGACTTCGCTCATTGGTACCAAGAGTTTGATGATGATATACTGTTGAGTGTATTTACATAAGTCAGTGATTATTGAATTTGTATATTCAGTACCCATGTCCGTAATGAAAGTCTTCATTGGACCATACTTAATACTTAGAAACTATTTCAAAAACTATCCCCTATTAGAGGTAGTTTGTGTTCTGCGGATCTTCAAATCAGACGCCGCTGGGTTGGTAGGTCGTTTCTTCAAAGACGAGAATGCGTTGCCAGCATGGTAAGAGATTTCGCAAGTTCGTTAGGGTGAGAAAGAAGCTTCTCAGAATATTTGCGCTTAAGTTGATCAATTTCAGTTTCAACCAATGGGATGATGAGGTCGTTGTGGATACAATCGTTGCGAATGTACCATGGCGCTCCAGTGATAGTTCTGAGGATTCTTGACTGTGATCTTTGGAGGATGTCCACGCTGCTTGCACAAGCAATTCCCCATAGTTGAGAGCCGTAGGTCCAAACAGGCTTTATGATGCGCTTGTGCAGTAAGTGCATATTCCAGCTTTAGAGGAGAACGGGAGTTAATTAGCCAGTGAAGGCTGTTGGCCTGAAGCTTTATCTGAAGTTTTTTCGAGTCTATGTGTTTGCGCCATGTGAGCCTTCTATCGAGGTGTACACCTAGGTATACAACATCGTTTGATTGCGGGATCAAAGTCGCGTTTAGTGATAGCTGGGCACAGGTGCTTCTGTTGAGTGTGAACGTCACGTGCTTACACTTTTGCTCGTTGATTTTAATACGCCAGTTGGCCAGCCACTCTTCCACGTCGGTAAGATGGCTTGCCAAAAGTCTTGTTGCGGTAATTGGACATCGTGATCTGCTTCATATTGCCGTATCATCCGCAAAAGTACTTATTGTAAGTCGAGAGTCTGTTGGTATAGGAAAGGACCAAGAACACTGCCCTGCGGTACTGCGGCTCCTATGGTGAACTCTTCTGTTGTGTACTCATTTTGACGAACTGTAAATACTCTTTTACTGACGTACCTTTCTAGGACTTTGTGTGTATTTGGTGGAAGCATTGTCTTTATCTTGAATGTAAGACCGTCCAACCATATGCGGTCAAATGCTTGGGCAACATCTAGGAAAATGGCAGAGCAGTATTCGTGGTTTTCAAACGCAGTCCGAATATCTGAAGTTATGCGGTTGGCTTGCTCAACAGTCCCGTGTTTAGCTCGGAACCCAATTTGGTGTGAAGGAATGATATTTTGTGCATGGGAATCAATTTTATGGAGTAAGATCTTCTCAAACAGTTTTGATAAGCAAGGTGGCAAACTAATGGGTCTATATGTTGACATCGAAGTACCGCATTAAAAAGTCTTGAGATATATAATATGTTATGCCAGGACTTGGAAGTTCCATAATCATTTAAGCGTAATAAGGTCATGTCCAGGCGTTTTTCTGGGTTGTAGATCTCCGATAGCATTTTTTATTTCAAGTGAATGAACTTTGATTGAGTCAGTTTGTGCGGCGATGGGAACCAATGGAAGTGCATAGCCATTAGTTGGTGGATTTGGCTGGAAGACATTTCTAAGGTGAAGTGCAAAAACATTTGCCTTCTCTTCGTCACTGCGGGCCCAACTTCCACTCTATTCCCTGAAAGGCGTGTCTACCTCTGCAGGTGGCTTTATGCTTGCGTGTGCTCTCTCTCCTCTGGGCGATAGTTTTTCTTTCTATGGGCTAGCTGCTCCTCCGCTTCGAGTGCATTGCGCAGTACGCGTTCCACAAGTCTCAGACGATTTTTTGACGCATGAGTTATGTATCTTCCGAAATAATAAAACTACCAATTGGAATGCTCATCAATAACCTAACTTTAATAATAATTTTGGGCTTATTATATATCTTAAGCTTCGTCCCACCGAAGCACTTAACTTCTAGGAAATATAAAATACAATAAACGTATGTGCCAATATTGGTGACACAGCGGCTGGCCTACATCCGTTGCAGCGAAAGCCAATTCGCTGTATCGGCGGCTGTTGTTGTAGGGGTCGACGTGTTTTGCATCCGCTGCACCAGAACCCAATTCGCTGTGTAGCCGGTTGTTGTTGTAGGGGTCGACGTGCTAGGCACGTAGAGGTTTTGGTGGTGCCGAGTTTGCAGGTGTGAGTTGGAGCGGAGCGGTAACTGCTCCCCCCCTATTGTAGAACGACGGCCAGAAGGATCGGAATGAAGGTCGCAGTACCTCGAAGTCTGTATAAGTACTGAATTTTTTGTATGTCGTCTTCCGTCCTTTTTATTCTATTGTCATTGTAGTTACTGTTTTTGTTAACGTAAGTAGAAAAAACACTGTCACAAAATTTCAAAAGTTTTTGTATCCGGCACTTTTAGCAATTGATTCTAATGTAAAATTTCACGCTGAATTCAAATCTGCTCTCAGATATGTGGAAAGTAGAACGAGATATAGCCATTTTAGTGTTTTGAAAAAAGGTAGATCTACTAAAATGCCATTTTCTCTGGTATTAGTCCACCGATTTGTAAGAACTGGATTAAAGATAATAAAATTATTTCTTAAAAAAACGACAGTTGTTTAAAATCCAATCATAAATGACGAAGTTATGGCACTTCAAAGATGGATTTTTGAATTTTTTTTTTTTTGCTCCCTTTTATTAAGTTTTTTTCAATCTTACCATTAAAATTGCTCAGGTCTCAGATATTGACAGGATTGGGTAATCTCTTTCGAACAGTTTTTGCCATTGGTCATCAAAATCGGATGAAAAATAAACGCTACATTCACAATTAAGTAAACATACCTCTTCTTGAGAGTATTATTAATTGTTGTTTTGCATGCTCTCCGACCCGTAACTCTGCGCTTTTTGTTTAATAAGTCACACAGGAGTATCTAAGCAAAACAAAGTCACATCAGAGAGGAATTTAAGATACTGCCATTTCAAAAATTCCTCTCTGACATTGATATGTAACTAAAATATCGAGTTCTTGCTAGTTTTTTTAGTTTAAAAATCACATCTTGGGAGTTTTTATTGGATAAAAGTGCTCAAATGATGAAGACCGCTTTTGTTTTTTGTGCAGACTGTGAAAGGGTTGATTTGGTATTGTACCACCTTGATTTCGACTATAATTGTCTGGATTGTTCATTTGTCCTTGCTGTAAATTCTGTCTGAATTCTTGTATTTGTGCTTTATATTGACCTGAATTGATATTAGTTTGTCTGTTCGAAGGAGGGTGTGAGTAAGTTTGGCTCTGTCTGTTTAAGTAATTACTCTGTGGTTAATAATTGGGATTATATTGGTTAGTAAGCTGTGGATGAGTGTTTTTTGAATGGTTAATAGTATAATTAAATCTTGACTTCTCCACTCTATTATTGATAACATGATCTATCTCTTCATATTAGCCTTCCATTTGAGCCACTTGTTTTAGTATTAAAACTGTTGAGATATCATGTCTCGCGAGAGTCATGAAAAGCCTATCAGGTATTTTCCGTTGAATTAGATTTTCCACTGTATTTGTCATGGAGTTTGTATACAAAACTCCAACTTATTACTGATGATGAGCATCTTTGCTTCGACATCGCCGCAGAACTTACGGAGGTTTCCTTGGTAGTTTGTGTTCCATAGTCGTCTTAGGAGTTCTTCAACAGGAGTTTGCGTTTGTATTCAGAGATAAGGGCTTGCCTTAGCCCGGCCCAGTTGATCTGCCACATTTGTAATAACTTCTGTGCTTCGCCTGATATCTGGATCTTAATTGCCCCAAAGATTAAGCTCTGTTGACGCTCGTTGTTTGTGCCATATAGTTGGAGTAAGTAGTCAATCCTTCTTATAAATGGAGCCAAAGCAACCGGGTCGCCTTCGAAGATTGGTACATTTCGAGTTTGTTGCAAAAGCTGGCTGAGATTTTATTCATTTAACAAGATCATAGCAGGTGCTGCGATAATGTTTGCACGTGGGGGATCCATTTTTAAACAAAAATGTGTTGTTATTGTGTTTGCAATTTGGTCAATAAATCAATTTGTTTTCAATCACTGAATTGGGTTTTCAATTTGATTTGAATTGACACGTAGTGTTCTTTAGCGGATCCCGATTTTTGTAAAAAGGTTCGATTCAATTGTGATATTGTGCACAATTACACTAGTTGATCAAGAAGGATGCCAGTTGTATGATAAGCCTTGTTTAATTGATCGTATCACTTACGAATAACCGATATTACATTTATTTCACGATCCTACCGACTGCTCCAATGATGAGTTCCGCATTCAATCAAAAAAAATAAATCAATGTTCTTTTATTTCACACCATGTGTGTGGTTTGATGATCAAATTAAGACTAAAGTACAATCTGTGGATTATGTTCTATTTAAAGGAAAAAGATGATGCTTTGGCGTACGTCACATCTTGCATGCAGAGGAAAGGTCAATTGTTTATGCTGGCTATGTTGGCATCTTCTGATTGGTCAGATTGTTATGATTCAGTTTGGGAGCGAGATCTGCGCCCAGTTTTGTTTATGCAAAACTCCTTTTTTTTTGTGGAACTTTTTCGCTTATTTGGGCAAATCTGGTGGTTTGAAATACAGTGGGTATGAATAATGTAAAAAGGGTCGCTACAGTGTGTATGAATATGGATAAAAAGGGTAAGGTGAACATTGGATATGTCACAATATATATAAGTTATGGCCGATCATGGCCAGTCGAGGGATTACCCTCTGATATTACCTAATTATAACAGCTTCCATTGGTGTCGTAGGTGAGTCGTTGAAGAGACTTGATGGCTTCATTCAGACGATCAAATTCCAATCCAATCAATATTGCAATTAAGGAGCTTACTCGAAATAAAACTTGAAAACGTATTCAACGTTACAATTTGGTTTTATTATCAAAAACAAGAAAGTATCTGCTCCGGTTGGGCGTACAAATGGAATTTAAAACTAACTTAACTAAAAGTGGCCGGTTGGCCCAGCCGCTGCCCAAGCGTCACGTGGTGTCAGCACATTTCGGTGCCGGCAGAGCACCAAGAATCCCGCGACGTCCTTATATTTTGGGTGCAGCGGATCTTGTGACACCGCCAGCGGCGTTTGTGTTTGTGCCACAACTTTGTTGTTGTAGCCGGACGCTAGCGCTGCACTTATAGTTGGATTGATCGAGGGGTGGGGGGCGCACGATGAGTGAGTGCGGTTATAGCTGAGGCAGCTAACAGGCGGTCAGGGCCCTTCCGTTGTTATGCTGCCGTCGGCGCTGGTATGTAGGTAGTGGATGTTGTGCGAGAGGGTATTTGGAGGAGGGGGCGCTGGCTGGTGTTAACTCCTCCCCATCAAAAAATCTGTGTCCCACAGATCAGTGGGCTTTAGCTGTAGGATCGCAAGGACCCTTCGCATCCAGGTCCAAAGGGGTCTCACGAAGTTTCGGTATGCCCCTGGTCGACGTTATCTTCCTACAGACGAGATACATTGCTGCCATGATGACTAGAGCTATGACAACTTCCGCGGAGAAAGAGATCAGAATTTCATTGGACAGAACGGACAACTTGTGGAGATTTTCCACGCTGAAATTGTGAACGTTTTTTACTGAAAGCTTATAACCCGAGGTTGTGATGTCGGTTAGAACGGCGTGCATCGCAATCAAGTGTTTTGATGAATTCCGGTCGCCAATCGTGACCGTTTCGTTGTCGAATTGGACAACATATGAACCCTCCAGATGGTGATTCTTTGTCGGGATGGATACCGTTCCGTTGAAGTTAGTCAAAAAAGTTTGTGCCATCTTCGATGAGTTCTATTATTTTTTGATTGGTCCTTAGGTAGTCTCACGCCGCCTGTGCTCCTTTTAATAGTTTGGGAATGCAGCTGATGTGTGAGCAATATAGATGCCCCAGGATATGCATCTAGTGCAATATCCTCAGCAGTCGATCAGCCAGTTTTCTTCTAATTGATTCACCACCGAGCAAACGTGTTGCTTCATTGAATGTTCATTTATTTCTCTTCTGGTTCATAACTTATGCTATGCCGCTATGCTGCCGGCGTAGGGCAGCGGGCTTATGTATATAATTTACATATATATTCTTTGGCTGCAGAGCGGCCACGAGTGGTGTGCATGTACATATGTGGCTTAGCCGGAAATGCTGACTTATGCATATGCGAGGATTATCAAATTACAATTGCGCTTGAAGTCTTTGTGTTTTCTGCAACAAAGTTGTTACAGTGCGCACTCACTATATGAACATGCTACACAGCTATCTTCTTCCAGCTTTTGTAAGTCCTTTTCTTGGCAAACCATTGTGTTACCAATGGACAAACAGTTTCAAAGAACGGCGTATGTCTCCATCTTGTCCATCAATTTCC